>JBAMJR010000527.1:0-119370 GCA_038501785.1 Myoxocephalus aenaeus | reverse complement strand
GTCACATGTTATATATACCTTCCAGGACCTTAATGGTACTGGTTGTTGGGATAGAACTCAAACTGGTAGGTGAACGTGCCGAAGCCCCCGGTCCCAGGCCTGCAGGCGATGTTGGTGGCGTCGTTGAGCCGCAAATGGTCCTCATGGAGTCCAGAGAATGAAGCTTTCTCAACCTCTACTGTCATTGTGGACTCAGTGCAGATCACATTGGAATTAACTAGAGGAAGAGATTGTTCAAAATACACATTAAACCAATGGTATTCCACTTATTTACAGGTGGCAGTATTGCCAACAAGAAATTCAGCAAACACAGGGAAGAAGAAGACTGTAAGCTAGTAAACCTTGATGTAAACAATTATATATATTAAGCCAGACATTTACACATAATGATGGCTCTGAATGTAGTTTGGCAGGAAGGTTTACCCAATCACAGCACTTTATAGAAGTACATGTTTTTGCGGCTTTAAAACTCTAACGTCCACCAGCCGTGCAGCCCATATTTGGCCCTTAAACTCAGTATTTAGCATGTGATATAATTGGTGAAAATATACACACATTACAGCTGTAGTTATACAATAAAACATTAAAGTAGACTCACTTTGCTTCTTCCGAACTTCTACCAGAACACACCTCATCTCGGACTGATAGATGCCAGACCTGAGGAGCATTGATGGACACTGATTTAATTCCTGTTTCAGTTAGGCTGATATGAATGTTAACATTATCACTGGTGTTGATGTCTCCTACCTACGATTAAACTAATACAAGTAAGTTTGTTAGGTAGGTAACGTTAACCAGTGCTAGCAGAGATAACAGTGCAAACTAAAAGACTCCTTTAAGATAAGACTTTATGTCAACGTTCGATCTCTTGTGTTCATGAATGAAATTTATTTTAAAACACATGTTAAGTCATTTTAAGAACTGAGATTAAGTTAGAAAATTGAAGTCTGAGCCTGTCAGATATTGGGTTTTTCTAACTTTTGATATACATTTCCTTCTGTAATTTTGTATGAAATTTTGTAAATTATTTAAAATCTAAAGGTTTTTCATTGGTTTACATCATTCTTAATTGTTCTTAATATCTACCGCGTTGATAAAGAGAAAAACACCAAACAGAGAAATGTTACTTACTGTGAAGACGGTGTGTTGTGGTGATGATGCTGTGTGGTACCGGTTACAGCAGACCTGAGAGAATGTGTTACAAAGTCAAATCATGACACACACAAACACACAACACACACACACACACACACACACACACACACACACACACACACACACACACTAGGGCGACTGTGGCTCAGTGGTGAGCAGGGTCGTCCTTCAATCAGAGGATCGGCGGTTCGATCCCCGGCTCCGCTAGCCCATGTCGATGTGTCCTTGAGCAAGACACTTAACCCTAAATTGCTCCCGTAGCTGCGTCTACGGTGTATGAATGGTTGACAATCTGATGTGGCTCCTTGCATGGTGCTCCTATCATCAGTGTATGAATGGGTGAATGATGTCATGTAGTGTTAAAGCGCCTTGAGTGGTTGGAAGACTAGAAAGGCGCTATACAAGTACGGGTCCATTTACCATTACACACACACACACACACACACATTCCCTCATAAGGACCCCAAAGCTTACCCGGCCAGCGATTCAACAGCAAAGCAAATCGGGAAAAAATCTCCCAGGTCATCTTCGATAGGCCTGGGAGATAGGCCTAGCTGATGACGAACTCCCCATGTGTGTTCCTTTTCTTGGTGATATTTAGTGGGCCATTCATGATAATATCATGTATTCTGTGTGAAAACAAAACAAGGAAACCAGAGATGTATTGACTCCATATTGCTGATGTTATCAAGGCAACACTGATCACGTTGGGTCTTACTCACGTTGCGTGTGACGCTTGTGCTTTGACTATGATCTCCACTTCTTTGTTGACCTCTGCTTGGATGCGGGCTCCATTTAAAGGTGTTGGGTACACAAACTTTGGCAAGTAGAGTCCCTCCTGACACGAGGGAGCAGGTGGGTCCACTGGAGTTAAAAAGATTACATTACATTCCAAAGTGCAATAGGTAACTAATACTTAAAACTGACACTTTGCTGCTGTCTGTGGATCAAAAAAGTGTTGCTCATTTAGATCAAAGGCTAATTTTCCACTGGCTGTAGCTGTTCATGTTGTTCATGACAGGTTAATGTTTTAAAGAAACATGTTTTTAACAGGACAGACACATTCATTTTGGGAAACTAATTTGACAGGCAATGGTTTGCTGAATAAATACAATGTAAAAAATATAAAGCTAGTTTCTAGTCAAACTTTTCTCAGGGACTTTAAGATTTCTAAAATAATGGCTTCTGCCGTGTGTAACATCTCATTAAATAGTTGCCAGAGCTGCAACATGAAGGAACGTTTCAACACAGTGAAGGCACTGAAGCAACTTTTTGTTTAGTTTTTGTGGATTGACTGTCACAACAAAAATAACTCACCAAGAAAGGAGAATTGCAACGGCAATTTACTGAGGGGGGGAGTGTTGGCATGCAGGGGGGTGCGGTGAGATTGTTGGTGCTGCGGTGGTTGTTGTTGGTGCTGCGGTGGTTGTTGTTGGTGCTGCGATGGTTGTTGTTGGTGCTGCAGTGGTTGTTGGTGCTGCGGTGGCTTGTCTTTTATTCCTCACAACTAGTGGGGCCCTGGCAGATTGGGATCCATCAGTGTAGGCAAGAGTGATGGGCTTTTGCGGGAAGTCTTCCGCCATCAACTCAAATGCAAAAACTCTGGGGTTGGCTGTGGAGTTTTGGTAGTGTAATGTGCAAGAGCCCTGAGAATGTGAACATTTTAAGGTTAAGTGAGGCAAAGCATCAGTGAGGTATTACAATGTATTAGGAAATAGATTTTTCAACTAACCTGATCTAAGGCAAAGCCTGGAGGTTGGTGACACGAGCCACACTCTACATTTGGGATATTTCCATATCTGCATCGGACTTTGTCGCCATCAGGATCAAAGGACATCAGCTTGTATGACCGTGGGCAGTTCTGGGGAACTCTTGAGTAGACACATTAACATGAGTTAGTCACAATCTACTATGCAAATAATCCTTTACACAAAAGGATCAAATCAACAGAGACACAAACATGCACATCTGGATAGCTAGACAAATGTAAGTAATGTAAAACCAGTGCATGCTGGTAGAGGTGTAGTAGAGTTCATAACATGTTCCACACGGAATAAAAAAATGTAAAATCATAATTTAAATAGCAGAATATAATGTTATCATTTTATTTTGGCTCTTCCCAACAGGACAATGTTGTAAAAACTAAATGTCATGCTAACTGCAGGGGACTTACCTGAGGAAAGGTAGAATGGCGATGTCTGGTGATCTGTTTGGTTTTCCAGTGTCAGATCTTGATCCCAAATCCAGTGAAGTCAGTAGTCTCATAGAATTACTATCCCCGTCACGCCTTTGGATCCAACAGCAACTTTCAACCCTGTGTTACGTGTCAGGGTTGTGCTCTCCCCTCCCCTCTTGTGTTCCCCACAGGTTGGCTAATTGGTTGCCAGCTGCGGAGGGCCAATCAGTGTGACGGTCGGCCATTTTAAAAGGAGGAAGTCGGAAGAGTTCGGGGCGGTTTTTTGTTTGGTTTTTCTTTATGCAACTGGACCCTGTGAGATGGAAGGTTTGTGGTGAGAGGTTGAGGGCAGTAAGTAAGTTTGGGGTACCCTGTACACTTATGCGGACGTAGGTACTTTGTGTCTAGAAACACTAGGTTATTGGTCGGTGCTCCCTCTGTATGTTTTGGTCAATCTTTTTGTAGAGAAGCTAGAGAAGCCATTTTGTTTATTTATTTCCAGAGGTAGAGAGCTAGGCCTAGTTTTGTTTTCTTGATTTCCATTTGTTTGGCACGACCACAAGCTGTCCCCAATCTCTCCCACTTGGTAGAGAACCTTCTTGTTGTGTTGTTGACCGCCAACGGAATAAATCTTGTTTACAAACGTTACTCTTATTTTTCTGACTTTTTTCTTTCCCATTATTCTTTGGCTGACCGGTGTTCGTCCCCCCCTTATCCCCTAGACGGGAAAGGGGACGTAACACAATTGGGGGCTCGTCCGGGATATTTCCTTGAAAGGAAAAAAGTCAGTCAAGGGTGAAAAGTCATTTGTAATTGTATTAAGAGTAACCATGAGTTTTGACTTACAGGATTTTATTGCAAATCCAAGTTTTGAAAAGGTTGATTTGTGCCGCAAAGATGATCTGTTGTGTATTGCAGCCCACTTTAACCTGTCGGTACAGAAGTATATTGTTAAGCGGGAAATGAAAAACCAAGTGTTGGAAAAACTGGTAGAATTAAAGGTCCTTGTAGATCCTGTTTGTGACAATGTTCCTTTTGCAGGACCAGGAGTTTCCTCTGTTACACCTCCGGGTGACAAGGTGGACAGTGGAGCTCCTCCTGCAACTTTGCCTCGTTTTGACCCTTTTTCCCCAGAGTTCCCTGTATCCAGTGGGAATGCCAAGTTGAAGGTTCGCCTAGCCCGCCTTCAGCTAGAAGCCAAGGAAAGGGAAATGGTGCGTACAGCAGATCTGCAATTACAGGTGCGCAAGCTGGAAATAGAGGCTGAAAAAGAAGTAAAGTTACGACAGCTGGACATAGATGCCATGAGAATCTCTGCTGGACAACGGCCGACAGACATCTCCGTACCTTCCCGTACAACTCCTAACCAACCAGGGTTTGATGTCAGCAAAAACATTGCCTTAGTGCCAACATTTCGGGAGGCCGAAGTTGACTCCTACTTCAATGCGTTTGAGAGGATTGCTACTGCTCTGGTTTGGCCTAAGGACATGTGGCCAATCCTACTGCAGTGCAAGCTAGTAGGTAAGGCACAGGAGGTTGTGTCATCTCTTTCCTTAGAGGAAAGCTTAAGATATGATGTGCTCAAAGAGTCAATTTTGCGTGCCTATGAGCTTGTGCCAGAGGCCTACAGACAAAAGTTCAGGACCCATAGAAAGACTGGTGAGCAAACTTTTGTGGAGTTTGCTCGGGAGAAAGGCGTACTCTTTGATAAGTGGTGTGCCGCTAGTGAGGTCAAGGATAGTTTTGCCTCCCTTCGTCAGCTAGTGCTGTTGGAAGATTTCAAGGGTACTTTACCAGAGCAGGTGGTGGTATTCTTAAATGAGCAAAAGGTGACGTCATTGTCTAAAGCAGCTGTCTTGGCCGATGAGTTTGTCCTCACGCATAAACAGGTGTTTGTGGCTTCCTTTCGCCCAGACAGAGAGGCAACGTCGCGCTCCATGAGACCAGGTTTCGGCCACTCTCCCTTCGACAAGGCTAGGGGACCACCGTCACCACCTCGTGGTGTTCGTGAATGCTTCTACTGTCATAAGAAAGGACATGTCATTTCCGATTGTTTTTCGCTGAAGGGTAAGCAACAGCTTTCGCCTAGCTCACGACAGCCAAAAGGCATGAGTTTGCTTAGAAGTGTGTCACCGCCTAAAGAGAATGAACCTGATGAATGTTTCAAACCTTTTTTGTCAGATGGCTTTGTTTCTTGTACTGGTGATCCTAAAGATCGACAGCCAGTACGGATACTGAGGGACACGGGAGGTTCCCAATCGATTATCCGGGAAGGCATCTTGCCATTGTCATCTGTATGCCACTCTAGTGCGGTTGTTCAAGGTGTTGGCATGAGCTTCATACCTGCCCCTTTGCACCTAATTAATGTTCAGTCTCCCCTAGTACATGGATTCTTTAAAGTCGCTGTACTACCAGCATTGCCCATTAGAGGGGTAGACTTCATCCTGGGGAATGACTTGGCTGGTGGACAAGTTGTGCCAGTCCCTGAAGTGCTAGACAGCCCTGATTTGAGTTCAGTGTCTGGCAACATGACGGAAATAATGCCAGACACATTTCCAGCTTGTGTGACTACAAGGGCCCACACCAAGAAATATGGCCTTGACTTGTCTGACTCTTTTCTGGTCACCGAGCAGTTTTCCGAAGCTGATATGACTAGGTCCAAAAGTCAGCCTGAGGTCCAGCCTGCTGATACTGGGTCTTTTCTCCCCAGTCCAGAGGGTGTGGAACTGCCGACTACCAGGAACGAGTACATTGCAGCCCAAAAAACAGATGCCACCCTTGTAAAGTGTCATTCCGCTGTCCTTAGTCAAGAGGAAGGCAAGAAAAAGCAAATGTCCTACTTTCTAGATGATGGTTTGTTAATGCGTCGCTGGACTAGTGGAGTCCCAGAGGAGATGGATTGGAGTGAGACTTACCAGGTGGTAGTGCCTACGTCCTTTCGTTCCCAGATACTGTCCTTGGCTCATGATCACCCATGGTCAGGACACATGGGGATCACTAAAACTTATGAAAGAGTCCTCCGACACTTCTTTTGGCCAGGACTAAAATCTGATGTTGTTAGTCATTGTCGTACTTGCCATGTGTGTCAAGTTGTTGGGAAACCGAATCAAGTGATTCCACCTGGTCCCCTCTGCCCTATTCCAGTAATGGGTGTGCCGTTTGAAAGGATTATTGTCGATTGTGTTGGGCCATTACCAAAGACTAAAACTGGGAATCAGTTTCTACTAACGATTATGTGTGCTTCCACTAGGTTCCCAGAGGCCATCCCACTACGAAGGATAACTGCTCCAGTTATCACGAAGGCTCTAGTAAAATTCTTTACATTGTTTGGTCTGCCAAAAGTAGTCCAAACAGATCAAGGCACCAACTTCAAATCAAAAGCCTTTGCCCACGCACTTAGAACGTTGGACGTCAAACATGTAACGTCTAGTCCCTACCATCCAGAAAGCCAAGGTGCCCTGGAAAGATTTCATCAGACCATGAAGTCAATATTGCGCAAACACTGTCATGAATCAGAGAGACATTGGGATGACAGTGTACCACTAGTTATGTTCGCTACCCGCGAAGCTGTACAGGAGTCCCTAGGTTTCAGTCCTGCTGAATTGGTTTTTGGACATGAAGTTAGGGGCCCTTTAAAGGTTCTTAAAGAACAACTGGTCATACCGGAGAAGAAGGTCGGAAGTATTCCCGACTACGTCAACAAGCTCAGGGATCGCCTCCACCTAGCTTGTTCTTTAGCTAGAGAGGCTCTGACCTCTTCCCAGGCGCGGATGAAGAAGAGGTATGACCAGAGATCAGTCACAAATTTGTTTACGCCAGGTGACAGAGTTTTGATTCTTTTGCCTGTACCTGGTTCTGCACTCTACTAAGTTTTCCGGTCCTTATGTTGTAGAGAAGAAGCTCAGTGAAACAAATTATGTGATTCAAACTCCAGACCGCAGGCGAAGAAACAGAGTGTGCCACGTGAACATGATGAAAAGGTACCACATCCGAGAAGTTCACCCAGGGTCAGCCGAGGCCCAGGAGTTAACGGCCGTCTCACCTGTGGCAACCATTTCAGTGGTGAACTCTCCTGATGATGGTGATGAAGATGGGTTGGTGATGCGTAATGCTACCCCACAGGGGGCAAGGCTAAGTAATACTGAGGTATTGTCCCAATTGCCCCACTACTTGTCTCATCTCCCTGTAGACCAGAGCAATGATGTTATGGAACTTATTTGTGAGTTTCCATGTCTGTTCAATGACATTCCCTCCCAAACGTCTGTCATATATCATGACATTGTCCTGACTAACCCTATACCGATCAAGCAGCATGCCTATAGGGCCAATCCAGTTAAGAGGGAAGTCATGAAAAAGGAGGTTGAGTATCTGTTTCAGAACGGCTTTGCAGTGCCAAGTTCCAGTCCGTGGAGTTCCCCCTGTCTCCTAGATACCAAGTCTGATGGGAGCCCCAGGTTTTGTACTGACTTCCGCAAGGTAAATGCTGTAACTGTCCCAGATGCACATCCGTTACCCCTAATTGATGACTGCATTGATGAGATTGGTCCTGCAACATACGTGAGCAAACTTGACATGTTGAAGGGATATTGGCAAGTTCCTTTAACCCCACATGCTTCGGAAATTTCAGCTTTTGCAACCCCTGACAGTTTCCTCCAGTACACCGTTATGCCATTTGGTATGTGTAATGCTCCTGCTACTTTTCAAAGGCTAATAAATACTGTACTAGGAGATGTTCCAAACTGTAGAGCGTACTTAGACGATATTGTCGTCTATTCCAATGATTGGATTGGTCATGTGACTACATTGAGAGAGGTTTTCAACCGTCTTTCCGCCGCATCCCTAACACTCAATCTGGCCAAATGTGAGTTTGGAAAAGGGACTGTTCTCTATCTTGGTCAGCAGGTTGGTCGAGGACAGGTTCGTCCGGCAGATGCCAAAATCACGGCCATTACAACATTCCCTGAGCCGAAAACCAGGAGAGAGCTGCGCCGTTTCCTCAGGATGGCAGGATACTATCGACGGTTCTGCAAAAACTTCTCCTCTGTAGCAGCTCCATTGACTGCTTTAACCAGTCCCGCAAAGCCCTTCGTATGGTCTAGTGAGTGCAAACAGTCTTTTGAGAGCCTTAAAGGAATCATGTGTTGCACTCCTGTTCTGACTGCCCCAGATTTTTCCTTGCCTTTCAAGCTGGAAGTTGATGCCAGTGCGGTCGGAGCTGGGGCAGTTCTTCTGCAAGAGAATGACCAGGGCATTGATCATCCCGTGAGTTACTTCTCACGGAAGTTCAACAAGCATCAGCTTAAATACTCCACCATAGAGAAGGAGGCTCTGGCAATGCTGTTTGCCCTACAGCATTTTGAGGTTTATCTTGGGTCAAGTGTGAAACCGATTCAGGTTTTCACCGATCATAACCCGCTTGTCTTCCTCTCCCGAATGCAAAACCACAATCAACGTCTTATGCGTTGGTCCCTGATCGTCCAAGACTACAACCTACAAATATGCCATAAAAAGGGCTCTGAAAATGTTCTTGCTGATGCCTTATCACGGGCTGTGTAGTCTCAAACGTGATGTTTGAGCTTATATGGGTGAGGGTGTTACGTGTCAGGGTTGTGCTCTCCCCTCCCCTCTTGTGTTCCCCACAGGTTGGCTAATTGGTTGCCAGCTGCGGAGGGCCAATCAGTGTGACGGTCGGCCATTTTAAAAGGAGGAAGTCGGAAGAGTTCGGGGCGGTTTTTTGTTTGGTTTTTCTTTATGCAACTGGACCCTGTGAGATGGAAGGTTTGTGGTGAGAGGTTGAGGGCAGTAAGTAAGTTTGGGGTACCCTGTACACTTATGCGGACGTAGGTACTTTGTGTCTAGAAACACTAGGTTATTGGTCGGTGCTCCCTCTGTATGTTTTGGTCAATCTTTTTGTAGAGAAGCTAGAGAAGCCATTTTGTTTATTTATTTCCAGAGGTAGAGAGCTAGGCCTAGTTTTGTTTTCTTGATTTCCATTTGTTTGGCACGACCACAAGCTGTCCCCAATCTCTCCCACTTGGTAGAGAACCTTCTTGTTGTGTTGTTGACCGCCAACGGAATAAATCTTGTTTACAAACGTTACTCTTATTTTTCTGACTTTTTTCTTTCCCATTATTCTTTGGCTGACCGGTGTTCGTCCCCCCCTTATCCCCTAGACGGGAAAGGGGACGTAACACCTGGTATGTGCATCAATCAAAAGACACACTTGAAACACTGCACCGAACACTGGCTACTTTTTATGATGAAACCAACAAATACAACTGTCGGCTCCACACATTTGACTCAGTCAATACACATGAAGTGCAGCAGCATTGAAATGTTTTCAGAGGAAAATTAAAACCCACCTTATTTGAAAAGGTTTGTCACTGAGGACGTTTCTTGTGCTGACGGTTTCAGTTTCACACCACTGTCTGTTGTCTGGTGGTGCATTGGTGCTGTTGTCAATTACACCTTTCTGAGTTCTATGGACATAGCCACAGTTGCTTTGGTAACAATTCCAAGAGAGGAAGGACTGACACCCATCAAAGGTGTCTCTGTTGCGAATGACCACCTGTGGAAAAAGATCAGTTAGAGATGGTTGCTCTACTGGAGCTAAGGACATTCTTATGAATTAAATTCATGTGTATTTTGTAAACACATCAGTTATTTTACTCTTATTGAGCCATTTTAAGAAGGGTGTTCAACAACAACAGATGTAGTTAAAGGCTCTATTTTAGATTTAAAAAATGCAAAAATCCATAAGTTTTTATTAAAAATCACAAAAAAACAATATTACTATATGTCCTTGGATCTTAAATTGAGTAAAGAAAACGTAAATGGAAACCATAATGACAACAATAATAACGGTATCTTCACGTTTATATTAAGTAAATTATTGTTCTCATCAAGCTTTTATGCATTCGTGTTATTTTTTAGTGAAATCATAATTTTTTTGAGCGAGGCTAAATGTCATCTGTCACTGGGGAATTCCACAACTTTCTTCTCTTTACCTGAACAAGTTATAAATCATATATTAATCAATGTACAGTATTCGGTTTTACAATGTTAAATAATTTAGGGTGTTTATATGAACCTAGTGTGCCTTAATTATGAGAAATGCAAAACACAATAACAAAATATAAACTCTCAGCAAGAATGAAAACAAGAATCAAGTCAAGTGTTCACGTGAACAACACATATTATTTTCCTTCCAACAACAGTAATTTGACTGTTTCAGAAAGGAAGATAATTATTATTAAAGCCCTGGCAAAGTAATAATACGTATTAATAAGACATTGTAAATATCTCCGATGTTCTAAAAAATGGTTTACAAGACAAAGAACAATGTATATAATAGCAAAAACCTTTTTTATATTCTCTAATCAGAGTATTCAAACCCATTTAAAATAACAGCAGCAATTATTATAAAGGGATTAAATAAGCGTTTTCCCGAATATGATGAATCTCAGGGGAAACATATTCACACATCACCTGTAATGCATGGTGCATATCATATCAAAAAGTTGCATCTCTCACCCGTAATGTTCCATCAGGGTTCTTTCCTTTGTAGGTGAAGGTCATGGATCCCCCAAAGAAATGAGATGCAGCCGCCAGTGAGACCAGGAGCAGCTGAAGCAGGAGCACTGATGTGGAAGCCATGATGTCCTCAACTCACCTGTCTGGAGGTTCTCTGCCACTCGCATCCACCTGCAGCATCATTATATACACTCACCGGTAGGCCGGCCAGATGATGGCAGTTCCTTCAAGTTTAATGGCATGCACGGGATGTGCCGGAATAGGCTGCAGAACTGGTTTCACAACATCTTCTACTCGCAACATCTGCAATTGTGCCAAGTTTGATTAACATGACACATACGGTCAATTCCAATCTCCACCCTAAACCCTCAAGCCCTGAACCCTCAGGCACTCACTGACGTCAGCTGCTAAGTGGCTGAGTGTGAGAGGCTGTGAGGACTTGAACTGGTGTCAATATGAATGGGACAGCACTTTGCTGCAACATCACATGACCACATACACAAATATTGTGTACAATTGTGTATTTATTTTATACTTTTCATTCACTGATTTGAACGTCTTCCTCACGAGATGAGAAGTCATTTTAAATGATCTATTTACTCGTTTTGTCAAAACGAAATGTTTGATGAATGTAAAAAAAATATTTATATATTTTCTGCTTGCTTTCCTCTGATTTCATGTGTTTTTATGTTCCATCTTTAATCCGTAATGTTATCGTGTATTTTATCGGGCTGAACGCCCACGTGTCTCTTTGTTTACCTTTTTTTTTTTTCACGTCTTCATGCTTCCATTGGGAACTGCGTGTTTAACGTCACATTGCTATGAACTGTGGGTAATTCCCTTAGGCAATGTCAGCATCTAATGCTGACTTACGGAAAGGGATCATAAAGGGTTCAAAATGTCTGCCAGAGAGCCTCGAGCACTCTACGATGTGACAGTGGGACACCCCTAAACCCTCACGGACTTCGCGGGAGCGCGCCTCAAAGTCCGTGAGTCCGTAAGGGTGGAGATTGGAACTGGCCCATACATTCAATTCAATTCAATTCAGTTCATTTTATATAGCCCAACATCACAAATACAAGTTTGCCTCGGAGGGCTTTACAATCTGTACACATAACATCCCTGTCCCGGGACCTCACATCGGATCAGGAAAAACTCCCCTAAAGAGATAGTAAAAACCCTTTCACAGGGAAAAAAGGGAAGAAACCTGAGGGAGAGCAACAGAGGAGGATCCCTCTCCCCGGATGGACAGAAGCAATAGATGTCATGTGACCAGAATGAATAGCGTATTTACAGCACATTCAATGAATATGACAGAAATTATTCATATAATGAGTATTAGGCATGGTCCATGATCCTGATAATCCATGAAGCAGAAGGCGGTAGAGAGGAGGGGGGCATCAGAAGGGCCATGGCAGCAGGTAGGACCGGTTCCAGGCCGGTTCCATCAGCAGGGCCATGGTAGCAGGCAGGACCAGTTCCAGGCAGCCATGGATCCATGGAAAAAGAAAGTAGAGTTAGTAATGTGCATTGAAGAGACAATAGTTTATCCAGATGGAGAGAAAGAAGAGGAGAGGAGGAGTGAAAGAGGAAGAGAAGAGGAGCGAAAGAGGAAGAGAAGAGGAGCTCAGTGTATCCTAAGATGTCCCCCAGCAGTCTAGGCCTATAGCAGCATATCTAGGGGCTGGACCAGGGCAAACCTGAGCCAGCCCTAACTATAAGCCTGAAACAGCCCTAAGTATAAGCGCTAACAAAGAGGAAAGTCTTAAGTCTACTCTTAAATGAAGTGACTGTGTCTGCCCCCCGGACTGAAAGTGGAAGCTGATTCCACAGAAGAGGAGCCCGATAACTGAAAGCTCTAGCCCCCAACCTACTTTTTAAGACTCTGGGAACCACAAGTAACCCTGCATTCAGTGAGCGTAACGCTCTAGTGGGGTAATATGGCACTATAAGCTCTTTAAGATATGATGGTGCATCACCAGCTAAGGCTTTATAGGTGAGGAGGAGGATTTTAAATATGATTCTCGATCTTACAGGAAGCCAGTGGAGAGCAGCTAATACAGGAGTAATGTGATCTCTCTTCCGAGTCCTTGTTAGTACACGAGCTGCAGCATTCTGGATCAGCTGGAGAGACCCAAGGGACTTTCCGGAGCAGCCTGATAATACGGAGTTACAGTAATCCAGTCTTGAAGTAACAAATGCGTGGATCAATGTTTCTGCATCACTTTGAGACAGGATGTGCCGGATCTTTGAGATGTTCCGTAGGTGAAAAAAGGCAGTCCTTGAGATCTGTTTCACGTGGGAGCCAAAGGATAGGTCCTGGTCAAAAATAACTCCGAGATTCCTTACGGTGGTGGTGGATGCCAGAGCGATGCCATCCAGGGAAACGATATCGTCAGATAGTTGATTTCTGATGCCATAATGCCAGCATGCTGGCACCCTGTTCTCTGAGTCCGATAAGATAGTTTTGAACTGACATGGTTGCATTGACAGGCGAGTAAATACATTATTTTGCAAAGTTCTTTAAATCTAGTTGTAAGAACTGAATGCAGGGGGAAAAGTGTCATACAGATGCTCAAATTAGTTTTATTTTAGCTCCTTTATTCAGTTTGCAGGATTGGTCCCCAGGCAATTCCAACATTGACACAATCCAATGGTATTCACCAACAACAATTCAATAATATACCTTCCTCTTCCCGTAACAACCAGAATTTCTACATCTCTCGTCTCCGTCGAATGATATTGTGCAATCAAAGTTTTTGGCTTCTGTCCTTCTCTCAGCAGCATCACGCACATTTACACAGGTGCTTTTAGTGCTGAGTGCCTCTGTGATAAAGAAACAGTAAATCCCAAATCAAAAACACATATTTTTCCTTACCTGTGTGCTATAAATTAATCTTCATGGTTTTGGTGTGAGTTGCTGTTGTAGAAATTGTCTGTAGAGATGTCTGCCTTCGCTCCAATATCATGAAACAACATGATAGTACATAGAACATATTTGAAAAGCTTCCTCTATGAAACTGCTCACAACTTTGGGTTATCTTGAGTAACCGGGTCATGATTTCTGAAAAGAGAGATTGCTGTTGAGTTTTCCAAATGTAAAGGTCATATATGTCATCTCATGGAAAGAAAGTCGACATCTCTATGGCCGATACCTCAAACACTCTCAGTAACTTACAGCAAAACCCACATTTTATTTTTGTGAAACATGTTGAAATGCGAATTGAAGCACAACATGAGCAACAGTTTCCTGTTATGAAATGATCACTTGTCTTCTTTTTAAACTAAAACCTCTTCACTTCCATCCTACAGGTGTACATCACCTGCTCCATCATCCTCTGCGAGCCCGAGAGTTCCTTTTCCAGATGTGCCCAGGGATGTCTGACGGATCCATCCCGGCGCAAGTGTTTGCTGAACAAGGAGAAAGTCAGACACTCCATTACCCAGGGTCCTTTGCGGTTTGTCGGGCAGGCTGTTTCCAATGCAGCTGTGGATGATAACGTCCCTTTGGGAAGAATGAACATAGAAGAGTCTGGTTAAAGACTCTGGGCTCGCTGTCCACATTTCTCTTTTTGGAGAACGCCATGTAAAGTAACTTATCTCACTTGCGTACTGTTCACTCGCGTCCTGTTCCGACTCTTCGGCCTCTCGTCCAGTCGCTCACTCAAATATCAAATATGCGTATCCGAATACGCATATTTAATTAGCCAAGTAGCATGACATGATGTGATTTACATGCATGTAATTAGTCGGTGTGTTCCCTGGACCGCTGAACGAGAGCCGTAAGGGCTGGAAAAGCTGCACCGGTTAAAATATAAGCGCTCTGTCATCTTTTGATAATTCTCAATCATTGATCGGTCATAGGTCCAGGGTCCAGATACAACGGTGTCTGAGTCCGGATCCGGACCGCGGTCCGCCTGTTAGTGACCCGTGGTATATACCAACAGGACATGGGGATCAGTGTTCGGCCAGGGAGCCAACAAGACACGGGAAGTGGGGCTTGCTGCGACACGGATGCGGCAGCGAGAACCGGGGTTGGCCACGGCTCGGAGGTGGCATCCGGGACCAGGGTTGGCTGCGGCTCGGAGGAGGCAACAAGAACCACATGGAGGTGGCAGCCGGTCCTGATGCCACCTCCATGCCGCAGCCAACCCCGCAGATAAATAATGTCATTATTCTAATGTGATAGTTATACAGCAGGGGTGTGCAAACTTTTTTCACCGAGGGCCACAAACAGAAAAATATATGAAAGTCTGGGCTGCTCGGGTGAGGTATATTGCAAAATGAATCATATGAGGTCAATTATTCTTATTGTTAGCATGTCGAGTGGTCATGGAGACAAATGCCCCGATCCAGAGTCAAAAGCTGTGAGGTTGCAACTTCATTTTTATTTGCGCTTCTCGTTCAGTGGTCGCACCAACGTCAGCCAGTCTCTACTGGTCTCCACACGCCTCTTCACAAACAAATTGAGCCCCTTATATACACCCCTGGTGACTAATTACATCAGACCTACCATCTATAACAAATAAGTGCACTAAATATTTATATGTTTTTCCCTAGTAATTTACTCTTATTTATAACTCCTATAAATAAAGTAAATTATAAATCCCTATAGTTTTATGTAACTAAACACAGCAACACATATCTTCACTTCCCCTACCCGCTTCCTCCAGTTGGTATTTCCCGGAACTATAATTGGATGCTCAGGCCCCCGGGGAAGTCTTTTGCCCGAACACCCTGGGAAGAGGAAACAGTAGAGGTAAGTTGTTGCACCACATATATTCACACCAATGTTCTGCCACTTTACATTTATCACAATTTCAGTTCCCGCTATCCCTCATATCACCACTATACACCATCAGTGGTCTGGTAACGGCGGCGCGTCGTTACACTTGTGTATATATAAAAATTAGGTAAATTATGCGTGCCGCATGCCGCGTGCCGCGTGCCGCGTGTGTGTGTGTGTGTGTGTGTGTGCGCGCGCATAATTGACATTTGCTTGACTTTCACGTCATTATATTTCTAGAACTTTGCCGCGGGTAATACAGTAATGCAAAATCTCCTTCTCATGACTCTCCCATATTCTTTAAACAAACACCGATGACAGGTCTCAGTCCCACCCTCTTTTCACCTGCAGATTTATATCGCTTGAACTTGAGTTATTATGTTGGTTGTTCCTGCACTTAAGTTTATATTTATCACCAATTAATTTTAAAAGGATGAGTAATTCATCACAAGCCAGACAAAGTGTATGACATCGCCGAGGTGAATGACTCGTCAAAATTGAGTTTTATTCCATTAGACCAGGGGTGGGAAAACTTTTGGGCTCAGGGGCCACAATGAGTTTAAAAATTTGACAGACGGCCGGGCCTAGCATAGTAATGCTGTGTTCACACCAAAAGCGTTGCGAATGTTACTTGCGCCTGAAAGGGGGTCGGCTTATCTCCGTAAAAACAGTTACCGTTTCCGCCATCCACCATGGAAATAACCACTAGTTCTGCTCTATACTTGTTGTGTAAATTCCACATGTCGGTACATCAAACTCCATCGTGTCTGGGTTCATAATATATATATATATATATATATATATATATATATATTTGCTTTTTCGCAACCATTCTTGCCTTTGCTTGTAATCTACTCGCGCGTCAAATTCGCAACGCTTTTGGTGTGAACGCAGCATTAGCATGCTTGGCGGAAAAGTGGCAGCTGATATTGTATTCTTTGAATACCGCAATGGTTTCTTGGCAAATAAGACATACAGCCTTTGATCGTGCTTCGGTTAAGAAATATCTAGCAGTCCACTCCTCATTAAACACTCGGCACTCACTGTCGACTTTTCTTTTCTTTGGTCCACTCATTGTTACAGAAGGACTCAATGCAGGAAGCTGGCAGGCAGAACCCTATATGTCATATGAGCGCGCAGGGCGGTGCAGTCCCGTGGGTCTGATGTGCGTTCGTTATGCCGAGGAAAAATACTCTGGATGCAGCTGTCAGTTAATTTGACAACTCTAAAACTATTGTAGTATGAACCCTGTCTCCAGCGACAGAAAGTGACATTCAAATTCGAATTACCGTAAATCTTCAAAAGTTAACGCTTTACGACGTAATTCCAAAGGATTCTGAACGCTAAGAAGCGGAGCTTTACAGTGGTATGGGGTGCATTACGGTAATCGTAAAAATACGTGGCAAGGTTGCCTGTGGGGCCAGTGGGGGAGGGGTGGAAGTGAGCAACGCAGAGAGCAGCAGGCTGGAATCGCAGCCTGATACACCAGCAGAACACGGCAGGCAGCGGTCGCTGGACACAGCTGTCCTCTGACCGCACGACACGTAAAGACCTCTGTAACGTGTCTGTGAATATGGCATGTTCACCTTTACCTGATGATGAACAGGTTCAAAGAGCAAGTCATTGCACAAACAGCCAGGAATAAACGTTCAATGAGATACTTCATTAGCAAGTTTGTATATGGAGTCACTAAAATATTCCCCTAAAAAACTGAAATTACTGAAAGCATGGAGAGCATTATACGTTGCGTTGCATGTCGTGGCTGGAAGTATTTGATAATTACAAAGGTTAGGCATAGTTTTCAATATTAAAAGTCAATTCAGTAACATTTTTGTATTAATGTGTGTTCAAGATCATTTTTGACTGTTTTGATGGTTTCATTTGACCGTGTCACAACGTCACATTTTGTATATTTCCATTCCATAACTGATAATGTTTAAAGTCGTTCTTACATTTTTCCTCCTCCAGACTGGTTTGATGCCCCAAACCACCTGGTCACATTCTCTTGTCGGGAGTGGAATGTTTTGCTTTCCAATTACTGTCTTTTACCGGCTCCATCAAAGCACACCCACGCATGTTTTGTTCTTTGAGTGGTTGTTTGTTTACAATATGTTTTAAGTGGCACACCCAATGTTCCAGGCAGTAAGTTGGCCCAGGCGCCGACGGGATACGGGCAGCCGAGGTCGGCTGCAGCGCGGAGGCGACAACCGGAACGGCCGTGGACTGCGGCGCGGGGGCAGCCGACGAGGCCCTGAGGTTTGGGCCTCTTGATACTGGTCGTAATGGCCCAGGCTACGGCCGCGAGAGTTGCAAAAAAACAAGCAGATCGGGGTTGGACATTTTAGTATTAATGTGTGTTGCAGATCATTTTTGACTCTCTTGATGGTTTCGTTTGACCGTGTCACAACGTCACATTTTGTATATTTCCAGTCATACAATAAGTGATAATGTTTGAAGTTGTTATTTAATTTTTCCTCCTCCTGGGTTTGATGCCCAAAAGCACCTGGTCACATTCTCTTGTCATAAGTGGAAAGTTTTGCGAGCTCAGCTGAACGGTATGTTGTGCCACCAAATGATACAAAGGGTTTTAAAAATGTGCAAATGACTGGCTCCATCAGTGCACACCCACACATGTTTTGTTCTTTTGGTGGTTGTTTGTTTAGCATATTTTTTTAAGTGGCACACTCAATGTTCCACTGAGAGAATGCCGGGGAAATTTGCCAAAGTTTGCATACAAGCTGCTTACTGTAAACGTCTGCTGCAAATCACCTGCAGTCACAGGTATGAGGAACTGTCACTGCACCTCTAACTAAACATTTACTGTGCTGAACCATATTTTTAACTACTGAAGCTTTATTTGAAGCAGTTCAGTTCTATGCCACTTTATACGTCCACTCCACTAGATGTTCAAGGGAAATATTGTTCTTTTTACGCCACTATCTGGAATTACGTTACAGATTGACAATTAAAAAAAACACATGATGAATTTAGAAAATATGACACTGTCTTACAAATTGAACTATACAGAAGTATGTGTTTAAAATGTGCTTAGCCTCCAGTCATATAATAAGTGATAATGTTCAAAGTCGTTCTTTAAATTTTCCTTTTGATGCCCAAAAGCACCTGGTCACATTATATAAGAAGCTGTTATACTGGGACATGATACACAAAAACACAACTTAACAAGCTGTTATACTGGGACATGATACACAAAAACACAACTTAACAAGCTGTGGTATTGAGCAAAGAATTTTAAAGAAAATGTGCATCTTAATGTATAGTTTTTGTTCTTAAATATATTGTATTACATCAAACCAAAGCAAATGCAGCATGTAGAATGGTAGAAGAGATGAAGAAAACAACTCGCTTAAAATTGTTATTGTCATCGGTGGTTGTTTATTTTTGTAGCTGAGTCACATTTTCACCACACGGATGAGTGAATGACAATCAATCTTCAGAAACAAGAAAGGCAGCATTCACAGGGAAGACAACACAATTCGTTATATTAATGTAGAGCCAGATGCTCAGTGAAACATACTGTGATTGACTGATCTTTATTCTGGAGTGCAGCGAAAGCGTAAAAATAAATAAATATTTGAAACCCAAAACATAAGCAATGAAAACGATCTGTTTAGTTTCTGAAAGGGAGTTATAAAACCGCTGAGCACCGGCCAAGATTTGTGCTGCCGTAATGAGATGACGAGATCATTGTTGTTTAAACATGAAGCATGTGGTAGATCACGTACCGCATATCATTGTTAGACAAAGAAACATTATTCTGACTCTTACCCAAAGCAAGTTATTGGCTTATTCATATTACTTTCACCGCAGATGAAACTAAAGTTAAACTGAGTCATCCAGCTTTGTTACGTGCAGGAACATTGAAGTCAATGGAATAATAAAAAACATTGGCACACTTAATCCTTCCATATCAACAGGAAATATGTCAATCTAACTGTCACTTCGGACATAATTATCAAAATGTATTTCCAAGAATTTAAATGTTTATAAGCTGTGTGTGTGAGACTGTTCTCAATATCTCAGTCACACCTTTCCCCACACACACTCACTCACTCACTCACTCACTCACTCACTCACTCACTCACTCACTCACTCACACACACACACAAAGCTACAAGAGACACACAGTGACCACAAAGAGACACAAAACTACAACAAAAAGAGAAACAACTACAAAGAGATGCAAACCAACTAAGAGATGCAAAATAACTCAAAAAGACACACAACACAACTACAAAGAGACACAACACACCTATCTCTGAGTTATCTTTGGAGCTCATAGTACCATATTACCCCACTAGGGAGCTCATAGTACCATACTACCCCACTAGGGAGCTCATAGTACCATATTACCCCACTAGAGAGAGTATAGTACCATATTACCCCACTAGAGCACTCATAGTACCATATTACCCCACTAGAGAGCGTATAGTACCATATTACCCCACTAGAGAGCGTATAGTACCATATTACCCCACTAGAGCGCTCATACTACCCAGCTCATCGGTTGGAGTTTCTAGCCTTGAAATGGTCAGTCTGTGAAAAGTTCAGTCACTGGCTGAAAGGCCACACATTCACTGTCTGGACAGATAACAACCTGTTGACTCACATCCTGACAAAGCCGAAGCTAGATTGTTGTGAGCAACGCTGGGTTGTCAAGTTGGCGAGTTACAACTTTGATATCAAGTATGTTCCGGGCCCACAGAACATTGTAGCTGATGCCCTGAGCCGTGTGCCGTTTGTCAAGGCGAGTGTTGGTCACAGGCTGCTCGCTGAACCCTATGCGGGTCTTCTTGCAGAAGTCAAAGACGTGTCAAGTTTCTCTGTCCAAAATGTCTTTCGGTCATCCAGTCATGACAGGGAGTCCTCCCCTCTGAGTAACAATGTACAGTCTGCATGCAGTCCACTGCGCATGCACACTCAGTCTGTTGCAGAGGAGGACGTGTCCGCTGTACTCCAGTCACACATTGAGTGGGATGCTGGTACGAGGGCCCGTGCTGTTGAGGTGTTGCAGCACTTACCTCAGTTGGTTCCACCTGGACAAGACACCTTACCTGCTTACACTGTGAAGGACCTCTGTGATAAGCAGTTGGAGGATAGAACCCTCTCTCGTGTTCTGTCCTATGTTGAGAGACATCGGAGGCCTCCTAGAAGGGAAAGATTCAATGAGTCTGTCCTGGTCACAAGGTATCTGAAGCACTGGGATATTCAGACTGTGAAGGATGGTGTATTGTACAGGATTTCAAGAGACCAGAAGACCAAAGCAAAGCGTTTTCAATACGTTGTCCCTGACTCCCTGAAGACTGAGGTTCTGCAGGGGATTCACGATAGGGCCGGGCATGAAGCTCAGTCCAGGAGCCTCAGCTTGGCAAGACAAAGGTTTTTCTGGCCAAACCTCGACAGGGATGTAAGAGACTATGTTCGTCATTGTCAGCGATGCATCGTAAGCAAGACAGTCGAGCCTGAAGGACGGGCCCCCCTGGAGAGCATAATAACAACCCGGCCACTGGGGTTGGTATGCATTGACTTTTGGTCGGCTGAGAACAACAGATCTGTCGACGTTTTGGTGATAACTGACCATTTCATGAGGATGGCTCAAGCGTTTTCATGTAAAGACCAGATCTTTGTCTTTAGATTCCCGGAAAGGATCCATAGTGACCAAGGTGCTAACTTTGAGAGTCTGCTGATTATTGAGCTTCTCAGGGTCTCAGGTGTCAATAAATCACACACAACCCCTTACCACCCAATGGGGAATGGGAGTGTGGAACATTTCAATCGCACCCTGGGTGGCATGATTCGAGTACTGCCCCCTGAAGAGAAGGCTGACTGGCCACGACGCTTACAGACTCTGACGTTCATGTCAGTGGCGGTGCGTCAATAGAGGGCGCTAGGGTGCCGCCCCTCTTAAAATTTTGCGATGAAAAAAAAAAGAAGAAAAAAAATAAATAATATATATTGTCAAAAAACATTATATACCAAATCATTTAAATAAGAAATATACCGTGTTGACGAGCTAAATGTGTGTGGGAGACCGTAAGCCCCTGTCAACAACCACTTAAGATATACCAAATATAATATATCGCCATTCATCATCACTGAGAATAGCCCCTCCCCCCTTTAGGGGCGCCGGCCAAATGTGAGTCTATGGCAGCGAACAAACATTTCACCCTCGTTGCGGCAAGGACAGCTTCTCATTGGCGGATGAAACGTGAATCTTCGGGCACACAAATCTGCGCCCTAGCCAATGACATCGTTTCTTATTGCAACGTGGTTGGACTATTCGTCGAATCAGAGACCTTTATCATTCCCTCACATCCCATATAGCTCCCACGTAGCTACGCGAGCAACACAGCTAGCAGAGACTTTGATTATGTTAGTATGGCGACTGAAAACTCTGTGGTATCTCTACGCGAAACACCTTTCAATCCACGATCAGATGTTGACAAGAAGAGGCTGAAAGAGTTGGGACCCGAACGTCCGGATTTAAAAAGTCAGCAGCAAAGCAGTGACCGCGGGAGGACGTACACCCGGAGTTTCTCCTCAAGCTACATGCTAACCGGAGCTGTTAGCTGGATGCTCAGTGTGGAGCAAAGCAGTGGCTCTGAGCAGCCGAGGAAGCGCCGGCTATGAAGGAAGATGAGCTTGAAGGATTGCTGCAGAAGTGAGTGTCAAAATCAGCAGATGCCTGTTAGAGTTTAATGTTTTATCTTTCCCACAGCAGAACACATGTTGGACATTGTTAGATTTGGGTGGATATCATATCAGACTATAACTTTATCTAAAACACCAATTCAACCCCCAACAAGTGTGTGTGTGTGTGTGTGTGTGTGTGTGTGTGTGTGTGTGTGTGTGTGTGTGTGTGTGTGTGTCAGTCATAGCTCCAGGCTAGAGCATCAAGGTGGCTCCTGGCCTTTTGTCTATGTTACTGAGCCATCAAGACACACAAAACATAGTTTTTTGTCAGTAGTATGAAGCCTGTTTGTAGTAGATATTTCCCCACAACTTATCTGTCTGGCTCTCTCTATATATTTATCTGTAGGTTTGTGACACCATACTTGGACACACCAGGGAACGCTTTGCCTTCAAAGACCACCTCACCAGTGCCACCTTACTGCAGGGCCCCCAGTTTGAATGCTACGTCAATGTATTCCCTGAAGTTGCTCTGGCCACCACATTGAATGTTTCTTAAACCATTCTGCTCTGAACCTCTCATGCCCAAAGTTACAGTTTGTTGATAGTTGTTATTGGACAGTGTTGAGCACTGTGTTTTCTTGAAATAAAGCTTTGTTTTTTAGAATATTCTACTCCAAACCTCTTTTCTTCTCATTGTGGAGTGCTATTTAAACCGCGCCGCCCAACTGCACCCCCCCCCCCCAAAAAAAATGTCACCAGCCGCCACTGGTTCATGTACAACTGCACGGAACGTGAGACGACAGGTTATTGCCCCTTCTACCTCATGTTTGGCCGGATCCCCCGCCTACCTGTTGATGTCCTCTTTCGTGCTGTTCTTCATGACTCTGCTGTGGTGAGCTATGAGAAGTACGTGGAGAGTCTCGCCAATGATCTGAAAGAAGCAATGGTTATTGCTCAGGTCCATGCTACAAAAGAGCAGAATCGACATGCCCGGCTGTACAACAGGAGAGTAAAGGGATCCAATATCAAGATCGGTGACAGGGTGCTCTTGGCCAACAGAAAGGAGAGGGGTAAAAGGAAGCTTGCTGACAGGTGGGACTCGACTGTGGTGGATGTGAATACAAAGACACACACGTACAGAATCCGTGACACAATCACTGGATGGGAGAAGGTGATCCACAGGAACTTGCTGATGCTGGTTAATTTTCTCCCTGTGGGGAATACATGTGACGTGTCTGACCTGGCCTCATCCTTGCTAGTTACAGGACCCTCAGCTTCAGGAGATGATGGTGGTGAGGCAGAAGAGACCTCGTCTGGGAGCGGGGCTGAGCCTCGTAGTGTGGCCAGTGAAAGCCTTGACACTGAAAGTGACAGAGAATCTCCTGTGACTGTGAGAGATGGACTGGGCCCCTTGACTGATGCGGTGCCTGTGGATTCGGAGAGGAGAACCATTGAATGGATTACTCAGTTGTCTGTGCCAGGTTTGGCCGAGGCGAGCACTACTAACATGACGAGTGTTACTTCTGACCTCCAGAACACCGCTGTCTCACTTGAGGACCACACAACTGATCAGTCTGTGACTTGTGATTCTTGCTCTTTGACTGCTGCGGATGTCTCAATAGATGTGAGACAGTCAGACTTTGCGCTTGACACCATGACACAGACGGATAACACATCTGACACTTTGCATACTGTGGTTCACATCTCACCCACACACTGTGGTCGTTTTAATGCACAGGCCAGGTCAAGATTTGGTCGCTTAATCAATCCTGTGAGCCCTTTGTAAGTTGTCAACTTGTGATGTTTTCTTTGGTGTGCACTCTGTAGTTAGTGCTCATGTTTGATACAATTCAGTGGGGGTGAATGTAACAGAGTTAGAAATGCACTCTGTCATTTCTTATTATTATATTATCAATATTATATCTTATTTTTGTTTATTATTCAACGATCCTGTTGAAGTGTGTGTGTGTGAATTTTATTTTGAAGAGTTCAATCTGTTTCCTGCGGAAATTGCCTTTTACCTCTTCTGCGCCTCCTTGGCTTCCGTAGTCCCGTTTTTCCTTCACAAAAGTTATATACTGTTGAAGGTAAGTTGTGGGTAAAATGATGTCGCACTATTTTGTTATATTCTTTAAAAATGTAACCGTTTATGTTACACACGGTAATGACCACTAATACTATCACGGTGTTCAGCTGTTGTGTTGTTTAGATGGTTATAATAAGTTTTGTGGCTGTTTCATTTGGCGCCATTTGTATCGTCTACATCCGGTCGCCCTGTCGTATATTTCCCCTGTATAAATGATGTTGTTTTGCGTGTTTAGGAAGCTGATGTGCAGACAGAGACCAGAAGGCAATGTATGTGTTTTATTGTCTTCTGTAGGAGCAAATAAATACTGGAAAGAGCATTATCTGAGTCGACTTCTTCCATGCCCGAAACACATCTGTTACATTGGACCGTTCGTGCCCCCCGAAGAATGTCGGAGGGGGCTGCGTCTGTGATATCACCTCAAATGGTGAAAGTCATATGACTGAGAAAGATCAGTCAGGTGAGCTGACATGCTGACTCCACCCTCCACCCACCTGCAAGGACAGGGCAAGGAGTTCAGGGGAGCTGTTCATGTTTAAAACTGTTGAACTGGTATTATTAATTGAAGACAAGCACATTTTAAAAAGGTGTCTCTCTGTTTGCTGTGAAAGCCCTTCAGGGTGAGGAGGATACCTTCATTAAACTCATTTATTGATGAGAGCCAGAAGAAAGATTAACAACGAAGACCACGCCGCGAACTCCACATATCCGAGCAGACAAAAGGAAACAGTTTTCTCATCCTTGTTGGCCCACCCGCCTTATGAAACACAGCAGCATCTCGCCTCCGACTACTTATTAGAATAGACGGCTGATCAGTTTCTAAATGCTTTATTTGCATTACTAACAGGGACTATATTGCCTCAGCCTCAAGACTCCAGTTCTACAGGATATTATCTCTCATGAAAGTAGTTTTCTGCAGGTCTCCTCCTCACCCTGAAGCGCTTTCACAGCAAACAGAGGAGATCTACATTTTTGAACTTGTGCTTGTCTTCAACAGCCTGAGGACTAAGGCTGCGGTCGAATAGTCAAATAATTACCTCCTAACGTCTAACCCTAAGCACTTTTCCTTAACCTCTGTGGAAAACGTCACGGGGTTAAGGAAAGATGGGAAGGAGAATTCTTAAGGAGTTGGGAGAAGACAACCGCGGTGTTTGGCAAATCCGACTCTTTCCCTAAGCGACGTAGTTATGACACGACGGCAGGCGCATGTTAGTGACGTCACTCTGTCTGCAGCGGTGAAACTACAACGTTCCGAAGATGGACTACAAAAAGCACAGTTTAGATACTTCGTCCGTCCTCTTACAGTGTTGTGTCATAACGACATAAACAACCTGGTTCATAGTATTACTTTATTAACAAGGTTGGAATAGAAATGAACGAAGGAATATGAAAGTGAAACCAATGTATTTTTCACAGAGTACAAAGCTACTAAACTGTCTATTTGTTCAGTTTCAAACATGCTGATTTAGATACGTTATCACAAAAACGATGTGTGTCATATATGTGTGTCTCATATCCTGTTATGTTGTTATGGTTTATTTACATGCAGATTATAATCTGATCATAAAAATATGCAGACAACAGTTTATGAAACACCACACAACTCGTGTTGACTTGATATGTTTTATTGTAATGTGACAAAATAGTTGATTAAAAAGATGATAATCAGAAACATGATTCAGACTGAAGAGCTCGTCCAGTTTAACTCTTTAATTAAAGCTTCTGTAACTGAAGTCAAATAAAATAAAAGAGTGAGGCTGAAGCTGCAGTTCAACACCAGAGAGAATAACAAATACGTCAGTTTCATCACTTTACAGCAGTTTTCAGCAACGTAACGTTTGTAGTTTGCCAGCAGGTTTAACAGATTATTGAAAGTATTTCCAAGTTATGGCAACGGTTATTTACATGATCTGCGTTTGTCGGTCATGATCGTTTGTTCTCGTGAACGGCCGAATGATACGTCACTTTAAATGTTGCCGCCGCAAGGAATTGTGGGTCGGCATTATCTCCTCTCCTTTCGCAAAGGAAGGTCCAGTGGTTCCTATGCTAAAGGAGCTAAGTTAGGAAGCATTGAAGCTCCTTTCCTTTGCGTTTGGACAATTCGACCGGCACTTATCATGGCGGCCACTTAGGTACTTCCGGGTCATTTCACTCAGTTAGGAAGGTTCCTAACCAAAATGGACTATTCGACCGCAGCCTGTATGTTCAGCAGCTCCTCTGAAGACAACGACTTGTCCTCTCCTTGCAGGTGGCTGGAGGGTGGGTTCAGCTCGTCAGCTCACCTGGACTGACTCCCTGATCTTTCTCTGACTGAAGACAGTCGCCTATTATTTTTCAAGGTGTTTTATGAAACATAATTTGGGAAGGAAGGCCATGCCCCGAACTCCAATTATCTCAGCAATAAGTACTGTAGTGGAAATAATTATATGTTTCGAGAGGAGAGTTCAAAGGTTCCAATCAAATATCAAAAACAAACAAACAGAGTTTCTCTGGTCAAAACAAACTGCCTCCGTTCGTTTATTCATGCTTGTGCAAGAGAAAATCTCAACAGCCATCAATCATCAATGTCTGTCAAGGTTTTCACAAAATATCATTGTTCCAACAGTCAGTTATATACAATTTCAAATGACCATCCCTTTAAGACCCATCTCATCTCTAATTGGTTCTCACTAGCTCCAACATGTGATGTGCGTTGGAGCGTGTGTTCCACGTCAACATGTACATTGAAGATCTTACATGTGGTTTGTACTTTGGCCTGATCCTATATTATATGTTCAACCAATCTACTGTCTCCTCATGGATCAGTCCATATGATCAAAACATGACTGTGTCTCTTACATCAGCATAAAACCGTTCCTCCTGTGATTCTGCACCTTTGAACGTTCTTTTACCAGGTAATCAGCATCTTAGAGTTCTTATCAGCTGGTATGAACTTGAGTAGCTTCAAAACCTATGTTTATCAGTCTCTCCAAGTCTACTTGCATGTTAATCATTGATCTGAACATACATTAGTATTAAAACCTCATGTACATACAGAAATGTATTAAAAATACAGTATATAGATATTTTCCCATCACAGTACAAGCTGGATAATACTGTCAGATACAGCTCATGTGAAAAAGCAAGCTTATATGGAAAGGGACGAAATATACAACAACTGAATTAGAAATATTAAACAAGCATAATAAAATATATAAAAGAACTCAGTACAAATGTGAAGCATGAATCTGGTCAACGTTGCACTATATTCTGATGGAAACCTGCTGGCTTATGGCAAGTCTGTTATTGTCTGTACAGTGATGGTCAGCTGATGTCAGCTTGACATCACATGGACTGCTGAGTGCACCAGTTGTTCATCATTGTTGGCAGTTGGATGGTAAAAAGAAGAATAACACCTTCTTATTAAACACAGCAGCACCGTGTTGTACTTTACTCATTAGAATAGACAGTTGATCTTTCTGTTTGCGTTCATCATTAAATTAGTTTTCTGCAGGACTACTCCTCACCCTTTAGGGCTTTCACAGCAAACCGAGATCTACATGATGAACTTGTGTTTGTCTTCACCAGCTCTGAATCATCCTTAGATGAATAAATGAATAATAATAATGGGAGTTCAGCAGTTTGAAACAGAATCAGCTCCTCTGAACACGACTCTTTGTCCTCTACCTGCATGGGGTTGGAGGGTGGAGTCAGCTGGTCCGCTCACCTGGACTGACTCTGGGATCTTTCTGTCTCCTGACTTTCACCTTTTGGGCTTTTAGCTTTATTTATTGGTCAGTTGACTAAAACAAACCCAGACCACATGTGGGGTCTCCCCATGCGGTCCAACCTTGAGCCAGGTTGTGACTGACAGAGTGATCTATTTTAAATGTATTTAATATTTTACCATCCATACAGACATTTGCTAATAATGTCTGCACACTTCAGTCCTCTGAATATTTGTGCTTTCATTGGTGGCATTAACTTACATTGAAGCTCATATGATGGACTAATTCAAGCCTGCGTTCCTGTTTGGTGGTGCGGACACGTGATCCAAACCCACTACGGACGACCACCAAGTTATGAGCTAAGAGGTTTTTGTCTTTTCACATATTTCTGTGAGATCAGGCTCTTTCTTTCTGTCCTGTTTCACCACCGTGTTTCACCACCGTGTTTCTCTAGAGACTGTCTGCTCTGCCAACATCAATAAAAAAGACCTGAAGTCAACCGGTTCCTCCCTGTGCTCTGGCAATGCCCCGTGGATGTTTGATCACATTCATCTTCCACGCAAGGAAGTTACCCTTCGTTTTGGGAGGCAGATTATGAATAAATTATTAATGGAGCGATCACAAACTGTAGACAGGAACGTACTGAACCTTAAAAGTCAAATTTGAACCCTAATATTGAACGATGGACATTGAGTAAAGATCTTTGACCCCACAATGCAATTCATACAAAGACACACACACTCACCAACCTGCTGTCAGTTCCATCAAAGTTCAAGTTCTATCGTCACTTGAAGCATAAAAATACATTGTTTCAAATAATATTTGTGACTTTCTCTGAGGGAAACTGATGGAATTGGATGCAAACAAAACCCCAGTAGTTAGTGAATGTGGCCCCTGGAGTACAGCAGTATAACCCCTGCATCCTGCATCAAGATGAGCTATAATGATAAGAACTATAATGAGGGGTGGGCTGTGGGGACCAGAGTGTCCAGCTGGTGAATCCCAAACAGATCTTTTTGGGAGAGATATTTTGCAAAATATGGACT
The DNA here is from genome assembly GCA_038501785.1 of Myoxocephalus aenaeus. Taxonomy (NCBI): domain Eukaryota; kingdom Metazoa; phylum Chordata; class Actinopteri; order Perciformes; family Cottidae; genus Myoxocephalus; species Myoxocephalus aenaeus. The sequence continues at coordinate 90,227 of JBAMJR010000527.1, read as the reverse complement.
TTGAGAACTCTTTTAGTGAGTTCTATACAGGCCGTTCCACATATCAACATTTAGAAAACATTCATAGAGCTGCAATTCATGAACTGGCCACTACTCAACATAGTATTGAAGAAGTGTTTGTTTGTTCATGGATGCTTCATATTATAATGTTGTAACTGAATAGAGGTGGATCCTACTTCTGGGATGACGTGGAAGTTAAACAGGCGTGTTATTGAAGTAGTTCAATGTTTTAACATTCAGACCCACAGGCATGGCTGTGAAAGGTATTTAAACAGACCTTCAGTATGAGATGCAACGAGGGAGAAGACACTTGTGGTGAGTCCTCTTTGTCTCTTGGTGGAGGTTTTAGAGAACAGAAATAACTTTGATCTCATCTGTGGGCAGGCCCGGGGTGGGTAATCGGGAGAATCGGGAGAATCGGGAGAGTTCCCGGTGGGCCGCTTCACTTCTGGGCCGGTCGAGAATTTTATTTGTTGACATTTGTCACGTTAGTCCATCTTCTCTTAAAGTGGGCTACACACGTTCCGCATTCTGACACCGCAGCCTCTGCATGGGTTGTACCATGCGAGGAAGTTCACCCCTCCCAAATAGAGTTGGTTCGGTCCATTATGGAACCAACCAACTCTATTTGGGTGGGGAGAACTTCCTCGCATGGTACAACCGGTGTACCATGCAAGGAAGTTCTCCCCTCCCAAATAGATTTGGTTCGGTCCATAGCCCGTCTTTTCCAAAAGGTTTTCTCAGATAGGCTACGATAGCTGGGCCGGCCCGACCGCAATGATACGTGTCAGGGAGGATGGACGGAGGAAGAGGGCAGGAGGGGCTGAAAAAGCCAGGTTGAAAAAAAGAAAGGCATTGGAGGAGGATGCTGCCAAATGTGCCAAGCTTACCGATTTATTTTCAAGAGGACAAACACAAGTGGCAACTGGTAAAGAGAGACAAAGGCCTAATGATTAGCAACGTAACTATTCGGCTAACGTTGTAGCCTTGATTCATATCGTTGTAGCGTTGTCAACCTATTCCCAAGCAAAATATTAAATTGAATTAAAATATTAGCCTTTTTATATCACCCAAAATATGGCCATCCATAGACTTTGCAAATATTATGCAAATATTGATATATAATATTGATATTGAAGTATGCAGTAATATGTTCTTTGTAGCTTCGGAGCAGCAGATAAGACAGTCTCCTGCTGAAAATGATGAGCCCGACATTTGCAATGAGGAGGCCATGACTACAGGGACAGGTAGAGAGGATAACAGAGGAAACAATATGAATTAAAGTTATATATTGTAAGAAAGAGCAGTATATGGCAGTACTTGTGAACCAATATGCATTGTTTGCTCAGAAGTAGGTGTAGTAAAGGAGTAAATCACCACTATATAATACTCATGCAGAAAAATGCGTTGGAATGCTAAAGAAAAACTTGGAGGCGTTCATGTTAATGTGCACAGAGAAGGAAATCCTCATGTCTATAAGCAACGACACAGTTATAGATACAGTGGCTGAAACCAGTGCACTGCTTAGGCGGTTACTGATGCTGTAGATGCTGTTGGTGCTATTCACAAGGTAACTGTATACTGTACTGTGAGTTGAACTGTAAACATTAGTTCAATATGCCTCTTTGTTGAAGAGTGGGATACGTTTCAAATGTGGAATAGTGGAATATTTTTTATTAACTTCTCATCTTTAGTGGATTATTATTGTTGTATTTAACCTTTACATTATTTGTTGGACCATGGTATTAATAAAAAAAAAACTACAGGATAGTAAGAGCTGAACTGTTGCTTCATTTATCCAATTTCCACTACCATGGAAAAAGTGGGCCGGTCTTGAGCCTGAAATTCCCGGGCTGAAAAGTGGCCCCACTCCGGCCCTGTGGGTTAGAAAACTGGTAATAACTGAAGTGTCTTGTTGTAATGGGGTTGAACGGTGTGGCATTTCCAGGTGATATTCCAGTTGTAGAGTTCTGAGAGTCAGTGAATCCTGAGCCATGCGTCCTGTTGTGGTGACTGCCGTCCTTCTTCTGGTGGTGCTGATGTCCATGTCAGCCTCTGCATGTAAGAACCAAACTGTCACTAAATAACTTTCTACACAGACGCCAGGAACACTAAACTAACAGCACTTTTTATTTTCTGTGAAACAGGGAATCCTGAACTAATGTGTCGGACCAAATATCAGGCCACAGCATGTAAAAAGAATCTCGGTCGAGGCTGGTTCCAGTTCGGATGGAACCGCTGTGTGAAGGCGTTCCTTACACCATCTTTGGCTTATGAAAACGCGAGGGTAATAAAAACAAACACACACCAGACTACAGACAGTACTTTTCAGAAGAAGTGAGGAAAGAGGAGGAAGCTGTATTTATGGAAAGAAGAAGTCCATTTACTCAAGTATAATCACAAGTGTTTAATAAAGCAGGTACAGCTATGGAGGGTCATTTACTCAGAGCAAAAATTGGAAAATACATTCTTAGAATTTTGACATTTTTGAAAATAATCCAAAATCTTATTGGTAATTTCTCACATTAAAAACTTGAATTCAAACATTTAAATTCAAATGTGAAACTGCAAAAGAAAATTCAATTTGAAGACAAAATTCATCATAAAGAATTGTCATCTTTTTAACTTTAACCCTAGAACACTAACGTCGGGTGATTTCACCTGCGCGATTGTGGTTACGTAATTAGGGTCCGAGCCTGACGTAGTCAGAGCGAAGACCTATTGTTATTTGAATGTTTATTATTATTATTTCGTTTTTGTCGTCATTGCATGGGGAAAAGAGGTGCTTTGGCTAAACCTACATTATTCAAAATGTCCACACCCATCCGACTCGGCGAAAATGCCAATCTGATTTGGGTGTCGGACAAAAGCCGGAAAAAATAGCTCGCTAGCACCCCCCTTTAGTTGTGAAAGCCCACGCTTTTTGCGAACTTTCACTGATTGACCTGAAATTTGGCACACATGTGCGGGTGGGAGTGCTCTACGAAAAAGTCAATCATGGCAATAAAATGCGCCTAATTAGATTTTCCGCCATTTTAAATTTGGTAAAAAACACATTCTTGTCAACTCCTCCTAAACGCCCATTTCTTACGAAACTTTCTGTGGATCATCATTGGTTCAATGTGATCAAACAATACTTTCAACTTTGTTGATATCTCATTGCGTTTAGAAGTTATTAACCAATTAACCCAGGGCATGCGGCTCCGGAGCCCCTCTTTAGCCCCTCCTTAGCCCCTCTGTTAATGATTACCAGTCAAAAATTAATAAAAAAAAAGACGTTTTTATTTTATTCTTTTTTTTTGCCCAGTGGAAAAACTTTCAAAGGGAATTCCTCTTATCTTGGAGTTTTAGGGGATATTGGGTCACTGAATACAACAAACTATAGTTTTTTGTATATATATTATGACTATATAAAACTTCAGAAGCTGTGATATCAAATAGCTTTTGCGGCTCCAGACAAAAAAATGTTGTGGAAAAAAGGGCAAAATCGCTCTTTGGATAGGAAAGGTTGCTGACCCCTGGCCTAAAGGAAGCATATATAAGGTGAATACAATTGGTCCAAGCACAGAACCTTGTGGAACTCCATGACGAACGCTGGTGGTCATCGAGGCCTCATCGTTTACAAATACAAACTGAGATCCATCTGATAAATACGACTTAAACCAGCTTAGTGCTGTACCTTTAATACCAATCGACTGGTCTAGTCTGTAATAAGATGACATGGCCAAACGCTGCACTAAGGTCTAACAAGACAAGTACAGAGACAAGTCCTTTTAGCACCACTAAGGTCTAACAAGACAAGAACAGAGACAAGTCCTTTATCGGCACTAAGGTCTAACAAGACAATAACAGAGACAAGTCCTTTATCAGCACTAAGGTCTAACAAGACAAGAACAGAGACAAGTCCTTTATCAGCACTAAGGTCTAACAAGACAAGAACAGAGACAAGTCCTTTATCAGCACTAAGGTCTAACAAGACCAGTACAGAGACAAGTCCTTTATCAGCACTAAGGTCTAACAAGATCCGTACAGAGACAAGTCCTTTATCAGCACTAAGGTCTAACAAGACAAGTACAGAGACAAGTCCTTTATCAGCACTAAGGTCTAACAAGACCAGAACAGAGACAAGTCCTTTATCAGCACAAAGGTCTAACAAGACCAGAACAGAGACAAGTCCTTTATCAGCACAAAGGTCTAACAAGACCAGAACAGAGACAAGTCCTTTATCAGCACTAAGGTCTAACAAGACCAGAACAGAGACAAGTCCTTTATCAGCACAAAGGTCTAACAAGACCAGAACAGAGACAAGTCCTTTATCAGCACTAAGGTCTAACAAGACCAGAACAGAGACAAGTCCTTTATCTGCACTAAGATCTAACAAGACCAGAACAGAGACCAAGTCCTTTATCAGCACTAAGGTCTAAGACCAGTACAGAGACAAGTCCCCTATCTGATGCAACTAGAAGGTCATTAGTAATTGTCCCTAGTGCTGTCTCTGTGCTATGATGCTTTCTAAATCCTGACTGAAACTCCTCAAATAAACTATTGTTATGTAGAAAGTCACACAACTGATTTGCGACTACCTTCTCCAGTATCTTAGAGAGGAAGGGAAGGTTAGAGATAGGTCTGTAGTTAGCCAACACCTCTGGAGCCAGGGTGGGCTTCTTAAGAAGAGGTTTAATTACAGCTACTTTAAAAGACTGTGGTACATGACCCATTATTAAAGACCCATTGATAATATCTAGTAGAGAGGCACTAATCAAAGGTAAAACTTCCTTAAACAGCTTAGTCGGAACAGGGTCCAGGAGACTGGTAGAAGATTTAGAAGTTGAAGGTGGACGTTTCTTAATGAAGGTAGGCGTCTCTCTCTGCTCCAATCCCTGTTTTTTTCAACAGGCACGTGTTCGGATGATTCTGTTTGTGTGTTTTATTCAGTCAATCATTACTTAAGCAATAAGGTACGAGAGGCAGTACTGTGTCGTGCAATAATGTACTGTTCAAGGGAGTTGTTAGGCCCGACGCGCAGCGGAGGGCCGGCAAACCCTTGAACAGTACATTATTGTAGACACAGTACTGCCTCGAGTACCTTATTGCTTTTATAATACGGGTACCTGCGACTTTATAAATGTAATAGTAAGCTGCCTTTCAGCACAAAATAGTTGTAGCCGGCAAAACGTTGTGTATCGCATTTCAGCGACAGAGAAAATAGTCCCGGGACGCACGGGACGCACATACGGGAATATAAAACGGACAACTCATGCATTGAAAACAACCTTTGTAAACAGTCTGGCAGTGACTTTGCTTTAACTCTGTACATTGTCTGCATTATTTTATAATAAACCAAATCATTACATTTCATAACATGTGATCTGTAAAACAAAGGATTTGTGTGCTCATAGTAACCATAGTAACCACAGTAACCATAGTAACCAGCATTATTTATGATGCGTATCGCTCGTTTTTGTAACAAAACTGTTGAATTTATAGATGTTTTAAAAGTTGATCCCCACACCGCCACACAATAAGATAAATATGGAAGTATAAGTGAGCAATACATTATATACAAGGCCTTAGAAGTTAGTACATCTATACATTTATACAGTATAGCTATTGACTTGAAAATTTGACCATTTATATATTCAATATGTTGTCTCCATGTTACTTTATGATCAATCACAACCCCGAGGAATTTTGTCTCAAAAACTCTTTCAATTTTATCATCACAGAATTTTAATTCAATATCCCCTTCTAATCCGTTTGATTTCCAAAAACCATGAATTTAGTTGTATTTATATTAAGAGATAGTGTATTAACATTGAACAAAGATTTGATCATTTTTAGCTCCTTTCCAAACAAAAGTTCCTTCAATCGTTTTCCTGAACAAAATAAATTAGTATCGTCAGCAAAAATGACACATTTTAATAATTTAGTAACATTACAAATATCGTGAATGTAAAGTATAAAAAGTATTGGACCAATCACTGATCCCTGTGGTACTCCACAGGTGACCTTCCTACATCCTGACACCATGTCATTAACTCACTGCGTCTGTTTTCCAAGTAGCTTTTCAACCAAGAGTGAGCGATCCCTCTTATCCCATACTTCTCCAATTTCCTCAATAATGTACTGTGATATCGTATCAAAAGCCTTCTGGAGGTCAACGTAAATACCAATAGAATACTCTACATTTTCAACTGCCTTTGTTATTCCTTCCACTATCTCCATTAGTGCATGGGTAGTAGTTATATCTTTCCTGAATTCATACTGATGTTCACTCAATAATTTATTTTTATGTATAAAGAGATCCAATTTTTGCACAAATAATTTATCTAATATTTTAGAAAATTGAGGAAGAAGGGATATTGGTCTATACTTATCCATGTAATGCTTATCTCCATTTTAAAATATTGGTATTACCTTTGCAGTTTTCATTTTATTAGGAAAAATACCTTTTTGAAAAGACTGATTACATATATACGTCAGAGGTCCTGCAATACAATCAATTACTTCTTTAATGATTACCAGTCAATCATTACAATACAATACAATATTCTACATAATATACAAAACAGAAGGGTGTTGCACGGGATGTATACATACATTTCATTCACACTTGTAACCCTCAAAAATTGTTTTATAAATAATCCTTTTGAAAACCAAAAACCAGACGTTAGAGGGTGAAAACTTCTGGATGGGTTTTAACATTGAAGGCACTTTTCCTTCACAGGACAAGACTCACATGTTCCGGGAACGTGTGGACCAAAGAACAAGTTCAGTTAGTGTTCTAGGGTTAAGGATGTATTCTCCTCAGAGCAGAAGGGAACTGAACAGCCTTCATGACTTCAGGTCAGGAGAAGAAAGTTCAAATCAGGGAATGAGGAAGAAGAATAATCCTCATTATCTCTTTTGATTACAGAAACACTGTAGGACCTTCTCAAATGGAGATCTGGTAACAATCCACAGCACTAGAGAGCTGGAACTAGTGGAATGTGCCATGTACAGGGTTACGACTAGAAAAGCTCATTACTGGATCGGACTGTATTGGGTAAGAAGTGAATGTTTCTGTTCAGTTTGTGCCTCTAATGTGTTTACAATGAAATCAAAGAGGTAAACATGTGTTATGAATTATTGAATTATGTTATTATTCTCACTAATCGTCCACCAAAGACATTCACCAAAAGGCCCCTGAAGCACATAGAAACATCCTACTGAGCTGAATACTACTTACTGTGTACTTCTACCTCAGAGTAACATGATGTGCATTAACCTGACTGACACATGTTAATGTTATGGTGCAGATTCAGATTTGACTCATACAATGTAATAATTCAAGTTGATGCATAATAACTACTATTAATAGTTTTCTGCAGGCTTATAGATATCTTTCACTGCACTGTTGTATTATTATGATGTTTCATCCATTTTTATGATGTTTTCATCCATTTTATAATAACTAATATACTAACTTACAACAGTGATAAACCCAAAAAAATTATGTCTGAGATCTAGTGGAGTAGAAATGTTTCAAATGACATGGCGTGAAATATAAAGAAAACATAAAGTAATACTGTATTAGTAACAGGCCTGTGCTGTTGATAGCTCATGCTAGTAGAACTGAAGAAGTAGTTATACTATTGAACACTATTATTCTGGTTACTTTGACTTATTAAAGTCCAGTGATGTAGTATCCAGGAGACGACTCCAATGCAAAGACATACGAGTCACACTGGAGCGTCATAAACCAGCTGACCAGTGGATTGTTAATTTGATCATAATTATGTTGAGATGAAGAACACAGACCGTATGAATGTTAGTACAGTAGTCATCCTCAGGTGATCCACTGTCTGTTTCTTTCTTTCTTTTCAGGGTAAGACCGGATTAGTTTGGTCCGATGGGTCTAAACACGACTACTCCTATTGGGCTAGTGGCCAACCCGACACCAATGCGTGGAAACCAGAGCATTGCATTGAGATGAACTACTGGAGTAAGTAAACTAAAGGCTCAGGAGGAGAGGTTATAACTTAATAGAGATGAATGTAGACTTCTGAACCTCAAGAAAAGACACTTTCATGACCCCTGGTGGATGATTATTAAAGTAGCTCAAGAAAACAGTCCAGATGAGCATGAAGGAAGGTGCTGCATTTAAACCTCACTGAACCTCTTCATGTCACACTGATTTAAAATACTGTGTCAGATTGGGAAGTCCATCCTGTACACACCTCTCTGACACCAGAGTATTTAATGTCTGTATGTCTGCAACAAAGCAGGGGTCACTAATAGGAGGACCGCGGTCCGGATCCGGTCCGGATCCGGTCCTAGACGCGTTGTATCTGAACCCTGAACCCTGAACCCAGAGATCATTGATTATTACATTTTGATGGAGCGCTTCTATTTCAACCGGAGCAGCTTTTCCAGCCTTCAGGGACTCGTTCAGCGGTCCACGAATCACACCACCATTTTTATAAAACAAAGTACTTTATTTTAAGAGTCACATTTTTCAAAAGCATTCTGTTCTTTCACTCTTTCATAAATACATCCCATATTATACTTGAAACGAGAGAACATTTTTATTAAACAAATACATTTTTATGATTCATCTAATTCAATTAGAAAACTGACAATCAATATTGTGGAGATATTATTTAATTGAACTTCATTTGATTTGACAGTCAGTTGTTGACTTCATACAGACGTTAACACAACGGTTTCACACAATACATGAATATATTCAGCAAGTTCACACTGTGTAAAGACAGCATGACAATAAGACACTTCAGTACCACCAACCCTGAAATCCCATTAATCACATGACATGGTTTCTGTTTTACAGGCTGGGGACTCTGGAACGATGCAAAATGTAGTCTGAAGAGACCCTATGTGTGTGCAGTGAGACTCTAGTAGTTCAGAGTGAGACTCTAGTAGTTCAGAGTGAACATGAAGAGCTGCAGTTGGACTCGTCTTCTTCAACTGTAACCACTGCAAGCTTTCACATTTACTGCAATAAATATTCAGCATCATAAAGACATGTTGATGGTTCCTGTGTCTTCTGTTTGTATTCAGCTGTATGACAGTTGATCATCTGTCTTCATGTCATGGCATCAGTAGAAAACACAGCTTCATCCTATCACTCATCAAGACAGACTGAAGGCTGAGAAACCAGAGGGAACCAAACACTGATGAATCAGGACAACATGAAGCAGGATAACAATGATATGATGAAGTCTGACTTTGAGACAGTGTGATCTATACAGTCACGTTTCAATGAATAATTCATTTGGATAACAACAAAATGAAGTCATTCTCATCTGAAGACTGTAGTCACTGCAGTCACATTAACACATTAGACTTCATAAGAGAGGGAACCTTCATGCTGACCTCATCTATACATCTATAAAAATAATAAACTAACAACTCTCTGCTAACTGTTTTAATGTACGAGCTTCACATGTGTCTAAAACGTGTTGAATGCCAGCCGCGCTGCTTTCATCCTTTTTTATAAAGTGCTTGGGGATTTTCACTCCTGATGCGCCTGATGTTACGAAGCAAGCTCAACCTGTGGGCTGTGATGATGATGATGATGATGATGATGATGCATTAATTTAGCGTGTTGCATTCATTTAGCGTGTGAATGCTAAAAGCTGAAATGCATTGCTGAATGAATCCTGAAAGCTAGAATATAAAACTCACACAGCTGGATGCATAAGTGCAGTACTTAAATAAACTGAGAGCTGAAATGCATGCTGGGAAACATGAAAGCTAAAGTGTCAAATTAAAATTAATCGGCCTAAAATGCTGAAAGAATAAATGCTTTCAATAATTATTAGAGAGATTAGAGATGAACTGCACTGCTGAACGCAGGAGAGCTGAAATGTACTTGAAGTACATCAATGCATCAAAAGGTAAGCTGGTGTCAGACATGGTATCAAGCATGATTCAGATCATTCTGCATGAAATAATTATAATAATAAGCACTACCTGGCAGTTTATCTCAATGTTCATGAACTCATCAAAGGGCCGGTGGTAACTGTAATGCTGTATAAATGTAACTACTCCTGAACATATTGTTAAATAACTGTCTTGGTATTTGATAATTGTTTATTCAAGTGTAAACATATTGTACATCCATTTATAGAAATGTAAATGTATATGTAAGCAAATGTCTCTGTTCTTACAACATCAATTCATTTAATTTAGGGTTAAGAAACCCACATTACTGAAAGATCAAACTTAAAACAGAAGAAAATAACAAAGACAAAGATCAAACGCACGTTATTACATTAACTTTGTTCAATGCTTTTTGTCACAGTTGAGAAGGACATAACTCTGGTCCAACAAATAATTGTGAGCTCATAAGATATTGCTTGTGGTCTGGGGCACTGGTTCAACTGGTCTGGGGCTCAGGTTCAACTGGTCTGCCTGTGGGACCCACCATCGTTTTCAGTGGTGTTAACTTGATGCTACACACGATGGGGCACCTTTCTGTAAAGCTTACGACCTACAGAATCCTCCAAATCGCCAAATCGTCTGTCGGGCAAGCACCTGCAACTTCCCAGCCATATTTCATCCAGCAAAACATTTTTTTCCAGCTAAAAAACTGAAATATGACTTACTTTTGGATGAAACGATATCCCACACTCCCTTGTTTGATATCAAAATGAGCGCCTGCTTCCGCTTCCGACTGCTGACGGGTTCGAGAGGCGTTCAGCAAAAATAGTGCGGGCATTTCTAGTCGCAGCAGATCTGATACTACGGCTCACACTGTGACTACGGGTCACTTGACTCCTTTTGAGTGGCTAAAAGGGCTGTAAAACTCATTTGGATGGCTTTAGACGGCTCCAACAGGCTCGCACGATTACAAGGAGGGGTTTTAGACTGAAATATGACTTTGTACGGGAAGTTATTTATAGATATTTTTTGTATGTATTAGTCAACGGGAGCTTGAGCTGCTCCTGTGTTACTGTTGTGTGCGTGACAATGAAAGAATATGAACTTGAGCACCTTCATTGTTTGCCTTCTTTAAATGGATGAATTACAGGGATTAACAGCAGTGGAAATTCTGTCAAAGGAAGGTTTCGTTTCACAAATAAGTGTTGAACGAACACTGCCAGTCAGATGTTTATCAAGTTAAATCTACAAGGAAGTACAAACACATACCAATGAGTCCAATGCGCTTATCGGTGATCAAGTGTCTTCTTGTCTTCTGAAACATGTGATTGTCTTTATCAGTCGGTGAGGCCAATAATGGTCCAGTTCCAAGAACAAGACTGCTTTCACTTTCTGAAGTCCACACCCATCTAATCATCAATATGTTATCTTTACTGATGTGCTGACAACAACAGGGGAGATGAAAAGTTTATTTGTCTCCTTTTTATTTTGTCAGTGTGACTTTGTACAAACAAAATGATGACAAATTAAACAGACACAGGTGAATTTAATTTAATCTCGAGGTAGAAATAATCTACAAATGAATGACGTGGTCCCATAGCGTAAACTTGTGTCCCACGTTGATGACGTGTCACCACCGTCGAAAAAAGACGCTATGGGACCCAAGTCAGAAAGAATGCCTGCCAGGTGATGGGAGGCGATGCCTGTCAGTGACACAAGTGGTGAGTTTTTTGGCTCGAAATTATTTGAGACAGAGGTCACAATCCAAATAGGTTGGGGGTCACTGACCCAGAGCAGAAAGCTGTACTGTTTGGATATTGAAAAGTTGGCAAGAATTGTGACTTTTTGCTATTCAGAAAGAAATAAACGTTAGCTCAGCAGCTAAAGGGGAGACTGAGAGTTGCTCAGTTAATAGTTTACTTCTACAATGAGACACAGAATCCCTCTGGATGAAAGAATATGAGTATTGGAAACAACAGGGAACATTAAAGCAGCACTAGATGGCAGCCTATCTCAATCAAATTGCCATCTAATGAAGTCAACGTATGTGTTATTGTCTCTCTTTCTATCCAAAATGTGTTTTGTAATACACATGGTCACAGACTAATTAGGGTCCGAGCGACAGACATAGTAAGCCTGAGAGGAGCCTATTGATATTGTTAGGGGTATTATTCTTCTGATCCTTATTTTTCCTCTTTGGACGCGTTTTTGGGGTATTTGCCATGCACGAAAACTCACCAAATTTTGGCACACTTGTCAGGCTTGGTGAAAATATAGGCGTCATATTTATGTTTTAAAAAATGGCTCTCTAGCGCCCCCTAGAAGTTGGACCGGCAACGCACCTCACCCAGAATGTCCGATAGACTTGAAAACACAGTCACCCATGTCCATCTCCATCTGCTCTACAAAAAAGCTTAAAAAAAAAAAAAAGCCTACTTAGATTTTCCGCCATTTTGAATTTTGTGAAAAACCCATCCTACTAGTCCTACATGCTTGGTCCGATTCATACCAAACATGCTGTGAGTCATGATTTTAGCTGTATCATCGAAATGTATCAAATGTTTTTTGATATCTCATTGGTTTAGGAGATAAAGACCAATTAATCTCAGGGGTGTGTCTTGTTTTTCAATACTTATAACTTGAAAACTATGTGGACTAATGACTCCAAATGTGCAGCATATGTGCACATTGCGTCCCCTAACATGCAACAAATATTTTGTGCAATTCAAACACTAGGGGGCGCTACAGTAATTCGGCCAATTTGGGCCTTTTTGTCATTTTTCACCGTTTTCAGCGTTTTTATTTTTACGAACTCGTCCTACAATATTTATGCAATCGACTTCAATTCTATTCAAGAATGATCTCAAGACCCTTATGATGAAAAGTTATAAAAATCACGCACTTTTGCTGAACAGCCTTGACGTGGCGTGGACCCGAAGACACACCCATTTAGTGTCGTTCGCTATGTTATAGACAGCTGTTGTAACTCCAAGGTACATCATGCAATCCTCCCAAAATGTCTCATGCATAATGCCGGTCCAGGAAATTTACATGAAGAAATGTTTGGATTGTCATAGTGCCACCTACTGGCCAAAGTAAATGACACGTTTTATACTATGATGTATTACTCCTTGTTTAGTGGCTTGGGATGCTCAACAACTCATGCAACTCCCTACACGTTACATTAAACAAGCTCTTGTAACTCCACTTGACTTCCTCCAATCTGCCCCAAACTTGTCATGCTTGCTAAAAGTCTTGGCCTGAGGATATCGACAAAGCCTATTTTCACTCGTAGTCAAAGAAAGGAAATCAGCGTTACGTGACAAACGGCTTTGGATTTACATGACATTTACATAACGTGGTCTAAGCTTCACGTAGAGAGACGTGATGTGCGTTGTTGAGCGTGTCGTCTAGCGCCACTCGGCGGATGCAGGAACCGGTGAAGTATTTGCCGTCCCTGCCGTCCCGCCAGCGCCCCCCGACGGGCGCAAAGGAGCGAGGACCCGTTCAAGTATGCTCGCAGCTTTAATTGATAATTGTATATGCTTTCCTGTTTCCAGTGCTGGAATGTAACTAAGTACATTTACTCAAGTACTGTACCTAAGTACAAATCTGAGGTAGTTGTACTTTATTGATTTTTTTCTTCTATTTTCTGCTACTTTATACTTCTACTCCACTACTGAGATAAACAATATTTAATATCTTGATAATTGTACAGTGTGTGTATGAGAAAGGTTTAGACAAATAAAGAAGACAAAAACCTAAAATATTTGCTCATTTTTATTGATCCATGAGAGGAGACGTTCATAGCGTTCAGAGTGGCTTCTTTGGCATGGAAGCTTAATAAAATGAACTACTACTACATTCTGTCTGATTAAACCTGTATTCACCCTCTGAAACCTGCGTGTGTGCAAGTTTAAACTGAAGTGCGTCGCTCGGCAAAAGCTTGGGTCCATGTTTACTTCCTGTCAGCTGATGTTATTCACCTGGGAGTAAACTGGGACGCATTTAGGATATTAAAGTTTAAAACTGTGAAATGGTCGATGTAATTATTGTTTAGTTGTGATCCTGACGACTTGTTTAAAGGCACAGTTAATGAATGTCAATCCCCCATCCAGTGGTACAACCTTTAAGTGTTGAATACTATAAAACTGCTTTCTGGTTACCTCTTTGCACCAGAACAGATTCGTCCTCACTGAAGTATATTTCCTCTTAAAGCTGTAGACATTTATAAAGACACCCCAAAACTCGATATAGAATGGCAAACCCAATCATAAAACCTACACGTAGTCAAATGTGATTAACTCAGAGTTGGTATTCTGCGTGCCATCTTAGCTCTCAAATGGACAAAGGTTGGTATTTGACCTTTGACACTTTGGCCTTGTACATGGCCACTGCACTGATCATGCCAACAGCTGCAAGCAGACATCCAGCGATGAATACCAGGTTCAGATTCAGGTGCAGCGCTGGAGGAAAGAGAAGCACAATTATACATTTGCTCTGGTCCAAAGTGGGGCTCAAACAAGTGAAGTGTGCAGGTAATAAATGAACCCTCTCTGTTTTCACACCTGAGCTTTCGTTGCTCTCCGCTGATCTCTTCAGGCGCAGGGGACCCTGGGAAACGAAGTGCCTTGAACTCTGAGATACAGCCTCTCTCTTTCTGCGGTGATGATGAGGCGTCCAGCCGCTCGTCATCGTGGAGTTGATGCATCCCTGCGAGCACCTGGTGTCGGGGCTCCCTGCTTCACACATCAGGACATTGCAGCTGATGTACACCTGAATGCAACAGAGCACGCTGTCATTGCTTCAGCAGACAGACTCTTACAGTGGAGAGCAGCGCTGGGGTCAGATCCAGTATGGAACCGACAGTCAGTGATGTTCTAGTCCTCAAGTCCATCCGTGTCAAGTGGTACAAGCTCTTTTTTTAAACTGGTCCACGCTGAGTTTATTAGAGGTACAGTTGTTCTGTCATGATCATTAGACATCAGATTCCCAATGTGAAGCCACAGGTTGAAACAACCAATCAAATTCATAATAACCACATTCAAAAAAGTATTTGAAATTGAAGAATTACAATTGAAAACAAAAAAGAAATATTATTATTTCTGATGGGAAACATAGAAAAGAGTTTTACAAAACATGTCAAAGATTATGTTTTTCTGATGACAAATTGCTAATCTTGAATTGCTCAACTAATCTTCCACTGAATTTTTAAAAATTTATTTTGTATTCTATAAGATCTGACATTATTACGTTTTAAGTATGTTTTAATGATTTGATACGTGTCTCAGGTGTCTTGTGATTGGTTGTTACGCCTTGTGGCTTCAGTGTAAAAGGAGCTGCTTCACATTGTGTATGCTTGATGAATCATTGTGTATTTCTAGAACTTGCCGCGGGCCGTAGTTTGGACACCCCTGTTATACAGTAATGCAAAATCTCCTTCTCATGACTCGCCCATATTCTTTAAACAAACACCGATGACAGGTCTCAGTCCCACCCTCTTTTCACCTGCAGATTTATATCGCTTGAACTTGAGTTATTATGTTGGTTGTTCCTGCACTTAAGTTTATATTTATCACCAATTAATTTTAAAAGGATGAGTAATTCATCACAAGCCAGACAAAGTGTATGACATCGCCGAGGTGAATGACTCGTCAAAATTGAGTTTTATTCTATTAGACCAGGGGTGGGAAAACTTTTGGGCTCAGGGGCCACAATGAGTTTAAAAATTTGACAGACGGCCGGGCCTAGCATAGTAATGCTGTGTTCACACCAAAAGCGTTGCGAATGTTACTTGCGCCTGAAAGGGGGTCGGCTTATCTCCGTAAAAACAGTTACCGTTTCCACCATCCATCATGGAAATAACCACTAGTTCTGCTCCACATGTTGGAACATCAAACTCCATCGTGTCTGGGTTCATAATATATATATATATGTATATATATATATATACATATATATATATCGCTTTTCAACATATTTCCAACTTGAAAATGTGCTTTTTCGCAACCATTCTGTGCATTGACTTTGCATGAAATCTACTCGCGCGTCAAATTCGCAAAGCTTTTGGTGTGAACGCAGCATTAGCATGCTTGGCGGAAAAGTGGCGGCTGATATTGTATTCTTTGAATACCGCAATGGTTTCTTGGCAAATAAGACATACAGCCTTTGATCGTGCTTCGGTTAAGAAATATTTAGCAGTCCACTCCTCATTAAACACTCGGCACTCACTGTCGACTTTTCTTTTCTTTGGTCCACTCATTGTTACAGAAGGGCTCAATGCAGGAAGCTGGCAGGCAGAACCCTATATGTCATATGAGCGCGCAGGGCGGCGCAGTCCCGTGGGTCTGATGTGCGTTCGTTATGCCGGGGAAAAATACTCTGGATGCAGCTGTCAGTTAATTTGACAACTCTAAAACTATTGTAGTATGAACCCTGTCTCCAGCGACAGAAAGTGACATGCCAAATTCAAATTACCGTAAATCTTCAAAAGTTAACGCTTTACGACGTAATTCCAAAGGATTCTGAACGCTAAGAAGCGGAGCTTTACAGTGGTATGGGGTGCATTACGGTAATCGTAAAAATACGTGGCAAGGTTGCCTGTGGGCCAGTGGGGGAGGGGTAGAAGTGAGCAACGCAGAGAGCAGCAGGCTGGAATCGCAGCCTGATACACCAGCAGAACACGGCAGGCAGCGGTCGCTGGACACAGCTGTCCTCTGACCGCACGACACGTAAAGACCTCTGTAACGTGTCTGTGAATATGGCATGTTCACCTTTACCTGATGATGAACAGGTTCAAAGAGCAAGTCATTGCACAAACAGCCAGGAATAAATGTTCAATGAGATACTTCATTAGCAAGTTTGTATATGGAGTCACTAAAATATTCCCCTAAAAAACTGAAATCACTGAAAGCATGGAGAGCATTATACGTTGCGTTGCATGTCGTGGCTGGAAGTATTTGATAATTACAAAGGTTAGGCATAGTTTTCAATATTAAAAGTCAATTCAGTAACATTTTTGTATTAATGTGTGTTCAAGATCATTTTTGACTCTTTTGATGGTTTCATTTGACCGTGTCACAACGTCACATTTTGTATATTTCCATTCCGTAACTGATAATGTTTAAAGTTGTTCTTAAATGTTTCCTCCTCCAGACTGGTTTGATGCCCCAAACCACCTGGTCACATTCTCTTGTCAGGAGTGGAATGTTTTGCAAGTTCTGCTTTCAAATTACTGCCTTTTACCGGCTCCATCAAAGCACACCCACGCATGTTTTGTTCTTTGAGTGGTTGTTTGTTTACAATATGTTTTAAGTGGCACACCCAGGCCCTATTTTTCGTACCTGGCTTACTGAGTTAGCGGGCTAATTGTCAGGATAAGATGACGCTTATTCAGTTTCTCGAAGCAAGCTTAGATAAATCACCATAGCAACACAGCCAAAAATGTAAACCTGCTCCCGGGCAGGCTTACTGAAATTCACTGGATAAGCAGGATTGACGTCTGGCTAGAATTAACGAGACCGTTTCAGCGCGGATCAGCCGTGAAGAAACCCAGATAGCCTGATGTCAATCATCTCGCTAATTTAAGCTGGAGATTAGGACATTTGCCTGATTTTGTTTAGCCAGGTACGAAAAATAGGGCCCCAATGTTCCAGGCAGTAAGTTGGCCCAGGCACCGACGGGATACGGGCAGCCGAGGTCGGCTGTAGCGCGGAGGCGACAACCGGAACGGCCGTGGACTGCGGCGCGGGGGCAGCTGACGAGGCCCTGAGGTTCGGGCCTCTGGATCAGGAACCTTTTCCCTCAGGCTACGGGGCCCTCCATAAGCCTGTCGGGACCCCCACCTTGGGTCACGCTCAGGGTCCATACCACGGTCAACATGTCTCTTCTGGTGGCTACGGGGACCACCAAAGCCTGGCGGGGCTCATAAAAAGAGTCAAGCTCTGGGTCCATATACTGGTCGTAATGGCCCAGGCTACGGCCGCGAGAGTTGCAAAAAACAACAGATCGCGGTTGGACATTTTAGTATTAATGTGTGTTGCAGATAATTTTGGACTCTCTTGATGGTTTCATTTGACCGTGTCACAACGTCACATTTTATATATTTCCAGTCATACAATAAGTGATAATGTTTAAAGTTGTTCTTTCATTTGTCCTCCTCCAGACTGGTTTGATGCCTAAAAGCACCTGGTCACATTCTCTTGTCATGAGTGGAAAGTTTTGCGAGCTCAGCTGAACGGTATGTTGTGCCACCAAATGATACAAAGGGTTTTAAAAATGTGCAAATGATTGGCTCCATCAGTGCACACCCACACATGTTTTGTTCTTTTGGTGGTTGTTTGTTTCGCATATTTTTTAAGTGGCACACTCAATGTTCCACTGAGAGAATGCCGGGACAATTTGCCAAAGTTTGCATACAAGCTGCTTACTGTAAACGTCTGCTGCAAATCACCTGCAGTCACAGGTATGAGGAACTGTCACTGCACCTCTAACTAAACATTTACTGTGCTGAACCACATTTTCAACTACTGAAGCTTTATTTGAAGCAGTTCAGTTTTATGCCACTTTATACGTCCACTCCACTAGATGTTCAAGGGAAATATTGTTCTTTTTACTCCACTATCTGGAATTACGTTACAGATTGACAATTTAAAAAAACAAAACACATGATGAATTTAGAAAATATGACAGTCTTACAAATTGAACTATACAGAAGTATGTGTTTAAAATGTGCTTAGCCTTAAAGATTATTCATAAAAATCCCGGGTGGTCATGGGAAGTAAAGGTCCAGGATTCGATGAGTTATAATTAAAAAGTATTTAATAAAAGAATGATCACAAAAACAGCTTATGCATGTCGATCGGGTCCCTCCTTCCTCAGCGGACTCTACTGACCCGCACGTCCGCTTCACTCGCGTCACCGGAGAGAGAGACCCTCCTCTCCCGCGTGGGTTAGTTCATACTATCACTCACGGAGCTTAAAGCCCTTCCTACTGGTTAAAAGTACTACTTTCACACCTTTTCCAACAAACTCCATGTTCACTGGCCTGCAGCTTCAGGGGCGGAGCTAGTCTTCTTCAGACCGGGTTGTCTGCTGCTTCATAAAGTCAATGTTCAGCTCCGCCACCTCAGGCGAACAAGAGAACTACACTTCCGTCTAATAAAACAGTCCACCGGCATCCACATGCACTATGCAAACGTTGTTTTAAAATCCAGTCACACATTAATCATTAATAAAAACAGTAACCTTCATATGCATACAATTACACATTCATAATAATAATATCCCTTATTAATTATCATATTTCATGCATTGTAATGTACACAAACAATGTCTTACACTGTGCAAAGTCTAGATGTGACAAACTAAGCTTAAAAAACACTACAGCCTCCAGTCAAATAATAAGTTCTTTAATTTTTCCTTTTGATGCCCAAAAGCACCAGGTCACATTATATAAGAAGCTGTTATACTGGGACATGCTCCACAAAAACACAACTTAACAAGCTGTTATACTGGGACATGCTACACAAAAACACAACTTAACAAGCTGTGGTATTGAGCAAAGAATTTTAAAGAAAATGTGCATCTTAATGTATAGTTTTTGTTCTTAAATATATTGTATTACATCAAACCAAAGCAAATGCAGCATGTAGAATGGTAGAAGAGATGAAGAAAACAACTCGCTTAAAATTGTTATTGTCATCGGTGGTTGTTTATTTTTGTAGCTAAGTCACATTTTCACCACACGGATAAGTGAATGACAATCAATCTTCAGAAACAAGAAAGGCAGCATTCACAGGGAAGACAACACAATTCGTTATATTAATGTAGAGCCAGATGCTCAGTGAAACATACTGTGATTGACTGATCTTTATTCTGGAGTGCAGCGAAAGCGTAAAAATAAATAAATATTTGAACCCAAAACATAAGCAATGAAAACGATCTGTTTAGTTTCTGAAAGGGAGTTATAAAACCGCTGAGCACCGCCAAGATTTGTGCTGCCGTAATGAGATGACGAGATCATTGTTGTTTAAACATGAAGCATGTGGTAGATCACGTACCGCATATCATTGTTAGACAAAGAAACATTATTCTGACTCTTACCCAAAGCAAGTTATTGGCTTATTCATATTACTTTCACCGCAGATGAAACTAAAGTTAAACTGAGTCATCCAGCTTTGTTACGTGCAGGAACAACAAGTCAATGGAATAATAAAAAACATTGGCACACTTAATCCTTCCATAGCAACAGGAAATATGTCAATCTAACTGTCACTTCGGACATAATTATCAAAATGTATTTCCAAGGATTTAAATGTTTACAAGCTGTGTGTGTGAGACTGTTCTCAATATCTCAGTCACAAATACCTTTCCACACACACACACACACACACACACACACACACACACACACACACACACACACACACAAAGCTACAAGAGACACACAGTGACCACAAAGAGACACAAAACTACAACAAAAAGAGAAACAACTACAAAGAGATGCAAACCAACTAAGAGATGCAAAATAACTCAAAAAGACACACAACACAACTACAAAGAGACACAACACACCTATCTCTGAGTTATCTTTGGAGCTCATAGTACCATATTACCCCACTAGGGAGCTCATAGTACCATATTACCCCACTAGGGAGCTCATAGTACCATATTACCCCACTAGAGAGAGTATAGTACCATATTACCCCACTAGAGCGCTCATAGTACCATATTACCCCACTAGAGAGCGTATAGTACCATATTACCCCACTAGAGCGCTCATACTACCCAGCTCATCGGTTGGAGTTTCTAGCCTTGAAATGGTCAGTCTGTGAAAAGTTCAGCCACTGGCTGAAAGGCCACACATTCACTGTCTGGACAGATAACAACCTGTTGACTCACATCCTGACAAAGCCGAAGCTAGATTGTTGTGAGCAACGCTGGGTTGTCAAGTTGGCGAGTTACAACTTTGATATCAAGTATGTTCCGGGCTCACAGAACATTGTAGCTGATGCCCTGAGCCGTGTGCCGTTTGTCAAGGCGAGTGTTGGTCACAGGCTGCTCGCTGAACCCTATGCGGGTCTTCTCGCAGAAGTCAAAGACATGTCAAGTTTCTCTGTCCAAAATGTCTTTCGGTCATGCAGTCATGACAGGGAGTACGTGTCCGCTGTACTCCAGTCACACATTGAGTGGGATGCTGGTACGAGGGCCCGTGCTGTTGAGGTGTTGCAGCACTTACCTCAGTTGGTTCCACCTGGACAAGACACCTTACCTGCTTACACTGTGAAGGACCTCTGTGATAAGCAGTTGGAGGATAGAACCCTCTCTCGTGTTCTGTCCTATGTTGAGAGACATCGGAGGCCTCCTAGAAGGGAAAGATTCAATGAGTCTGTCCTGGTCACAAGGTATCTGAAGCACTGGGATATTCAGACTGTGAAGGATGGTGTATTGTACAGGATTTCAAGAGACCAGAAGACCAAAGCAAAGCGTTTTCAATACGTTGTCCCTGACTCCCTGAAGACTGAGGTTCTGCAGGGGATTCACGATAGGGCCGGGCATGAAGCTCAGTCCAGGAGCCTCAGCTTGGCAAGACAAAGGTTTTTCTGGCCAAACCTCGACAGGGATGTAAGAGACTATGTTCGTCATTGTCAGCGATGCATCGTAAGCAAGACAGTCGAGCCTGAAGGACGGGCCCCCCTGGAGAGCATAATAACAACCCGGCCACTGGGGTTGGTATGCATTGACTTTTGGTCGGCTGAGAACAACAGATCTGTCGACGTTTTGGTGATAACTGACCATTTCATGAGGATGGCTCAAGCGTTTTCATGTAAAGACCAGATCTTTGTCTTTGGATTCCTGGAAAGGATCCATAGTGACCAAGGTGCTAACTTTGAGAGTCTGCTGATTAGTGAGCTTCTCAGGGTCTCAGGTGTCAATAAATCACACACAACCCCTTACCACCCGATGGGGAATGGGAGTGTGGAACATTTCAATCGCACCCTGGGTGGCATGATTCGAGTACTGCCCCCTGAAGAGAAGGCTGACTGGCCACGACGCTTACAGACTCTGACGTTCATGTCAGTGGCGGTGCGTCAATAGAGGGCGCTAGGGCGCCGCCCCTCTTAAAATTTTGCGATGAAAAAAAAAAAGAAGAAAAAAAAAAATATATATATATTGTCAAAAAACATTATATACCAAATCATTTAAATAAGAAATATACCGTGTTGACGAGCTAAATGTGTGTGGGAGACCGTAAGCCCCTGTCAACAACCACTTAAGATATACCAAATATAATATATCGCCATTCATCATCACTGAGAAAAGCCCCTCCCCCCTTTAGGGGCGCCGGCCAAATGTGAGTCTATGGCAGCGAACAAACATTTCACCCTCGTTGCGGCAAGGACAGCTTCTCATTGGCGGATGAAACGTGAATCTTCGGGCACACAAATCTGCGCCCTAGCCAATGACATCGTTTCTTATTGCAACGTGGTTGGACTATTCGTCGAATCAGAGACCTTTATCATTCCCTCACATCCCATATAGCTCCCACGTAGCTACGCGAGCAACACAGCTAGCAGAGACTTTGATTATGTTAGTATGGCGACTGAAAAATTGTGGTATCTCTACGCGAAACACCTTTCAATCCACGATCAGATGTTGACAAGAAGAGGCTGAAAGAGTTGGGACCCGAACGTCCGGATTTAAAAAGTCAGCAGCAAAGCAGTGACCGCGGGAGGACGTACACCCGGAGCTTCTCCTCAAGCTACATGCTAACCGGAGCTGTTAGCTGGAGCCTCAGTGTGGAGCAAAGCAGTGGCTCTGAGCAGCCGAGGAAGCGCCGGCTATGAAGGAAGATGAGCTTGAAGGATTGCTGCAGAGGTGAGTGTCAAAATCAGCAGATGCCTGTTAGAGTTTAATGTTTTATCTTTCCCACAGCAGAACACATGTTGGACATTGTTAGATTTGGGTGGATATCATATCAGACTATAACTTTATCTAAAATACCAATTTAACCCTCAACAAGTGTGTGTGTGTGTGTGTGTGTGTGTGTGTGTGTGTGTGTGTGTGTGTGTCAGTCATAGCTCCAGGCTAGAGCATCAAGGTGGCTCCTGGCCTTTTGTCTATGTTGCTGAGCCATCAAGACACACAAAACATAGTTTTTTGTCTGTAGTATGAAGCCTGTTTGTAGTAGATATTTCCCCACAACTTATCTGTCTGTCTCTCTCTATATATTTATCTGTAGGTTTGTGACACCATACTTGGACACACCAGGGAACGCTTTGCCTTCAAAGACCACCTCACCAGTGCCACCTTACTGCAGGGCCCCCAGTTTGAATGCTACGTCAATGTATTCCCTGAAGTTGCTCTGGCCACCACATTGAATGTTTCTTAAACTAGGGTGACCAGACGTCCTCTTTTTCCCGGACATGTCCTCTTTTCGAGACCTAAAAAAAGCGTCCGGCAGGGATTCCAAAAACGTCCGGGATTTTGCTACGTGCGGGAAAATAGTTATTACCCCCTTACAAGTTTTGGAAATGGTATCTCCCTCACGTTCCACCTTCTTGCGCAAGCTCTGACTGTAGAGAGAACTGTCATTGGTCGACCGATCTCAACGTAAATGTAAGTTCACGGCATGCTACACACTACTGCTACATCCCCCCCCCCCCCCCCCCCCGCGACGACGAAGTCCTCTCTCTCTCTCCTCCAACCCCGGAGCGAAGTGTCCTCTTTTTCACAAACTCAAATCTGGTCACCCTACTTAAACCATTCTGCTCTGAACCTCTCATGCCCAAAGTTACAGTTTGTTGATAGTTGTTATTGGACAGTGTTGAGCACTGTGTTTTCTTGAAATAAAGCTTTGTTTTTTAGAATATTCTACTCCAAACCTCTTTTCTTCTCATTGTGGAGTGCTATTTAAACCGCGCCGCCCAACTGCGCCCCCCCCAAAAAAAATGTCACCAGCCGCCACTGGTTCATGTACAACTGCACGGAACGTGAGACGACAGGTTATTCCCCCTTCTACCTCATGTATGGCCGGATCCCCCGCCTACCTGTTGATGTCCTCTTTCGTGCTGTTCTTCATGACTCTGCTGTAATGAGCTATGAGAAGTACGTGGAGAGTCTCGCCAATGATCTGAAAGAAGCAATGGTTATTGCTCAGGTCCATGCTACAAAAGAGCAGAATCGACATGCCCGGCTGTACAACAGAGTAAAGGGATCCAATATCAAGATCGGTGACAGGGTGCTCTTGGCCAACAGAAAGGAGAGGGGTAAAAGGAAGCTTGCTGACAGGTGGGACTCGACTGTGGTGGATGTGAATACAAAGACACACACGTACAGAATCCGTGACACAATCACTGGATGGGAGAAGGTGATCCACAGGAACTTGCTGATGCTAGTTAATTTTCTCCCTGTGGGGAATACATGTGACGTGTCTGACCTGGCCTCATCCTTGCTAGTTACAGGACCCTCAGCTTCAGGAGATGATGGTGGTGAGGCAGAAGAGACCTCGTCTGGGAGCGGGGCTGAGCCTCGTAGTGTGGCCAGTGAAAGCCTTGACACTGAAAGTGACAGAGAATCTCCTGTGACTGTGAGAGATGGACTGGGCCCCTTGACTGATGCGGTGCCTGTGGATTCGGAGAGGAGAACCATTGAATGGATTACTCAGTTGTCTGTGCCAGGTTTGGCCGAGGCGAGCACTACTAACATGACGAGTGTTACTTCTGACCTCCAGAACACCGCTGTCTCACTTGAGGACCACACAACTGATCAGTCTGTGACTTGTGATTCTTGCTCTTTGACTGCTGCGGATGTCTCAATAGATGTGAGACAGTCAGACTTTGCGCTTGACACCATGACACAGACGGATAACACATCTGACACTTTGCATACTGTGGTTCACGTCTCACCCACACACTGTGGTCATTTTAATGCACAGGCCAGGTCAAGATTTGGTCGCTTAATCAATCCTGTGAGCCCTTTGTAAGTTGTCAACTTGTGATGTTTTCTTTGGTGTGCACTCTGTAGTTAGTGCTCATGTTTGATACAATTCAGTGGGGGTGAATGTAACAGAGTTAGAAATGCACTCTGTCATTTCTTATTATTATATTATCAATATTATATCTTATTTTTGTTTATTATTCAACGATCCTGTTGAAGTGTGTGTGTGTGAATTTTATTTTGAAGAGTTAAATCTGTTTCCTGCGGAAATTGCCTTTTACCTCTTCTGCGCCTCCTAGGCTTCCGTAGTCCCGTTTTTCCTTCACAAAAGTTATATACTGTTGAAGGTAAGTTGTGGGTAAAATGATGTCGCACTATTTTGTTATATTCTTTAAAAATGTAACCGTTTATGTTACACACGGTAATGACCACTAATACTATCACGGTGTTCAGCTGTTGTGTTGTTTAGATGGTTATAATAAGTTTTGTGGCTGTTTCATTTGGCGCCATTTGTATCGTCTATATCCGGTCGCCCTGTCGTATATTTCCCCTGTATAAATGATGTTGTTTTGCGTGTTTAGGAAGCTGACAGAGACCAGAAGGCAATGTATGTGTTTTATTGTCTTCTGTAGGAGCAAATAAATACTGGAAAGAGCATTATCTGAGTCGACTTCTTCCATGCCCGAAACACATCTGTTACATTGGACCGTTCGTGCCCCCCGAAGAATGGCGGAGGGGGCTGCGTCTGTGATATCACCTCAAATGGTGAAAGTCATATGACTGAGAAAGATCAGTCCAGGTGAGCTGACATGCTGACTCCACCCTCCACCCACCTGCAAGGAGAGGGCAAGGAGTTCAGGGGAGCTGTTCATGTTTAAAACTGTTGAACTGGTATTATTAATTGAAGACAAGCACATTTTAAAAAGGTGTCTCTCTGTTTGCTGTGAAAGCCCTTCAGGGTGAGGAGGATACCTTCATTAAACTCATTTATTGATGAGAGCCAGAAGAAAGATTAACAACGAAGACCACGCCGCGAACTCCACATATCCGAGCAGACAAAAGGAAACAGTTTTCTCATCCTTGTTGGCCCACCCGCCTTATGAAACACAGCAGCATCTCGCCTCCGACTACTTATTAGAATAGACGGCTGATCAGTTTCTAAATGCTTTATTTGCATTACTAACAGGGACTATATTGCCTCAGCCTCAAGACTCCAGTTCTACAGGATATTATCTCTCATGAAAGTAGTTTTCTGCAGGTCTCCTCCTCACCCTGAAGCGCTTTCACAGCAAACAGAGGAGATCTACATTTTTGAACTTGTGCTTGTCTTCAACAGCCTGAGGACTAAATGTTCAGCAGCTCCTCTGAAGACAACGTCTTGTCCTCTCCTTGCAGGTGGCTGGAGGGTGGGTTCAGCTCGTCAGCTCACCTGGACTGACTCCCTGATCTTTCTCTGACTGAAGACAGTCGCCTATTATTTTTCAAGGTGTTTTATGAAACATAATTTGGGAAGGAAGGCCATGCCCCGAACTCCAATTATCTCAGCAATAAGTACTGTAGTGGAAATAATTATATGTTTCGAGAGGAGAGTTCAAAGGTTCCAATCAAATATCAAAAACAAACAAACAGAGTTTCTCTGGTCAAAACAAACTGCCTCCGTTCGTTTATTCATGCTTGTGCAAGAGAAAATCTCAACAGCCATCAATCATCAATGTCTGTCAAGGTTTTCACAAAATATCATTGTTCCAACAGTCAGTTATATACAATTTCAAATGACCATCCCTTTAAGACCCATCTCATCTCTAATTGGTTCTCACTAGCTCCAACATGTGATGTGCGTTGGAGCGTGTGTTCCACGTCAACATGTACATTGAAGATCTTACATGTGGTTTGTACTTTGGCCTGATCCTATATTATATGTTCAACCAATCTACTGTCTCCTCATGGATCAGTCCATATGATCAAAACATGACTGTGTCTCTTACATCAGCATAAAACCGTTCCTCCTGTGATTCTGCACCTTTGAACGTTCTTTTACCAGGTAATCAGCATCTTAGAGTTCTTATCAGCTGGTATGAACTTGAGTAGCTTCAAAACCTATGTTTATCAGTCTCTCCAAGTCTACTTGCATGTTAATCATTGATCTGAACATACATTAGTATTAAAACCTCATGTACATACAGAAATGTATTAAAAATACAGTATATAGATATTTTCCCATCACAGTACAAGCTGGATAATACTGTCAGATACAGCTCATGTGAAAAAGCAAGCTTATATGGAAAGGGACGAAATATACAACAACTGAATTAGAAATATTAAACAAGCATAATAAAATATATAAAAGAACTCAGTACAAATGTGAAGCATGAATCTGGTCAACGTTGCACTATATTCTGATGGAAACCTGCTGGCTTATGGCAAGTCTGTTATTGTCTGTACAGTGATGGTCAGCTGATGTCAGCTTGACATCACATGGACTGCTGAGTGCACCAGTTGTTCATCATTGTTGGCAGTTGGATGGTAAAAAGAAGAATAACACCTTCTTATTAAACACAGCAGCACCGTGTTGTACTTTACTCATTAGAATAGACAGTTGATCTTTCTGTTTGCGTTCATCATTAAATTAGTTTTCTGCAGGACTACTCCTCACCCTTTAGGGCTTTCACAGCAAACCGAGATCTACATGATGAACTTGTGTTTGTCTTCAGCAGCTCTGAATCATCCTTAGATGAATAAATGAATAATAATAATGGGCGTTCAGCAGTTTGAAACAGAATCAGCTCCTCTGAACACGACTCTTTGTCCTCTACCTGCATGGGGTTGGAGGGTGGAGTCAGCTGGTCCGCTCACCTGGACTGACTCTGGGATCTTTCTGTCTCCTGACTTTCACCTTTTGGGCTTTTAGCTTTATTTATTGGTCAGTTGACTAAAACAAACCCAGACCACATGTGGGGTCTCCCCATGCGGTCCAACCTTGAGCCAGGTTGTGACTGACAGAGTGATCTATTTTAAATGTATTTAATATTTTACCATCCATACAGACATTTGCTAATAATGTCTGCACACTTCAGTCCTCTGAATATTTGTGCTTTCATTGGTGGCATTAACTTACATTGAAGCTCATATGATGGACTAATTCAAGCCTGCGTTCCTGTTTGGTGGTGCGGACACGTGATCCAAACCCACTACGGACGACCACCAAGTTATGAGCTAAGAGGTTTTTGTCTTTTCACATATTTCTGTGAGATCAGGCTCTTTCTTTCTGTCCTGTTTCACCACCGTGTTTCTCTAGAGACTGTCTGCTCTGCCAACATCAATAAAAAAGACCTGAAGTCAACCGATTCCTCCCTGTGCTCTGGCAATGCCCCGTGGATGTTTGATCACATTCATCTTCCACGCAAGGAAGTTACCCTTCGTTTTGGGAGGCAGATTATGAATAAATTATTAATGGAGCGATCACAAACTGTAGACAGGAACGTACTGAACCTTAAAAGTCAAATTTGAACCCTAATATTGAATGATGGACATTGAGTAAAGATCTTTGACCCCACAATGCAATTCATACAAAGACACACACACTCACCAACCTGCTGTCAGTTCCATCAAAGTTCAAGTTCTATCGTCACTTGAAGCATAAAAATACATTGTTTCAAATAATATTTGTGACTTTCTCTGAGGGAAACTGATGGAATTGGATGCAAACAAAACCCCAGTAGTTAGTGAATGTGGCCCCTGGAGTACAGCAGTATAACCCCTGCATCCTGCATCAAGATGAGCTATAATGATAAGAACTATAATGAGGGGTGGGCTGTGGGGACCAGAGTGTCCAGCTGGTGAATCCCAAACAGATCTTTTTGGGAGAGATATTTTGCAAAATATGGACTTTGAGAACTCTTTTAGTGAGTTCTATACAGGCCGTTCCACATATCAACATTTAGAAAACATTCATAGAGCTGCAATTCATGAACTGGCCACTACTCAACATAGTATTGAAGAAGTGTTTGTTTGTTCATGGATGCTTCATATTATAATGTTGTAACTGAATAGAGGTGGATCCTACTTCTGGGATGACGTGGAAGTTAAACAGGCATGTTATTGAAGTAGTTCAATGTTTTAACATTCAGACCCACAGGCATGGCTGTGAAAGGTATTTAAACAGACCTTCAGTATGAGATGCAACGAGGGAGAAGACACTTGTGGTGAGTCCTCTTTGTCTCTTGGTGGAGGTTTTAGAGAACAGAAATAACTTTGATCTCATCTGTGGGCAGGCCCGGGGTGGGTAATCGGGAGAATCGGGAGAGTTCCCGGTGGGCCGCTTCACTTCTGGGCCGGTCGAGAATTTTATTTGTTGACATTTGTCACGTTAGTCCATCTTCTCTTAAAGTGGGCTACACACGTTCCGCATTCTGACACCGCAGCCTCTGCATGGGTTGTACCATGCGAGGAAGTTCACCCCTCCCAAATAGAGTTGGTTCGGTCCATTATGGAACCAACCAACTCTATTTGGGTGGGGAGAACTTCCTCGCATGGTACAACCGGTGTACCATGCAAGGAAGTTCTCCCCTCCCAAATAGATTTGGTTCGGTCCATAGCCCGTCTTTTCAAAAAAGTTTTCTCAGATAGGCTACGATAGCTGGGCCGGCCCGACCGCAATGATACGTGTCAGGGAGGATGGACGGAGGAAGAGGGCAGGAGGGGCTGAAAAAGCCAGGTTGAAAAAAAGAAAGGCATTGGAGGAGGATGCTGCCAAATGTGCCAAGCTTACCGATTTATTTTCAAGAGGACAAACACAAGTGGCAACTGGTAAAGAGAGACAAAGGCCTAATGATTAGCAACGTCACTATTCGGCTAACGTTGTAGCCTTGATTCATATCGTTGTAGCGTTGTCAACCTATTCCCAAGCAAAATATTAAATTGAATTAAAATATTAGCCTTTTTATATCACCCAAAATATGGCCATCCATAGACTTTGCAAATATTATGCAAATATTGATATATAATATTGATATTGAAGTATGCAGTAATATGTTCTTTGTAGCTTCGGAGCAGCAGATAAGACAGTCTCCTGCTGAAAATGATGAGCCCGACATTTGCAATGAGGAGGCCATGACTACAGGGACAGGTAGAGAGGATAACAGAGGAAACAATATGAATTAAAGTTATATATTGTAAGAAAGAGCAGTATATGGCAGTACTTGATGAACCAATATGCATTGTTTGCTCAGAAGTAGGTGTAGTAAAGGAGTAAATCACCACTATATAATACTCATGCAGAAAAATGCGTTGGAATGCTAAAGAAAAACTTGGAGGCGTTCATGTTAATGTGCACAGAGAAGGAAATCCTCATGTCTATAAGCAACGACACAGTTATAGATACAGTGGCTGAAACCAGTGCACTGCTTAGGCGGTTACTGATGCTGTAGATGCTGTTGGTGCTATTCACAAGGTAACTGTATACTGTACTGTGAGTTGAACTGTAAACATTAGTTCAATATGCCTCTTTGTTGAAGAGTGGGATACGTTTCAAATGTGGAATAGTGGAATATTTTTTATTAACTTCTCATCTTTAGTGGATTATTATTGTTGTATTTAACCTTTACATTATTTGTTGGACCATGGTATTAATAAAAAAAAAACTACAGGATAGTAAGAGCTGAACTGTTGCTTCATTTATCCAATTTCCACTACCATGGAAAAAGTGGGCCGGTCTTGAGCCTGAAATTCCCGGGCTGAAAAGTGGCCCCACTCCGGCCCTGTCTGTGGGTTAGAAAACTGGTAATAACTGAAGTGTCTTGTTGTAATGGGGTTGAACGGTGTGGCATTTCCAGGTGTTTTTCCAGTTGTAGAGTTCTGAGAGTCAGTGAATCCTGAGCCATGCGTCCTGTTGTGGTGACTGCCGTCCTTCTTCTGGTGGTGCTGATGTCCATGTCAGCCTCTGCATGTAAGAACCAAACTGTCACTAAATAACTTTCTACACAGACGCCAGGAACACTAAACTAACAGCACTTCTTATTTTCTGTGAAACAGGGAATCCTGAACTAATGTGTCGGACCAAATATCAGGCCACAGCATGTAAAAAGAATCTCGGTCGAGGCTGGTTCCAGTTCGGATGGAACCGCTGTGTGAAGGCGTTCCTTACACCATCTTTGGCTTATGAAAACGCGAGGGTAATAAAAACAAACACACACCAGACTACAGACAGTACTTTTCAGAAGAAGTGAGGAAAGAGGAGGAAGCTGTATTTATGGAAAGAAGAAGTCCATTTACTCAAGTATAATCACAAGTGTTTAATAAAGCAGGTACAGCTATGGAGGGTCATTTACTCAGAGCAAAAATTGGAAAATACATTCTTAGAATTTTGACATTTTTGAAAATAATCCAAAATCTTATTGGTAATTTCTCACATTAAAAACTTGAATTCAAACATTTAAATTCAAATGTGAAACTGCAAAAGAAAATTAAATTTGAAGACAAAATTCATCATAAAGAATTGTCATCTTTTTAACTTTAACCCTAGAACACTAACGTCGGGTGATTTCACCTGCGCGATTGTGGTTACGTAATTAGGGTCCGAGCCTGACGTAGTCAGAGCGAAGACCTATTGTTATTTGAATGTTTATTATTATTATTTCGTTATTTGTCGTCATTGCATGGGGAAAAGAGGTGCTTTGGCTAAACCTACATTATTCAAAATGTCCACACCCATCCGACTCGGCGAAAATGCCAATCTGATTTGGGTGTCGGACAAAAGCCGGAAAAAATAGCTCGCTAGCACCCCCCTTTAGTTGTGAAAGCCCACGCTTTTTGCGAACTTTCACTGATTGACCTGAAATTTGGCACACATGTGCGGGTGGGAGTGCTCTACGAAAAAGTCAATCATGGCAATAAAATGCGCCTAATTAGATTTTCCGCCATTTTAAATTTGGTAAAAAACACATTCTTGTCAACTCCTCCTAAACGCCCATTTCTTACGAAACTTTCTGTGGATCATCATTGGTTCAATGTGATCAAACAATACTTTCAACGTTTGTTATTAACCAATTAACCCAGGGCATGCGGCTCCGGAGCCCCTCTTTAGCCCCTCCTTAGCCCCTCTGTTAATGATTACCAGTCAAAAATTAATAAAAAAAAAGACGTTTTTATTTTATTCTTTTTTTTTTGCCCAGTGGAAAAACTTTCAAAGGGAATTCCTCTTATCTTGGAGTTTTAGGGGATATTGGGTCACTGAATACAACAAACTATAGTTTTTTGTATATATATTATGACTATATAAAACTTCAGAAGCTGTGATATCAAATAGCTTTTGCGGCTCCAGACAAAAAAATGTTGTGGAAAAAAGGGCAAAATCGCTCTTTGGATAGGAAAGGTTGCTGACCCCTGGCCTAAAGGAAGCATATATAAGGTGAATACAATTGGTCCAAGCACAGAACCTTGTGGAACTCCATGACGAACGCTGGTGGTCATCGAGGCCTCATCGTTTACAAATACAAACTGAGATCCATCTGATAAATACGACTTAAACCAGCTTAGTGCTGTACCTTTAATACCAATCGACTGGTCTAGTCTGTAATAAGATGACATGGCCAAACGCTGCACTAAGGTCTAACAAGACAAGTACAGAGACAAGTCCTTTTAGCACCACTAAGGTCTAACAAGACAAGAACAGAGACAAGTCCTTTATCGGCACTAAGGTCTAACAAGACAAGAACAGAGACAAGTCCTTTATCAGCACTAAGGTCTAACAAGACAAGAACAGAGACAAGTCCTTTATCAGCACTAAGGTCTAACAAGACAAGAACAGAGACAAGTCCTTTATCAGCACTAAGGTCTAACAAGATCCGTACAGAGACAAGTCCTTTATCAGCACTAAGGTCTAACAAGACAAGTACAGAGACAAGTCCTTTATCAGCACTAAGGTCTAACAAGACCAGTACAGAGACAAGTCCTTTATCAGCACAAAGGTCTAACAAGACCAGAACAGAGACAAGTCCTTTATCAGCACAAAGGTCTAACAAGACCAGAACAGAGACAAGTTCTTTATCAGCACTAAGGTCTAACAAGACCAGAACAGAGACAAGTCCTTTATCTGCACTAAGATCTAACAAGACCAGAACAGAGACCAAGTCCTTTATCAGCACTAAGGTCTAAGACCAGTACAGAGACAAGTCCCCTATCTGATGCAACTAGAAGGTCATTAGTAATTGTCACTAGTGCTGTCTCTGTGCTATGATGCTTTCTAAATCCTGACTGAAACTCCTCAAATAAACTATTGTTATGTAGAAAGTCACACAACTGATTTGCGACTACCTTCTCCAGTATCTTAGAGAGGAAGGGAAGGTTAGAGATAGGTCTGTAGTTAGCCAACACCTCTGGAGCCAGGGTGGGCTTCTTAAGAAGAGGTTTAATTACAGCTACTTTAAAAGACTGTGGTACATGACCCATTATTAAAGACCCATTGATAATATCTAGTAGAGAGGCACTAATCAAAGGTAAAACTTCCTTAAACAGCTTAGTCGGAACAGGGTCCAGGAGACAGGTAGAAGATTTAGAAGTTGAAGGTGGACGTTTCTTAATGAAGGTAGGCGTCTCTCTCTGCTCCAATCCCTGTTTTTTTCAACAGGCACGTGTTCGGATGATTCTGTTTGTGTGTTTTATTCAGTCAATCATTACTTAAGCAATAAGGTACGAGAGGCAGTACTGTGTCGTGCAATAATGTACTGTTCAAGGGAGTTGTTAGGCCCGACGCGCAGCGGAGGGCCGGCAAACCCTTGAACAGTACATTATTGTAGACACAGTACTGCCTCGAGTACCTTATTGCTTTTATAATACGGGTACCTGCGACTTTATAAATGTAATAGTAAGCTGCCTTTCCCGGGACGCACGGGACGCACATACGGGAATATAAAACGGACAACTCATGCATTGAAAACAACCTTTGTAAACAGTCTGGCAGTGACTTTGCTTTAACTCTGTACATTGTCTGCATTATTTTATAATAAACCAAATCATTACATTTCATAACATGTGATCTGTAAAACAAAGGATTTGTGTGCTCATAGTAACCATAGTAACCACAGTAACCATAGTAACCAGCATTATTTATGATGCGTATCGCTCGTTTTTGTAACAAAACTGTTGAATTTATAGATGTTTTAAAAGTTGATCCCCACACCGCCACACAATAAGATAAATATGGAAGTATAAGTGAGCAATACATTATATACAAGGCCTTAGAAGTTAGTACATCTATACATTTATACAGTATAGCTATTGACTTGAAAATTTGACCATTTATATATTCAATATGTTGTCTCCATGTTACTTTATGATCAATCACAACCCCGAGGAATTTTGTCTCAAAAACTCTTTCAATTTTATAAACCATGAATTTAGTTGTATTTATATTAAGAGATAGTGTATTAACATTGAACCAAGATTTGATCATTTTTAGCTCCTTTCCAAACAAAAGTTCCTTCAATCGTTTTCCTGAACAAAATAAATTAGTATCGTCAGCAAAAATGACACATTTTAATAATTTAGTAACATTACAAATATCGTGAATGTAAAGTATAAAAAGTATTGGACCAATCACTGATCCCTGTGGTACTCCACAGGTGACCTTCCTACATCCTGACACCATGTCATTAACTCACTGCGTCTGTTTTCCAAGTAGCTTTTCAACCAAGAGTGAGCGATCCCTCTTATCCCATACTTCTCCAATTTCCTCAATAATGTACTGTGATATCGTATCAAAAGCCTTCTGGAGGTCAACGTAAATACCAATAGAATACTCTACATTTTCAACTGCCTTTGTTATTCCTTCCACTATCTCCATTAGTGCATGGGTAGTAGTTATATCTTTCCTGAATTCATACTGATGTTCACTCAATAATTTATTTTTATGTATAAAGAGATCCAATTTTTGCACAAATAATTTATCTAATATTTTAGAAAATTGAGGAAGAAGGGATATTGGTCTATACTTATCCATGTAATGCTTATCTCCATTTTAAAATATTGGTATTACCTTTGCAGTTTTCATTTTATTAGGAAAAATACCTTTTTGAAAAGACTGATTACATATATACGTCAGAGGTCCTGCAATACAATCAATTACTTCTTTAATGATTACCAGTCAATCATTACAATACAATACAATATTCTACATAATATACAAAACAGAAGGGTGTTGCACGGGATGTATACATACATTTCATTCACACTTGTAACCCTCAAAAATTGTTTTATAAATAATCCTTTTGAAAACCAAAAACCAGACATTAGAGGGTGAAAACTTCTGGATGGGTTTTAACATTGAAGGCACTTTTCCTTCACAGGACAAGACTCACATGTTCCGGGAACGTGTGGACCAAAGAACAAGTTCAGTTAGTGTTCTAGGGTTAAGGATGTATTCTCCTCAGAGCAGAAGGGAACTGAACAGCCTTCATGACTTCAGGTCAGGAGAAGAAAGTTCAAATCAGGGAATGAGGAAGAAGAATAATCCTCATTATCTCTTTTGATTACAGAAACACTGTAGGACCTTCTCAAATGGAGATCTGGTAACAATCCACAGCACTAGAGAGCTGGAACTAGTGGAATGTGCCATGTACAGGGTTACGACTAGAAAAGCTCATTACTGGATCGGACTGTATTGGGTAAGAAGTGAATGTTTCTGTTCAGTTTGTGCCTCTAATGTGTTTACAATGAAATCAAAGAGGTAAACATGTGTTATGAATTATTGAATTATGTTATTATTCTCACTAATCGTCCACCAAAGAAATTCACCAAAAGGCCCCTGAAGCACATAGAAACATCCTACTGAGCTGAATACTACTTACTGTGTACTTCTACCTCAGAGTAACATGTTGTAGTACTGCATTAACCTGACTGACACATGTTAATGTTATGGTGCAGATTCAGATTTGACTCATACAATGTAATAATTCAAGTTGATGCATAATAACTACTATTAATAGTTTTCTGCAGGCTTATAGATATCTTTCACTGCACTGTTGTATTATTATGATGTTTCATCCATTTTTATGATGTTTTCATCCATTTTATAATAACTAATATACTAACTTACAACAGTGATAAACCCAAAAAAATTATGTCTGAGATCTAGTGGAGTAGAAATGTTTCAAATGACATGGCGTGAAATATAAAGAAAACATAAAGTAATACTGTATTAGTAACAGGCCTGTGCTGTTGATAGCTCATGCTAGTAGAACTGAAGAAGTAGTTATACTATTGAACACTATTATTCTGGTTACTTTGACTTATTAAAGTCCAGTGATGTAGTATCCAGGAGACGACTCCAATGCAAAGACATACGAGTCACACTGGAGCGTCATAAACCAGCTGACCAGTGGATTGTTAATTTGATCATAATTATGTTGAGATGAAGAACACAGACCGTATGAATGTTAGTACAGTAGTCATCCTCAGGTGATCCACTGTCTGTTTCTTTCTTTCTTTTCAGGGTAAGACCGGATTAGTTTGGTCCGATGGGTCTAAACACGACTACTCCTATTGGGCTAGTGGCCAACCCGACACCAATGCGTGGAAACCAGAGCATTGCATTGAGATGAACTACTGGAGTAAGTAAACTAAAGGCTCAGGAGGAGAGGTTATAACTTAATAGAGATGAATGTAGACTTCTGAACCTCAAGAAAAGACACTTTCATGACCCCTGGTGGATGATTATTAAAGTAGCTCAAGAAAACAGTCCAGATGAGCATGAAGGAAGGTGCTGCATTTAAACCTCACTGAACCTCTTCATGTCACACTGATTTAAAATACTGTGTCAGATTGGGAAGTCCATCCTGTACACACCTCTCTGACACCAGAGTATTTAATGTCTGTATGTCTGCAACAAAGCAGGGGTCACTAATAGGAGGACCGCGGTCCGGATCCGGTCCGGATCCGGTCCTAGACGCGTTGTATCTGAACCCTGAACCCTGAACCCAGAGATCATTGATTATTACATTTTGATGGAGCGCTTCTATTTCAACCGGAGCAGCTTTTCCAGCCTTCAGGGACTCGTTCAGTGGTCCACGAATCACACCACCATTTTTATAAAACAAAGTACTTTATTTTAAGAGTCACATTTTTCAAAAGCATTCTGTTCTTTCACTCTTTCATAAATACATCCCATATTATACTTGAAACGAGAGAACATTTTTATTAAACAAATACATTTTTATGATTCATCTAATTCAATTAGAAAACTGACAATCAATATTGTGGAGATATTATTTAATTGAACTTCATTTGATTTGACAGTCAGTTGTTGACTTCATACAGACGTTAACACAACGGTTTCACACAATACATGAATATATTCAGCAAGTTCACACTGTGTAAAGACAGCATGACAATAAGACACTTCAGTACCACCAACCCTGAAATCCCATTAATCACATGACATGGTTTCTGTTTTACAGGCTGGGGACTCTGGAACGATGCAAAATGTAGTCTGAAGAGACCCTATGTGTGTGCAGTGAGACTCTAGTAGTTCAGAGTGAGACTCTAGTAGTTCAGAGTGAACATGAAGAGCTGCAGTTGGACTCGTCTTCTTCAACTGTAACCACTGCAAGCTTTCACATTTACTGCAATAAATATTCAGCATCATAAAGACATGTTGATGGTTCCTGTGTCTTCTGTTTGTATTCAGCTGTATGACAGTTGATCATCTGTCTTCATGTCATGGCATCAGTAGAAAACACAGCTTCATCCTATCACTCATCAAGACAGACTGAAGGCTGAGAAACCAGAGGGAACCAAACACTGATGAATCAGGACAACATGAAGCAGGATAACAATGATATGATGAAGTCTGACTTTGAGACAGTGTGATCTATACAGTCACGTTTCAATGAATAATTCATTTGGATAACAACAAAATGAAGTCATTCTCATCTGAAGACTGTAGTCACTGCAGTCACATTAACACATTAGACTTCATAAGAGAGGGAACCTTCATGCTGACCTCATCTATACATCTATAAAAATAATAAACTAACAACTCTCTGCTAACTGTTTTAATGTACGAGCTTCACATGTGTCTAAAACGTGTTGAATGCCAGCCGCGCTGCTTTCATCCTTTTTTATAAAGTGCTTGGGGATTTTCACTCCTGATGCGCCTGATGTTACGAAGCAAGCTCAACCTGTGGGCTGTGATGATGATGATGATGATGATGATGATGCATTAATTTAGCGTGTTGCATTCATTTAGCGTGTGAATGCTAAAAGCTGAAATGCATTGCTGAATGAATCCTGAAAGCTAGAATATAAAACTCACACAGCTGGATGCATAAGTGCAGTACTTAAATAAACTGAGAGCTGAAATGCATGCTGGGAAACATGAAAGCTAAAGTGTCAAATTAAAATTAATCGGCCTAAAATGCTGAAAGAATAAATGCTTTCAATAATTATTAGAGAGATTAGAGATGAACTGCACTGCTGAACGCAGGAGAGCTGAAATGTACTTGAAGTACATCAATGCATCAAAAGGTAAGCTGGTGTCAGACATGGTATCAAGCATGATTCAGATCATTCTGCATGAAATAATTATAATAATAAGCACTACCTGGCAGTTTATCTCAATGTTCATGAACTCATCAAAGGGCCGGTGGTAACTGTAATGCTGTATAAATGTAACTACTCCTGAACATATTGTTAAATAACTGTCTTGGTATTTGATAATTGTTTATTCAAGTGTAAACATATTGTACATCCATTTATAGAAATGTAAATGTATATGTAAGCAAATGTCTCTGTTCTTACAACATCAATTCATTTAATTTAGGGTTAAGAAACCCACATTACTGAAAGATCAAACTTAAAACAGAAGAAAATAACAAAGACAAAGATCAAACGCACGTTATTACATTAACTTTGTTCAATGCTTTTTGTCACAGTTGAGAAGGACATAACTCTGGTCCAACAAATAATTGTGAGCTCATAAGATATTGCTTGTGGTCTGGGGCACTGGTTCAACTGGTCTGGGGCTCAGGTTCAACTGGTCTGCCTGTGGGACCCACCATCGTTTTCAGTGGTGTTAACTTGATGCTACACACGATGGGGCACCTTTCTGTAAAGCTTACGACCTACAGAATCCTCCAAATCGCCAAATCGTCTGTCGGGCAAGCACCTGCAACTTCCCAGCCATATTTCATCCAGCAAAACATTTTTTTCCAGCTAAAAAACTGAAATATGACTTACTTTTGGATGAAACGATATCCCACACTCCCTTGTTTGATATCAAAATGAGCGCCTGCTTCCGCTTCCGACTGCTGACGGGTTCGAGAGGCGTTCAGCAAAAATAGTGCGGGCATTTCTAGTCGCAGCAGATCTGATACTACGGCTCACACTGTGACTACGGGTCACTTGACTCCTTTTGAGTGGCTAAAAGGGCTGTAAAACTCATTTGGATGGCTTTAGACGGCTCCAACAGGCTCGCACGATTACAAGGAGGGGTTTTAGACTGAAATATGACTTTGTACGGGAAGTTATTTATAGATATTTTTTGTATGTATTAGTCAACGGGAGCTTGAGCTGCTCCTGTGTTACTGTTGTGTGCGTGACAATGAAAGAATATGAACTTGAGCACCTTCATTGTTTGCCTTCTTTAAATGGATGAATTACAGGGATTAACAGCAGTGGAAATTCTGTCAAAGGAAGGTTTCGTTTCACAAATAAGTGTTGAACGAACACTGCCAGTCAGATGTTTATCAAGTTAAATCTACAAGGAAGTACAAACACATACCAATGAGTCCAATGCGCTTATCGGTGATCAAGTGTCTTCTTGTCTTCTGAAACATGTGATTGTCTTTATCAGTCGGTGAGGCCAATAATGGTCCAGTTCCAAGAACAAGACTGCTTTCACTTTCTGAAGTCCACACCCATCTAATCATCAATATGTTATCTTTACTGATGTGCTGACAACAACAGGGGAGATGAAAAGTTTATTTGTCTCCTTTTTATTTTGTCAGTGTGACTTTGTACAAACAAAATGATGACAAATTAAACAGACACAGGTGAATTTAATTTAATCTCGAGGTAGAAATAATCTACAAATGAATGACGTGGTCCCATAGCGTAAACTTGTGTCCCACGTTGATGACGTGTCACCACCGTCGAAAAAAGACGCTATGGGACCCAAGTCAGAAAGAATGCCTGCCAGGTGATGGGAGGCGATGCCTGTCAGTGACACAAGTGGTGAGTTTTTTGGCTCGAAATTATTTGAGACAGAGGTCACAATCCAAATAGGTTGGGGGTCACTGACCCAGAGCAGAAAGCTGTACTGTTTGGATATTGAAAAGTTGGCAAGAATTGTGACTTTTTGCTATTCAGAAAGAAATAAACGTTAGCTCAGCAGCTAAAGGGGAGACTGAGAGTTGCTCAGTTAATAGTTTACTTCTACAATGAGACACAGAATCCCTCTGGATGAAAGAATATGAGTATTGGAAACAACAGGGAACATTAAAGCAGCACTAGATGGCAGCCTATCTCAATCAAATTGCCATCTAATGAAGTCAACGTATGTGTTATTGTCTCTCTTTCTATCCAAAATGTGTTTTGTAATACACATGGTCACAGACTAATTAGGGTCCGAGCGACAGACATAGTAAGCCCGAGAGGAGCCTATTGATATTGTTAGGGGTATTATTCTTCTGATCCTTATTTTTCCTCTTTGGACGCGTTTTTGGGGTATTTGCCATGCACGAAAACTCACCAAATTTTGGCACACTTGTCAGGCTTGGTGAAAATATAGGCGTCATATTTATGTTTTAAAAAATGGCTCTCTAGCGCCCCCTAGAAGTTGGACCGGCAACGCACCTCACCCAGAATGTCCGATAGACTTGAAAACACAGTCACCCATGTCCATCTCCATCTGCTCTACAAAAAAGCTTAAAAAAAAAAAAAGCCTACTTAGATTTTCCGCCATTTTGAATTTTGTGAAAAACCCATCCTACTAGTCCTACATGCTTGGTCCGATTCATACCAAACATGCTGTGAGTCATGATTTTAGCTGTATCATCGAAATGTATCAAATGTTTTTTGATATCTCATTGGTTTAGGAGATAAAGACCAATTAATCTCAGGGGTGTGTCTTGTTTTTCAATACTTATAACTTGAAAACTATGTGGACT
Organism: Myoxocephalus aenaeus; assembly: GCA_038501785.1. NCBI lineage: Eukaryota > Metazoa > Chordata > Actinopteri > Perciformes > Cottidae > Myoxocephalus > Myoxocephalus aenaeus. The sequence continues at coordinate 49,242 of JBAMJR010000527.1, read as the reverse complement.
AATGACTCCAAATGTGCAGCATATGTGCACATTGCGTCCCCTAACATGCAACAAATATTTTGTGCAATTCAAACACTAGGGGGCGCTACAGTAATTCGGCCAATTTGGGCCTTTTTGTCATTTTTCACCGTTTTCAGCGTTTTTATTTTTACGAACTCGTCCTACAATATTTATGCAATCGACTTCAATTCTATTCAAGAATGATCTCAAGACCCTTATGATGAAAAGTTATAAAAATCACGCACTTTTGCTGAACAGCCTTGACGTGGCGTGGACCCGAAGACACACCCATTTAGTGTCGTTCGCTATGTTATAGACAGCTGTTGTAACTCCAAGGTACATCATGCAATCCTCCCAAAATGTCTCATGCATAATGCCGGTCCAGGAAATTTACATGAAGAAATGTTTGGATTGTCATAGTGCCACCTACTGGCCAAAGTAAATGACACGTTTTATACTATGATGTATTACTCCTTGTTTAGTGGCTTGGGATGCTCAACAACTCATGCAACTCCCTACACGTTACATTAAACAAGCTCTTGTAACTCCACTTGACTTCCTCCAATCTGCCCCAAACTTGTCATGCTTGCTAAAAGTCTTGGCCTGAGGATATCGACAAAGCCTATTTTCACTCGTAGTCAAAGAAAGGAAATCAGCGTTACGTGACAAACGGCTTTGGATTTACATGACATTTACATAACGTGGTCTAAGCTTCACGTAGAGAGACGTGATGTGTGTTGTTGAGCGTGTCGTCTAGCGCCACTCGGCGGATGCAGGAACCGGTGAAGTATTTGCCGTCCCTGCCGTCCCGCCAGCGCCCCCCGACGGGCGCAAAGGAGCGAGGACCCGTTCAAGTATGCTCGCAGCTTTAATTGATAATTGTATATGCTTTCCTGTTTCCAGTGCTGGAATGTAACTAAGTACATTTACTCAAGTACTGTACCTAAGTACAAATCTGAGGTAGTTGTACTTTATTGATTTTTTTCTTCTATTTTCTGCTACTTTATACTTCTACTCCACTACTGAGATAAACAATATTTAATATCTTGATAATTGTACAGTGTGTGTATGAGAAAGGTTTAGACAAATAAAGAAGACAAAAACCTAAAATATTTGCTCATTTTTATTGATCCATGAGAGGAGACATATCGTTCATAGCGTTCAGAGTGGCTTCTTTGGCATGGAAGCTTAATAAAATGAACTACTACTACATTCTGTCTGATTAAACCTGTATTCACCCTCTGAAACCTGCGTGTGTGCAAGTTTAAACTGAAGTGCGTCGCTCGGCAAAAGCTTGGGTCCATGTTTACTTCCTGTCAGCTGATGTTATTCACCTGGGAGTAAACTGGGACGCATTTAGGATATTAAAGTTTAAAACTGTGAAATGGTCGATGTAATTATTGTTTAGTTGTGATCCTGACGACTTGTTTAAAGGCACAGTTAATGAATGTCAATCCCCCATCCAGTGGTACAACCTTTAAGTGTTGAATATTATAAAACTGCTTTCTGGTTACCTCTTTGCACCAGAACAGATTCGTCCTCACTGAAGTATATTTCCTCTTAAAGCTGTAGACATTTATAAAGACACCCCAAAACTCGATATAGAATGGCAAACCCAATCATAAAACCTACACGTAGTCAAATGTGATTAACTCAGAGTTGGTATTCTGCGTGCCGTCTTAGCTCTCAAATGTGGACAAAGGTTGGTATTTGACCTTTGACACTTTGGCCTTGTACATGGCCACTGCACTGATCATGCCAACAGCTGCAAGCAGACATCCAGCGATGAATACCAGGTTCAGATTCAGGTGCAGCGCTGGAGGAAAGAGAAGCACAATTATACATTTGCTCTGGTCCAAAGTGGGGCTCAAACAAGTGAAGTGTGCAGGTAATAAATGAACCCTCTCTGTTTTCACACCTGAGCTTTCGTTGCTCTCCGCTGATCTCTTCAGGCGCAGAGGACCCTGGGAAACGAAGTGCCTTGAACTCTGAGATACAGCCTCTCTCTTTCTGCGGTGATGATGAGGCGTCCAGCCGCTCGTCATCGTGGAGTTGATGCATCCCTGCGAGCACCTGGTGTCGGGGCTCCCTGCTTCACACATCAGGACATTGCAGCTGATGTACACCTGAATGCAACAGAGCACGCTGTCATTGCTTCAGCAGACGGACTCTTACAGTGGAGAGCAGCGCTGGGGTCAGATCCAGTATGGAACCGACAGTCAGTGATGTTCTAGTCCTCAAGTCCATCCGTGTCAAGTGGTACAAGCTCTTTTTTTAAACTGGTCCACGCTGAGTTTATTAGAGGTACAGTTGTTCTGTCATGATCATTAGACATCAGATTCCCAATGTGAAGCCACAGGTTGAAACAACCAATCAAATTCATAATAACCACATTCAAAAAAGTATTTGAAATTGAAGAATTACAATTGAAAACAAAAAAGAAATATTATTATTTCTGATGGGAAACATAGAAAAGAGTTTTACAAAACATGTCAAAGATTATGTTTTTCTGATGACAAATTGCTAATCTTGAATTGCTCAACTAATCTTCCACTGAATTTAAAAAAAAATATTTTGTATTCTATAAGATCTGACATTATTACGTTTTAAGTATGTTTTAATGATTTGATACGTGTCTCAGGTGTCTTGTGATTGGTTGTTACGCCTTGTGGCTTCAGTGTAAAAGGAGCTGCTTCACATTGTGTATGCTTGATGAATCATTGTGTATTTCTAGAACTTGCCGCGGGCCGTAGTTTGGACACCCCTGTTATACAGTAATGCAAAATCTCCTTCTCATGACTCGCCCATATTCTTTAAACAAACACCGATGACAGGTCTCAGTCCCACCCTCTTTTCACCTGCAGATTTATATCGCTTGAACTTGAGTTATTATGTTGGTTGTTCCTGCACTTAAGTTTATATTTATCACCAATTAATTTTAAAAGGATGAGTAATTCATCACAAGCCAGACAAAGTGTATGACATCGCCGAGGTGAATGACTCGTCAAAATTGAGTTTTATTCTATTAGACCAGGGGTGGGAAAACTTTTGGGCTCAGGGGCCACAATGAGTTTAAAAATTTGACAGACGGCCGGGCCTAGCATAGTAATGCTGTGTTCACACCAAAAGCGTTGCGAATGTTACTTGCGCCTGAAAGGGGGTCGGCTTATCTCCGTAAAAACAGTTACCGTTTCCACCATCCATCATGGAAATAACCACTAGTTCTGCTCCACATGTTGGAACATCAAACTCCATCGTGTCTGGGTTCATAATATATATATACATGTATATATATATATATATATATATATATATATATATATATATATGTATATATATATATATACATATATATATATCGTTTTTCAACATATTTCCAACTTGAAAATGTGCTTTTTCGCAACCATTCTGTGCATTGACTTTGCATGAAATCTACTCGCGCGTCAAATTCGCAAAGCTTTTGGTGTGAACGCAGCATTAGCATGCTTGGCGGAAAAGTGGCGGCTGATATTGTATTCTTTGAATACCGCAATGGTTTCTTGGCAAATAAGACATACAGCCTTTGATCGTGCTTCGGTTAAGAAATATTTAGCAGTCCACTCCTCATTAAACACTCGGCACTCACTGTCGACTTTTCTTTTCTTTGGTCCACTCATTGTTACAGAAGGGCTCAATGCAGGAAGCTGGCAGGCAGAACCCTATATGTCATATGAGCGCGCAGGGCGGCGCAGTCCCGTGGGTCTGATGTGCGTTCGTTATGCCGGGGAAAAATACTCTGGATGCAGCTGTCAGTTAATTTGACAACTCTAAAACTATTGTAGTATGAACCCTGTCTCCAGCGACAGAAAGTGACATGCCAAATTCAAATTACCGTAAATCTTCAAAAGTTAACGCTTTACGACGTAATTCCAAAGGATTCTGAACGCTAAGAAGCGGAGCTTTACAGTGGTATGGGGTGCATTACGGTAATCGTAAAAATACGTGGCAAGGTTGCCTGTGGGCCAGTGGGGGAGGGGTAGAAGTGAGCAACGCAGAGAGCAGCAGGCTGGAATCGCAGCCTGATACACCAGCAGAACACGGCAGGCAGCGGTCGCTGGACACAGCTGTCCTCTGACCGCACGACACGTAAAGACCTCTGTAACGTGTCTGTGAATATGGCATGTTCACCTTTACCTGATGATGAACAGGTTCAAAGAGCAAGTCATTGCACAAACAGCCAGGAATAAATGTTCAATGAGATACTTCATTAGCAAGTTTGTATATGGAGTCACTAAAATATTCCCCTAAAAAACTGAAATCACTGAAAGCATGGAGAGCATTATACGTTGCGTATTAATAATTACAAAAGGTTAGGCATAGGTTAGGCAAAGGTTAGGCATAGTTTTCAATATTAAAAGTCAATTCAGTAACATTTTTGTATTAATGTGTGTTCAAGATCATTTTTGACTCTTTTGATGGTTTCATTTGACCGTGTCACAACGTCACATTTTGTATATTTCCATTCCGTAACTGATAATGTTTAAAGTTGTTCTTAAATGTTTCCTCCTCCAGACTGGTTTGATGCCCCAAACCACCTGGTCACATTCTCTTGTCAGGAGTGGAATGTTTTGCAAGTTCTGCTTTCAAATTACTGCCTTTTACCGGCTCCATCAAAGCACACCCACGCATGTTTTGTTCTTTGAGTGGTTGTTTGTTTACAATATGTTTTAAGTGGCACACCCAGGCCCTATTTTTCGTACCTGGCTTACTGAGTTAGCGGGCTAATTGTCAGGATAAGATGACGCTTATTCAGTTTCTCGAAGCAAGCTTAGATAAATCACCATAGCAACACAGCCAAAAATGTAAACCTGCTCCCGGGCAGGCTTACTGAAATTCACTGGATAAGCAGGATTGACGTCTGGCTAGAATTAACGAGACCGTTTCAGCGCGGATCAGCCGTGAAGAAACCCAGATAGCCTGATGTCAATCATCTCGCTAATTTAAGCTGGAGATTAGGACATTTGCCTGATTTTGTTTAGCCAGGTACGAAAAATAGGGCCCCAATGTTCCAGGCAGTAAGTTGGCCCAGGCACCGACGGGATACGGGCAGCCGAGGTCGGCTGTAGCGCGGAGGCGACAACCGGAACGGCCGTGGACTGCGGCGCGGGGGCAGCTGACGAGGCCCTGAGGTTCGGGCCTCTGGATCAGGAACCTTTTCCCTCAGGCTACGGGGCCCTCCATAAGCCTGTCGGGACCCCCACCTTGGGTCACGCTCAGGGTCCATACCACGGTCAACATGTCTCTTCTGGTGGCTACGGGGACCACCAAAGCCTGGCGGGGCTCATAAAAAGAGTCAAGCTCTGGGTCCATATACTGGTCGTAATGGCCCAGGCTACGGCCGCGAGAGTTGCAAAAAACAACAGATCGCGGTTGGACATTTTAGTATTAATGTGTGTTGCAGATAATTTTTGACTCTCTTGATGGTTTCATTTGACCGTGTCACAACGTCACATTTTATATATTTCCAGTCATACAATAAGTGATAATGTTTAAAGTTGTTCTTTCATTTGTCCTCCTCCAGACTGGTTTGATGCCCAAAAGCACCTGGTCACATTCTCTTGTCATGAGTGGAAAGTTTTGCGAGCTCAGCTGAACGGTATGTTGTGCCACCAAATGATACAAAGGGTTTTAAAAATGTGCAAATGATTGGCTCCATCAGTGCACACCCACACATGTTTTGTTCTTTTGGTGGTTGTTTGTTTCGCATATTTTTTAAGTGGCACACTCAATGTTCCACTGAGAGAATGCCGGGACAATTTGCCAAAGTTTGCATACAAGCTGCTTACTGTAAACGTCTGCTGCAAATCACCTGCAGTCACAGGTATGAGGAACTGTCACTGCACCTCTAACTAAACATTTACTGTGCTGAACCACATTTTCAACTACTGAAGCTTTATTTGAAGCAGTTCAGTTTTATGCCACTTTATACGTCCACTCCACTAGATGTTCAAGGGAAATATTGTTCTTTTTACTCCACTATCTGGAATTACGTTACAGATTGACAATTTAAAAAAACAAAACACATGATGAATTTAGAAAATATGACAGTCTTACAAATTGAACTATACAGAAGTATGTGTTTAAAATGTGCTTAGCCTTAAAGATTATTCATAAAAATCCCGGGTGGTCATGGGAAGTAAAGGTCCAGGATTCGATGAGTTATAATTAAAAAGTATTTAATAAAAGAATGATCACAAAAACAGCTTATGCATGTCGATCGGGTCCCTCCTTCCTCAGCGGACTCTACTGACCCGCACGTCCGCTTCACTCGCGTCACCGGAGAGAGAGACCCTCCTCTCCCGCGTGGGTTAGTTCATACTATCACTCACGGAGCTTAAAGCCCTTCCTACTGGTTAAAAGTACTACTTTCACACCTTTTCCAACAAACTCCATGTTCACTGGCCTGCAGCTTCAGGGGCGGAGCTAGTCTTCTTCAGACCGGGTTGTCTGCTGCTTCATAAAGTCAATGTTCAGCTCCGCCACCTCAGGCGAACAAGAGAACTACACTTCCGTCTAATAAAACAGTCCACCGGCATCCACATGCACTATGCAAACGTTGTTTTAAAATCCAGTCACACATTAATCATTAATAAAAACAGTAACCTTCATATGCATACAATTACACATTCATAATAATAATATCCCTTATTAATTATCATATTTCATGCATTGTAATGTACACAAACAATGTCTTACACTGTGCAAAGTCTAGATGTGACAAACTAAGCTTAAAAAACACTACAGCCTCCAGTCAAATAATAAGTTCTTTAATTTTTCCTTTTGATGCCCAAAAGCACCAGGTCACATTATATAAGAAGCTGTTATACTGGGACATGCTACACAAAAACACAACTTAACAAGCTGTTATACTGGGACATGCTACACAAAAACACAACTTAACAAGCTGTGGTATTGAGCAAAGAATTTTAAAGAAAATGTGCATCTTAATGTATAGTTTTTGTTCTTAAATATATTGTATTACATCAAACCAAAGCAAATGCAGCATGTAGAATGGTAGAAGAGATGAAGAAAACAACTCGCTTAAAATTGTTATTGTCATCGGTGGTTGTTTATTTTTGTAGCTAAGTCACATTTTCACCACACGGATAAGTGAATGACAATCAATCTTCAGAAACAAGAAAGGCAGCATTCACAGGGAAGACAACACAATTCGTTATATTAATGTAGAGCCAGATGCTCAGTGAAACATACTGTGATTGACTGATCTTTATTCTGGAGTGCAGCGAAAGCGTAAAAATAAATAAATATTTGAACCCAAAACATAAGCAATGAAAACGATCTGTTTAGTTTCTGAAAGGGAGTTATAAAACCGCTGAGCACCGCCAAGATTTGTGCTGCCGTAATGAGATGACGAGATCATTGTTGTTTAAACATGAAGCATGTGGTAGATCACGTACCGCATATCATTGTTAGACAAAGAAACATTATTCTGACTCTTACCCAAAGCAAGTTATTGGCTTATTCATATTACTTTCACCGCAGATGAAACTAAAGTTAAACTGAGTCATCCAGCTTTGTTACGTGCAGGAACAACAAGTCAATGGAATAATAAAAAACATTGGCACACTTAATCCTTCCATAGCAACAGGAAATATGTCAATCTAACTGTCACTTCGGACATAATTATCAAAATGTATTTCCAAGGATTTAAATGTTTACAAGCTGTGTGTGTGAGACTGTTCTCAATATCTCAGTCACAAATACCTTTCCACACACACACACACACACACACACACACACACACACACACACACACACACACACACACAAAGCTACAAGAGACACACAGTGACCACAAAGAGACACAAAACTACAACAAAAAGAGAAACAACTACAAAGAGATGCAAACCAACTAAGAGATGCAAAATAACTCAAAAAGACACACAACACAACTACAAAGAGACACAACACACCTATCTCTGAGTTATCTTTGGAGCTCATAGTACCATATTACCCCACTAGGGAGCTCATAGTACCATATTACCCCACTAGGGAGCTCATAGTACCATATTACCCCACTAGAGAGAGTATAGTACCATATTACCCCACTAGAGCGCTCATAGTACCATATTACCCCACTAGAGAGCGTATAGTACCATATTACCCCACTAGAGCGCTCATACTACCCAGCTCATCGGTTGGAGTTTCTAGCCTTGAAATGGTCAGTCTGTGAAAAGTTCAGTCACTGGCTGAAAGGCCACACATTCACTGTCTGGACAGATAACAACCTGTTGACTCACATCCTGACAAAGCCGAAGCTAGATTGTTGTGAGCAACGCTGGGTTGTCAAGTTGGCGAGTTACAACTTTGATATCAAGTATGTTCCGGGCTCACAGAACATTGTAGCTGATGCCCTGAGCCGTGTGCCGTTTGTCAAGGCGAGTGTTGGTCACAGGCTGCTCGCTGAACCCTATGCGGGTCTTCTCGCAGAAGTCAAAGACATGTCAAGTTTCTCTGTCCAAAATGTCTTTCGGTCATCCAGTCATGACAGGGAGTACGTGTCCGCTGTACTCCAGTCACACATTGAGTGGGATGCTGGTACGAGGGCCCGTGCTGTTGAGGTGTTGCAGCACTTACCTCAGTTGGTTCCACCTGGACAAGACACCTTACCTGCTTACACTGTGAAGGACCTCTGTGATAAGCAGTTGGAGGATAGAACCCTCTCTCGTGTTCTGTCCTATGTTGAGAGACATCGGAGGCCTCCTAGAAGGGAAAGATTCAATGAGTCTGTCCTGGTCACAAGGTATCTGAAGCACTGGGATATTCAGACTGTGAAGGATGGTGTATTGTACAGGATTTCAAGAGACCAGAAGACCAAAGCAAAGCGTTTTCAATACGTTGTCCCTGACTCCCTGAAGACTGAGGTTCTGCAGGGGATTCACGATAGGGCCGGGCATGAAGCTCAGTCCACGAGCCTCAGCTTGGCAAGACAAAGGTTTTTCTGGCCAAACCTCGACAGGGATGTAAGAGACTATGTTCGTCATTGTCAGCGATGCATCGTAAGCAAGACAGTCGAGCCTGAAGGACGGGCCCCCCTGGAGAGCATAATAACAACCCGGCCACTGGGGTTGGTATGCATTGACTTTTGGTCGGCTGAGAACAACAGATCTGTCGACGTTTTGGTGATAACTGACCATTTCATGAGGATGGCTCAAGTGTTTTCATGTAAAGACCAGATCTTTGTCTTTGGATTCCTGGAAAGGATCCATAGTGACCAAGGTGCTAACTTTGAGAGTCTGCTGATTAGTGAGCTTCTCAGGGTCTCAGGTGTCAATAAATCACACACAACCCCTTACCACCCGATGGGGAATGGGAGTGTGGAACATTTCAATCGCACCCTGGGTGGCATGATTCGAGTACTGCCCCCTGAAGAGAAGGCTGACTGGCCACGACGCTTACAGACTCTGACGTTCATGTCAGTGGCGGTGCGTCAATAAAGGGCGCTAGGGCCCCTCTTAAAATTTTGCGATGAAAAAAAAAATATATATATATATTGTCAAAAAACATTATATACCAAATCATTTAAATAAGAAATATACCGTGTTGACGAGCTAAATGTGTGTGGGAGACCGTAAGCCCCTGTCAACAACCACTTAAGATATACCAAATATAATATATCGCCATTCATCATCACTGAGAAAAGCCCCTCCCCCCTTTAGGGGCGCCGGCCAAATGTGAGTCTATGGCAGCGAACAAACATTTCACCCTCGTTGCGGCAAGGACAGCTTCTCATTGGCGGATGAAACGTGAATCTTCGGGCACACAAATCTGCGCCCTAGCCAATGACATCGTTTCTTATTGCAACGTGGTTGGACTATTCGTCGAATCAGAGACCTTTATCATTCCCTCACATCCCATATAGCTCCCACGTAGCTACGCGAGCAACACAGCTAGCAGAGACTTTGATTATGTTAGTATGGCGACTGAAAAATTGTGGTATCTCTACGCGAAACACCTTTCAATCCACGATCAGATGTTGACAAGAAGAGGCTGAAAGAGTTGGGACCCGAACGTCCGGATTTAAAAAGTCAGCAGCAAAGCAGTGACCGCGGGAGGACGTACACCCGGAGCTTCTCCTCAAGCTACATGCTAACCGGAGCTGTTAGCTGGAGCCTCAGTGTGGAGCAAAGCAGTGGCTCTGAGCAGCCGAGGAAGCGCCGGCTATGAAGGAAGATGAGCTTGAAGGATTGCTGCAGAGGTGAGTGTCAAAATCAGCAGATGCCTGTTAGAGTTTAATGTTTTATCTTTCCCACAGCAGAACACATGTTGGACATTGTTAGATTTGGGTGGATATCATATCAGACTATAACTTTATCTAAAATACCAATTCAACCCTCAACAAGTGTGTGTGTGTGTGTGTGTGTGTGTGTGTGTGTGTGTGTGTGTGTGTGTGTGTGTGTGTGTGTGTGTGTGTCAGTCATAGCTCCAGGCTAGAGCATCAAGGTGGCTCCTGGCCTTTTGTCTATGTTGCTGAGCCATCAAGACACACAAAACATAGTTTTTTGTCTGTAGTATGAAGCCTGTTTGTAGTAGATATTTCCCCACAACTTATCTGTCTGTCTCTCTCTATATATTTATCTGTAGGTTTGTGACACCATACTTGGACACACCAGGGAACGCTTTGCCTTCAAAGACCACCTCACCAGTGCCACCTTACTGCAGGGCCCCCAGTTTGAATGCTACGTCAATGTATTCCCTGAAGTTGCTCTGGCCACCACATTGAATGTTTCTTAAACTAGGGTGACCAGACGTCCTCTTTTTCCCGGACATGTCCTCTTTTCGAGACCTAAAAAAAGCGTCCGGCAGGGATTCCAAAAACGTCCGGGATTTTGCTACGTGCGGGAAAATAGTTATTACCCCCTTACAAGTTTTGGAAATGGTATCTCCCTCACGTTCCACCTTCTTGCGCAAGCTCTGACTGTAGAGAGAACTGTCATTGGTCGACCGATCTCAACGTAAATGTAAGTTCACGGCATGCTACACACTACTGCTACATCTGGGAGCGGGGCTGAGCCTCGTAGTGTGGCCAGTGAAAGCCTTGACACTGAAAGTGACAGAGAATCTCCTGTGACTGTGAGAGATGGACTGGGCCCCTTGACTGATGCGGTGCCTGTGGATTCGGAGAGGAGAACCATTGAATGGATTACTCAGTTGTCTGTGCCAGGTTTGGCCGAGGCGAGCACTACTAACATGACGAGTGTTACTTCTGACCTCCAGAACACCGCTGTCTCACTTGAGGACCACACAACTGATCAGTCTGTGACTTGTGATTCTTGCTCTTTGACTGCTGCGGATGTCTCAATAGATGTGAGACAGTCAGACTTTGCGCTTGACACCATGACACAGACGGATAACACATCTGACACTTTGCATACTGTGGTTCACGTCTCACCCACACACTGTGGTCATTTTAATGCACAGGCCAGGTCAAGATTTGGTCGCTTAATCAATCCTGTGAGCCCTTTGTAAGTTGTCAACTTGTGATGTTTTCTTTGGTGTGCACTCTGTAGTTAGTGCTCATGTTTGATACAATTCAGTGGGGGTGAATGTAACAGAGTTAGAAATGCACTCTGTCATTTCTTATTATTATATTATCAATATTATATCTTATTTTTGTTTATTATTCAACGATCCTGTTGAAGTGTGTGTGTGTGAATTTTATTTTGAAGAGTTAAATCTGTTTCCTGCGGAAATTGCCTTTTACCTCTTCTGCGCCTCCTAGGCTTCCGTAGTCCCGTTTTTCCTTCACAAAAGTTATATACTGTTGAAGGTAAGTTGTGGGTAAAATGATGTCGCACTATTTTGTTATATTCTTTAAAAATGTAACCGTTTATGTTACACACGGTAATGACCACTAATACTATCACGGTGTTCAGCTGTTGTGTTGTTTAGATGGTTATAATAAGTTTTGTGGCTGTTTCATTTGGCGCCATTTGTATCGTCTATATCCGGTCGCCCTGTCGTATATTTCCCCTGTATAAATGATGTTGTTTTGCGTGTTTAGGAAGCTGATGTGCAGACAGAGACCAGAAGGCAATGTATGTGTTTTATTGTCTTCTGTAGGAGCAAATAAATACTGGAAAGAGCATTATCTGAGTCGACTTCTTCCATGCCCGAAACACATCTGTTACATTGGACCGTTCGTGCCCCCCGAAGATTGGCGGAGGGGGCTGCGTCTGTGATATCACCTCAAATGGTGAAAGTCATATGACTGAGAAAGATCAGTCCAGGTGAGCTGACATGCTGACTCCACCCTCCACCCACCTGCAAGGAGAGGGCAAGGAGTTCAGGGGAGCTGTTCATGTTTAAAACTGTTGAACTGGTATTATTAATTGAAGACAAGCACATTTTAAAAAGGTGTCTCTCTGTTTGCTGTGAAAGCCCTTCAGGGTGAGGAGGATACCTTCATTAAACTCATTTATTGATGAGAGCCAGAAGAAAGATTAACAACGAAGACCACGCCGCGAACTCCACATATCCGAGCAGACAAAAGGAAACAGTTTTCTCATCCTTGTTGGCCCACCCGCCTTATGAAACACAGCAGCATCTCGCCTCCGACTACTTATTAGAATAGACGGCTGATCAGTTTCTAAATGCTTTATTTGCATTACTAACAGGGACTATATTGCCTCAGCCTCAAGACTCCAGTTCTACAGGATATTATCTCTCATGAAAGTAGTTTTCTGCAGGTCTCCTCCTCACCCTGAAGCGCTTTCACAGCAAACAGAGGAGATCTACATTTTTGAACTTGTGCTTGTCTTCAACAGCCTGAGGACTAAATGTTCAGCAGCTCCTCTGAAGACAACGACTTGTCCTCTCCTTGCAGGTGGCTGGAGGGTGGGTTCAGCTCGTCAGCTCACCTGGACTGACTCCCTGATCTTTCTCTGACTGAAGACAGTCGCCTATTATTTTTCAAGGTGTTTTATGAAACATAATTTGGGAAGGAAGGCCATGCCCCGAACTCCAATTATCTCAGCAATAAGTACTGTAGTGGAAATAATTATATGTTTCGAGAGGAGAGTTCAAAGGTTCCAATCAAATATCAAAAACAAACAAACAGAGTTTCTCTGGTCAAAACAAAATGCCTCCGTTCGTTTATTCATGCTTGTGCAAGAGAAAATCTCAACAGCCATCAATCATCAATGTCTGTCAAGGTTTTCACAAAATATCATTGTTCCAACAGTCAGTTATATACAATTTCAAATGACCATCCCTTTAAGACCCATCTCATCTCTAATTGGTTCTCACTAGCTCCAACATGTGATGTGCGTTGGATCGTGTGTTCCACGTCAACATGTACATTGAAGATCTTACATGTGGTTTGTACTTTGGCCTGATCCAATATTATATGTTCAACCAATCTACTGTCTCCTCATGGATCAGTCCATATGATCAAAACATGACTGTGTCTCTTACATCAGCATAAAACCGTTCCTCCTGTGATTCTGCACCTTTGAACGTTCTTTTACCAGGTAATCAGCATCTTAGAGTTCTTATCAGCTGGTATGAACTTGAGTAGCTTCAAAACCTATGTTTATCAGTCTCTCCAAGTCTACTTGCATGTTAATCATTGATCTGAACATACATTAGTATTAAAACCTCATGTACATTGAAGTGGAATTCTCCTCGCCGGGATATTCCTTGAGTGTTCAAGAATTGACAGAACGGGTTATATTACAATCAAGGTTATTTATTTTAGCAATTACACACATACATGAAATGCATACCTAATACAAGATCTTGGACTCCGCTCCCTGTCTGTCTGCCCTTCACACGGTCAGCACGCCTCAGGATGAGTGAGCCCCGAACTCCGAGAGTAAAGGTTTTTTATCCTCTTTCTTTCTTACTTTCTCTTTTTTTCTGACTCCAATACTTTTCAAATATTCCCAGGGAAAAACACACAACCCAGGTTCCCAGACAACTACCCTTGAAACACTGTTGCTTTCTCCTCAAGGCCGGATACAGGACGAGGGAGAACTAGATGAGTTTGCACCTACTGATGATTTTAATTAATAGTTAGAACAATGAACACAAGACCAGTGTGTGAGACTCATATCATGGTTCTCTTTCAAGTGTGCTGCTTATTTTCATCGGACGTCCCAAACTTTATCTGACAGACAGGGGAGTAAGAGTTCTGCGGTTTCTCACGCCTGAGACACACACACATCCTTCAGTTTTGAGCAAGCATTATCTTAAAAACAGAGTATTCAACCAAAGGTGTATTAATCATAAACAGAGTATTCACCTAATGTTATATAAATCATAAACAGAGTATTCAGCTAATGCTATATACATCATAAATTCTCTTCAACATACAGAAATGTATTAAAAATACAGTATATAGATATTTTCCCATCACAGTACAAGCTGGATAATACTGTCAGATACAGCTCATGTGAAAAAGCAAGCTTATATGGAAAGGGACGAAATATACAACAACTGAATTATAAATATTAAACAAGCATAATAAAATATATAAAATAACTCAGTACAAATGTGAAGCATGAATCTGGTCAACGTTGCACTATATTCTGATGGAAACCTGCTGGCTTATGGCAAGTCTGTTATTGTCTGTACAGTGATGGTCAGCTGATGTCAGCTTGACATCACATGGACTGCTTAGTGCACCAGTTGCTCATCATTGATGGCAGTTGGATGGTAAAAAGAAGAGTAAAACCTTCTTATTGAACACAGCAGCACCATGTTGTACTTTACTCATTAGAATAGACAGTTGATCTTTCTGTTTGCTTTCATCATTAAGTTAGTTTTCTGCAGGACTACTCCTCACCCTGAAGGGCTTTCAGCAAACAGAGATCTACATGATGAACTTGAATCATCCTTAGATGAATAAATGAATAATAATAATGGGCGTTCAGCAGTTTGAAACAGTATCAGCTCCTCTGAACACGACTCTTTGTCCTCTACCTGCATGGGGTTGGAGGGTGGAGTCAGCTGGTCCGCTCACCTGGACTGACTCTGGGATCTTTCTGTCTCCTGGCTTTCACCTTTTGGGCTTTTAGCTTTATTTATTGGTCAGTTGACTAAAACAAACCCAGACCACATGTGGGGTCTCCCCATGTGGTCCAACCTTGAGCCAGGTTGTGACTGACAGAGATATATTTTAAATGTATTTAATATTTTACCATCCATACAGACATTTGCTAATAATGTCTGCACACTTCAGTCCTCTGAATATTTGTGCTTTCATTGGTGGCATTAACTTACATTGAAGCTCACATGATGGACTAATTCAAGCCTGCGTTCCTGTTTGGTGGTGCGGACACGTGATCCAAACCCACTACGGACGACCACCATGTTATGAGCTAAGAGGTTTTTGTCTTCTCATATATTTCTGTGAGATCAGGCTCTTTTTTTCTGTCCTGTTTCACCACCGTGTTTCTCTAAAGACTGTCTGCTCTGCTAACATCAATAAAAAAGACCTGAAGTCAACCGGTTCCTCCCTGTGCTCTGGCAATGCCCCGTGGATGTTTGATCACATTCATCTTCCACGCAAGGAAGTTACCCTTCGTTTTGGGAGGCGGATCATGAATACATTATTATTATTAGAGCGATCACAAACTGCAGACAGGAACGTACTGAACCCTAAAAAGTCAAGTTTTAACCCTAATATTGAATGATGGACATTGTGTAAAGATCTTTGACCCCACAATGCAATTCATACAAGGACACACACACACTCACCAACCTGCTGTCAGTTCCATCAAAGTTCAAGTTCTATCGTCACTTGAAGCATAAAAATACATTGTTTCAAATCATGTGTGACTTTCTCTGAGGGAAACTGATGGAATTGGATGCAAACAAACCCCAGTAGTTATTGAATGTGGCCCCTGGAGTACAGCAATAGAACCCCTGCACCCTGCATCAAGATGAGCTATAATGATAAGAACTATAATGAGGGGTGGGCTGAGTGTCCAGCTGGTGAATCCCAAACAGATCTTTTTGGGAGAGAGATTTTGCAATATCAGCTCCTCTGATGAGAACATATTTCCTTTTCTGTTGGTGGTTTAAGGCTCAGAAATCAGTGGCGGGCCGTCAGGGCCTTCTAAGCCTTCTCTGATGGCCTAAACAGAATCACAAAGTTATAGCTATTTTTTATTTATTTATTATAATTAAACGTTAAAGCTATTTTATAATGTAATTGTTTTTCACAAATACACTACATGTAGTCTTCATCTGTTCCTCTGCTTCATGCCTCTGGTATTCCTTGCTTGTGAGCTGGTTAACAGCATTTTTATCCAATCACATTTCACCTCTCTTTCTCTGTGGAAGTAGCCTGGTTAAACTATATGAAACAGCCTTCTAGAGGGTCTGGACGTCTGATTCGTCACAGGGCCCACGTAACCATTAACATGCGCGGTGATTGGTCAGTGAAGCTAGAATGACTTCTGTCAACACAACAGAAAGCTACCTAGCTGCCAGGCTTTGGTGGCGGATTTATTTAAAGCCTTTTCTCATGGAGGGGATCCTCACTGGCGTCCATGAAGCGCACTTCTTAACTGTTAACAAAGAGAAGGATGGACTTTTGTCTTTATTAAGTGAACAGCACCGGGTGAGTCAACAGTTTTCTCTGCTTTTTATGGTAGTTAATATCATTCGTTCTAATCGGCTTGTGGTCTTGTGTGTGCAGTGTTTGAGTGCCGCAGTTTTGTTGGATTGTTTTGACATGTTTTGTTATAACTGTAAGCTATTATATTGAACAGCTTTATAGGAAACAGTGTTCGGATGTACGTTTCTGGGGCTTTTATTGTGAAGGGAAAAACAGAAGGAGAAGAAGGAGAGGAAACTTTCTAGTGAAGTGTGGAACGAGAATAAAAGTGGTTTCCGTCTTGTGCAAACTACGCCGCATCGTGTTGTTGTTTTATTAATAAAGTGAAGTCCGTTACTGACGCAGCATCCCGTCATGCAAGTATTTATGTAAACAATATCAGACGACACAGAAGGCCCTGGTCCAAAATGCACGACCCGCCACTGTCAGAAATATGGACTTTGAGACTTCATGGATGCTTCATATTATAATGTTGTAACTGAATAGAGGTGGATCCTACTTCTGGGATGACGTGGAAGTTAAACAGGCGTGTTGTTGAAGTAGTTAAATGTTTTAACATTCAGATCCTCAGGCATGGCTGTGAAAGGTATTTAACCCTCCCGTTGTCCTCAGCGCCAAAATGACCCGCGTACAAGTGTATGTGTACGTGTCAATATCCCTCCCGTTGTCCTGGGGTCAGATTGACCCACGTGCGAGCCAACGTCTCCCCGACCCTTACTCCTGTCCCCCCGGGGGTCCAAATGACCGTGAGTGTATTTTCACATCGTCTCCCCGACCCTTACTCCTGTCCCCCCCCGGGGGTCCAAATGACCGTGAGTGTATTTTCACATCCTCCCGCTGTCCTCTGGGTCCAAATGCCCCAGAGTGTATTTTCAGATCCTCCCGCTGTCCTCTGGGTACAAATGACCCGTGTGCGAGTTTACATGTATGTACGTAGACGTGCAGACCGTTGTCCTGGGGTCAGATTGACCCACGTGCGAGCCAACGTCCCCCCGACGTCCTCTGGGTCCAAATGACCCAGAGTGTATTTTCACATCCTCCCGCTGTCCTCTGGGTCCAAATGACCCGTGTGCGAGTTTACATGTATGTACATAGACGTGCAGACCGTTGTCCTGGGATCAGATTGACCCACGTGCGAGCCAACGTCCCCCCGACGTCCTCTGGGTCCAAATGACCCAGAGTGTATTTTCACATCCTCCCACTGTCCTCTGGGTCCAAATGACCCGTGTGCGAGTTTACATGTATGTACGTAGACGTGCAGACCGTTGTCCTGGGGTCAGATTGACCCACGTGCGAGCCAACGTCTCCCCGACCCTAACTCCTGTCTGCATTTGCACATCCTCCCACAGTCCTCTGGGTCAAAAAGACCCGTGTACTCGAAAAGCGGTTTGTAACTGTATGTAATTTTAGAGATGTGTCATAACATTGGTGTGTGTGTGTGTGTGTGTGTGTGTGTGTGTGTGTGTGTGTGTGTGTGTGTTTAAATATTTGTATATATATAGGGGTCCGTGACCCATGTTACTTCATTCATTTCAGGACCTTCTGACTGCTGCTGCTGCTGGTGCTGCTATTGCTGTTTGCATTTGTTGGAGTTCCGTGGGATGTCATCTCCCGGTTATCTGGAAAAGACCCCCATGTCTGCCCGTTGGGGTCTGTCTGCAGGCCGTAGACCCGACGACACCGATGTGGAAGCGCACGTGGCCAAGGAGGCTCAGGAGGACGGGACTGCACAGCCGTCACAGCAGAGCTGCCCCTCACCACCGGCCTCGTCTCTGCAGAGCACAGCCTCGACCGCATCTCCGTCACAGCAGAGCTGCCCCTCACCGCAGGCCTCGTCTCTGCAGAGCACAGCCTCGACCGCATCTCCATTCAGTCTGCAGGCTCCACTGCAGAGCGACGAGGACAATGTTGACGACTACACAACACCAGCAGTCTTTTCGTCAGCATTCCGAGTGGGCCTTCAATTCAGCGTGCTACATTTCCTGGACAAGGTCATGACTAGTTACAGTAAAGAGGTCTGCAATGGGTGTCTGACTGCTCACGGCAGTCAGAAGCAGCATCCGTGTTTGTGGCCTGTGGAGGATGGTTTCTACAGGGAGCACTTTAAACAACTGAGGCAACGTGTGTGGACCGCTGGTTTCGTGCCCGCCATCCGTCTCTATCTGAGGTGTAATGAGGTCTACGCCACCCATGATCGCATCCGAGGAGCTGCAGAAATGTTCATGTGTAACCTGAGAGATATTGATGCTTCTGACATCAAAGACCTCTATCATAGCATGATCAGCGATAACCCTGATAAATACAACGGCCTGAAAATTGTTGAACAACTCTGGGAGGAGGCATAGATGTATTACCGCTTCAATAAGATGTATTGATGTGTTTTGTACAACAGTAAGAAACAAAATAAAATATGATGTAACAGTGACAGTTTGTTTCAACGATTTTATTCATTCTTTATTTTCTGAGTTTCACATCACACCTAGTCACAGGAAGCCTCTGGCGCCTTTCCGCAAACACTCCGGTTGACTGGGCTGTCACGGAAAGGCACGAGACTCTCCCGCCGACCGACACATATCGAGATATGAAAGCTTTGCACGAAAAAAAAAAGACCCTGTGTGTGTGTGTGTGTGTGTGTGTGTGTGTGTGTGTGTGTGTGTGTGTGTGTGTGTGTGTGTGCGTGTGTGCGTGTGCGCGTGTGCGCGCGCTGGTAATAGTGAATGCGTCAGACAACGTCAATAAATTGATGGATGAGTCAATGCAGAGACTTCAGGGCCAAGGACAGCGACAAAGGGACTTCAGGACCAGGAACAGCGATGTGCCTGCGTGCGTGCGCCTGCCTGTCTGTCTGTCTGTCTGTCTGTCTGTCTGTCTGTCTGTCTGTCTGTATGGACTGTTGTACTGCTCAGTGAAATAAAAACATGTCCTCTTCCAAAACGTACGTCTCAGCAGCCCATTTGTTTCAACGATTTTATTCATTCTTTACATTGTGAGAGTTTCACACCACACCTAGTCACAGGAAGCCTCCCCAAACACTCAGGTTGACTGGGCTGTCACGGAAAGGCGCGAGACGCTCTCGCCGACCGACACGTATCGAGATAAACACAACAAAAACAATGATCACAGGACACAGAGAGTTGTATTTTTGGAAACCTTGGTTTATTTTATTTAGTCATCACCTCCTGTGCGTTTTACAGAGGTTTAATTTCAGAGGTATAATTTCAGGCGGGCGAGATAAACGAATTGATGGATGAGTCAATGCAGAGACTTCAGGACCAAGGACAGCAATTAAGAGACTTCAGGACCAAGGACAGCGATGAAGGGCGGTCCTCTCCACCGCTCTCCCAAAGTCATCGCGACAGCGCGTCGTTGCACCAGAAGTCAAGTTGTCAAGCCAGTGCGCGACGGATCACCGTCAGGCGAAGAAGAAGCAGAAGAAGAAGAAGAAGAAGAAGAAGAAGAAGAAGAAGAAGAACGTGGCCTAGGCAGAGGCCGAGGTCGCGGTCGAGGTCGCGGCCGAGGTCGCGGCGGTCCTCTCCACCGCTCTCCCAAAGTCATCGCGACAGCGCGTCGTTGCACCAGAAGTCAAGTTGTCAAGCTGGTGCGCGACGGATCACCATCAGGCGAAGAAGAAGCAGAAGAAGAAGAAGAAGAAGAAGAACGTGGCCTAGGCAGAGGCCGAGGTCGCGGTCGAGGTCGCGGCCGAGGTCGCGGCCGAGGTCGCGGCGGTCCTCTCCACCGCTCTCCCAAAGTCATCGTGACAGCGCGTCGTTGCACCAGAAGTCAAGTTGTCAAGCCGGTGCGCGACGGATCACCGTCAGGCGAAGAAGAAGCAGAAGAAGAAGAAGAAGAAGCAGAAGCAGAAGAAGAAGAAGAAGAAGAAGAAGAAGAAGAACGTGGTCGCAGTGGTCCTCTCCACCGCTCTACCAAAGCCGACAGGGCTGCACTTCGTTTCGCCAGAATTCAGGTTGTCAGAATGCTGGTAAACCCAGAACGAGAACAAGTAGAACAAGAAGAACAAGAGCAAGAAGAACACGAAGAACAAGAAGACGATGAAGACGAGGAAGTTGACGATGAAGGCAATGATGACGAGGAGGAAGTGGACGACGGGGACGACGGGGAGGAATGCGGTCAAGTGCACGATACGTCTTCTTCAGAAGAAGAAGAAGCAGAAGCAGAAGCAGACGCTGCCGCAGACAGACGGCGCCTCTCGAGGCGAAAGACAAATCTTCCCGTCAAAAGACGGGGAAATATCATGGTCCTCGACGGCGTACGACCGAAAGGGATGCGCGGTGCGAAACGCTACGCCGCCGACCTCTGGGCCCACGGCGTACGCGAGGTCCCACGCCCGTGACATAGCCTCGACGTTCCACATGTTTGTCACGCCGGCCGTAGAAAGAATCGTCCTGGACGCGACCAATCTGGAGGGCTCGCGGAAATACGGCGACGACTGGAAAGGGATGGACGAGACCGACCTGCGCGCCTACACGGGACTGCTGATCTTGGCGGGCGTGTACAGGTCCCAGGGCGAGGCCGCAGCCAGTCTGTGGGACGCCGAGAGCGGCAGGGCCATATTCCGTGCCACGATGTCACTCAAACGCTTTCACACTTACTCTAGACTGCTGCGCTTCGACGACCGCGAGACGAGAGACGCGAGACGCAAGTCGGACAAACTGGCGGCCGTGAGAGAGCTCTGGGACGCCTGGACGGAGCGGCTGCCGCGCCTCTACAAGGTACGTTCAGAGGTACTTGGCTAGCTCTGCTTTTCGTAATAATGATGATAATAATAATAATAATAATAGTAATAATGATGGTGATGATAATATACGATAACGCTCACGTTCTCTGCTATCCTCTGCTCTGCTCGGCTCTCCTCTGCTCTGCTCTGCTCTCGTCACCTCTCCGCAAACAGGCCACTGTGCTTTCCGTCAGTACATGCCCAGCAAGCCAGCGAAATACGGGATCAAGTCGTGGGTTTTCTTCACCACCTACGAACTCGCACGCCGGCTCCTGCTCAGGAACAACAGTGGTCGGCACGGTTCGAAAGAACAGGCGAGAGCTCCCGGCCGCGCTGCTCGCGTCCAAGCAGAGAGACGTCTCCTCAAAAGTTTGCCTTCACGCCCACCGCCACGCTCGTGTCCTACCTCCCGAAGAAGAGCAAGAACGTGGTGCTCCTGAGCACCAGGCACGCAGAGGGCGACGTCAGCGATCGCCCGGACGCCAAGCCCGTCATCATCCTGGACTACAACCGCAACAAAGGCGGCGTGGACAACCTCGACAAGGTCACCGGCACGTACAGCTGCCGAAGGATGACCGCGCGCTGGCCGCTGGTAATTTTCCACAACGTCCTTGACGTGTCCGCCTACAACGCCTTTGTGATATGGAGAGAGCTCAACCCCGACTGGATGCCCGGCAACCGGAACAAGAGGAGGGTGTTCCTCGAGCGGCTGGGAAAGGCTCTCGTGGCTCCCTTCGTGGAGAGAAGGGGACGTCTGCCCCGCACGGAAGCGTCCGCCGCCGTCGTGAGAGCCGCCCAGGGGGCCAGAGCGCGCCCACAGGATCCGGCCGCCGCGACCGTGCCGCGTGGGCCTGCGAGCAAGCGGAAGAGGTGTCAGATCTGCCCACCGAAGAAGGACTGTAAAACGCACACCGTGTGCACCGGCTGCGACAAGTACATATGCAAGGGCTGCGCGCTGGCATACTGCCCGGCGTGTGCGTCGTGAGCGGGCGAGGCTCAGGGCCTCCGGTCAAAACTCTCGACTTGTGTAATTTGCATAAGGGGAGTGTGTTAAAATATATGTATGTGTATATATATATATATAGGTCTCTTGGGCACTGTTATTTCTTCCACCTCCGGACCTTCTTCGTTGACATGTGCTCCCTCCTTGTCCTGCTGCTGCTGCTGCTGCTGCTGATGCTGTTTCTGGTACTGTCGGTGCTGCTGTCGCTGGTACTGTCGTTCATGTCGTTGCTGTTGGCGTCCACGTGGATTCAAAGCGAGATGACGTCTCCGCGCTGGTGGGAAGAGACCGCGGTGACCGGACGCGCTCTAGCTACGTCGGCGGGCCGCGCAACCAACGATGCATCCGAGGACGCGCCCCGACCCGAGGTACGGCAGACGGAGGAGGGTCCTACGGCCGGGAAGAGCCCCGTCTTAGAGGTGGACATTTTAGACGGCGAAAACACAAACTCGGCTCCCGTCCCATCGCTTTCTCCGTCTCAGCAGAGTTGCGAGCCCACCGTTGTCCGCTGACGACCGTCGCGTCTCCGTCAACGACCAGCGTGCTTGGCACACGCCACGTCGGTCTGGAGGTTACGTTGACGATTGGCTTACTTTCACACGTGTGCTTTGACTCTCATGTGCTATCCCATCGTCTGCAAGAGTGTCAGTTAGAGTTTCGGGACCGAGAGGTCAAACTTGGAAAAGGCGGAAATTAAATATTACTGAAAATCAGTCAGGGTCCACAAAAGAAAACTTTAAAGCGTTATGCATCGAAATGGCTCGGGTCCACCTATGCCACCGTCAGACCTCTTCAGCGCTCTGTGACGCGTGTCGTGGTCAGTGCTGTCTAGTAGTGTCGGTGCGACAGATTGTAAAGCCCTCGTGGCAAATGTTTTCTATTTGTTATTCTGGGCTGTACAAAATAAACTGAATTGATTCAAATTGAAATGAGCTGTCACACATTCTTATGTCACACATTCTCATGTGTGACTAAAGAGACAAAGAAGAAAGCACTTACACTGTACTATACACAAACAAGGAAACGTTTAGGTTTTTGAGTTTAGTGCTGTTCACATCTGCATAATCTCCGTAAACAGCCTTGTCGGTTTGCTCGCGCTAATTGAAGGCTTCTTAGCAAAGTCAATTTGACCCAGCAGGACACAGGGTGTATATGGGATGATCCAGGACAACACAAGGGTTAACTTAGACACTAAGGAAAATTCATCCTTAGTCCTCTGAGAACATGGTCAAGTGAGTATGGATGGAAGTTGGCTTTGGGGCACTCTGCTGGAAATAGTTTCCAATGATCAGGTACTATGCAAAGACATTCATTTGGGAAGATGCACAATCCCAACATTGGGTATGGGGACACATTGCTTTCAATAATCTTGAATTAAAGACCATAAAGATTGGCAGTGGTGGGATTTGAACCCATGCCTCCATAGAGACTGGAGCCTAAATCCAGCGCTTTCAACCACTCGGCCACACTACCTTATTTTTAGGGATTGCTTCTGCTAAGCCCAATCATTCTGAAAACACTCTAATAGCATCAGCCAACTGTCAATGTTCATTGTACCTTGGACAGGAGTCAGTGATGCCAACTAATTACTTCAGAACAATAAGTCACAAGAGCAACTTTTAGTATTTGACCTTGCTTGGACAAGTGTTTGCAAACTGAGATGAACAAGATATTAAACTCCTTCAATGTTTTACATTGCACAAGGAATGGTTGATTACAATTACAATAATTTTACACTTATGGCAATCATTGCTCCGTCCTGAAACAATATGCCAATTTGAGTATGGATGGAAAGGCAGAGTCAGCATGGAGCCAGTCAAGTTTACAAAGCCTGAGAGACTTTGGTGGCAGGAAACACTGAATTATGTCACTGCACCAGGGGTCACAGTGACCCACGTGGACCTACACATCCTCCCGTTGTCCTCGGGTCAGAACGACCCTGTGTATATCTCACCATCTCTCCGTTGTCATCGGGTTAATGTGATCCCCGTGTATGTCTCGCTAACCCGACACTCACTGATGAAAGTTCATGACTCATGACTCCCTGCTAAAAGTTCTCGGGACCACGAATGCTCAGGACCCCTGATAATAAAAGTCAACAACCTGGACTTCATACCTGTCATGTATGTCTGGAGGTTATATTGTACTTGAGCTAGTTGACTTTACTTTCAAAGATATGACTTGACTCTGATGTGTGTTGGGTGGACACACGGTGCTCGAGATTGATGGGGCTACACAACGAGGCTTCTCGAGCCAGAGTCACTCTGAGCCACGTGTATGTGTAGGTATCCTTCCCGTTGTCCTCGGGTCGAAATGACCCTGTGTGTATTTCCACATGCTCCCGTTGTCCTCGGGTCAGAGTGACCCGCACACAAGTCTGTACCTCGCCAATCCTCCCGTTGTCTTCGGGGTGAAATGAGAAATATTTTTACTCTGATCTCGGTGCTCGAGATTGAGGGGGGCTCCACCATGAAGCTTTTCGAGCCCGTGTTGGCCACCACGACGAGGCTCCTCAAGCCCACGGTCGCTCTGGACTCCCTGATGTATGTTCCCGAGCCCACGGTGGCTCAGGACTCCCTGCTAATATAAGTCAACAACCTGGACTTTATACCTGCCATGTAGGTCTGGAGGTTATATTGTACTCGAGCTAGTTGACTAACAAAGACATGTTTGGTCTCTGATGTGTGTTGGGTGGACACATGGCTCGAGATTGAGGCGCTACAAGTCAACGACCTCGACCTCATACACATCATGCAGGTGGTAGGTGTGAAGGTTATATCGTCGTTGACTTTACTTTCAGAAATATGTTTTGATTCTGATGTGTGTTGGGTGTCTGATGTGAGATCGAGGTGGCAACCACGATGAGGCTTCTCGAGCACACGATGGCTCAGGACTCCACGATGAAAGTTCTCGAGCCCACGGTTGCTCACGACTCCACAATGAAAGTTATCGAGCCAACAGTGGCTTTCCGAGCCCGGTTCACTCAGACCCACGCGTATGTGTAGATAGCCTTCCTGTTTTCGTCAGGTCTGGAGGTACGCAAGCTGGTTGGCTTACTTTCACAAACATGTTTTGACTCTGATGTGTGTTGAGTGGGCACAGTCTTCGAGCCTGAGGTTGCAACCACGATGACGCTCCAACAGCCCGAGGTGGATCAGGACTCCCTGACAAGTACAAGTAAATAAACTGGTCTTCAGACCCGTAATATAGGCCTGGAGGTACGTGAGCTGGTGGGCTTTACTTTTTACAAACATGTTTTGACTCTTATGTGTTTTGGGTGGACACAGTGCTCGAACACGAGGTGGCAAGCACGATGAAGCTCCTCGAGCACACGGTAGCTCATGACTCCCTGATGAAAGTTACAGAGCCCACGGTGGAGGTACGCAAGCTGGTTTGCATACTTACACTAATACGTTTACACACTGATGTGTGTTGGGTGGACACACTGTGCTCGAGCCCGAGGTGGAAAGTGGCTCAGGATTCCCTGATGAAAGTTAGCGAGTCCAACGTGGCTCAGGACTCTCTGATAATACGAGTCAACAACCTGGACTTTGTACCCGTCATGTCTGTCTGGAGGTGTGTTAGCTGATTGACTTTATTTATTTTCACAAATATGTTTTGACTCTGTCTGTTGGGTGGACACACTGTACTCGAGTCCGAGTTGGCCAGAACAATGAGGCTCCCCGAGCCCGAGGTGGCTCACACTCCCCTGATGAAAGTTACCGAGCCCACGGTGGCTCAGGACTCTCTGATAATATGAGTCAACAACCTGGACTTTGTACCCGTCATGTTGGTCTGTAGGTGTGTGAGCTGGTTGGCTTTATTTTCACAAATACGTTTTGACTCTTATGTCTGTTGGGTGGACACACTGTGCTCGAGCCCGAGTTGGCGCCACGCAGGCCCCTTCTCTCCGTCGAATCTATCCAACTGAGTGGATGGGGGACTGGAGCCCCCCCTCTCTCCCGACACACACAGACCCTCCTTCTCTCCGTCGAAGCTATCCAACTGAGTGAATGGGGGACTGGAGCCCCCCTCTCTCCCGACACACACAGCCACACAGGCTGAAACTTACAGAGTCCACGGTGGCTCAGGACTCTCTGATAATACGAGTCAGCAACCAGTACTTCGTACCCGTCATGTCGATCTGGATGTTATATTGTACGTGAGCTGCATGGCTTTATTTTCACAAACATGTTTTGACTCTGATCTGTGTTGGGTGGACACACTGCTCGAGGCTGAGTTGGCCACAACCATGAGGCTCCCCGAGTCCGAGGTGGCTAAAACTCCCCTGATGAAAGTTCTCGAGTCCACGGTCGCTCACTCTCCCCTGATGAAAGTTACCGAGCCCACGGTGGCTCAGGACTCTCTGATAATATGAGTCAACAACCTGGACTTTGTACCGGTCATGTTGGTCTGGAGGTGTGTGAGCTGGTTGGCTTTATTTTCACAAATACGTTTTGACTCTTATGTCTGTTGGGTGGACACACTGTGCTCGAGCCCGAGTTGGCGCCACGCAGGCCCCTTCTCTCCGTCGAATCTATCCAACTGAGTGGATGGGGGACTGGAGCCCCCCCTCTCTCCCGACACACACAGCCACACAGGCTGAAACTTACAGAGTCCACGGTGGCTCAGGACTCTCTGATAATACGAGTCAGCAACCAGTACTTCGTACCCGTCATGTCGATCTGGATGTTATATTGTACGTGAGCTGCATGGCTTTATTTTCACAAACATGTTTTGACTCTGATCTGTGTTGGGTGGACACACTGCTCGAGGCTGAGTTGGCCACAACCATGAGGCTCCCCGAGTCCGAGGTGGCTAAAACTCCCCTGATGAAAGTTCTCGAGTCCACGGTCGCTCACTCTCCCCTGATGAAAGTTACCGAGCCCACGGTGGCTCAGGACTCTCTGATAATATGAGTCAACAACCTGGACTTTGTACCGGTCATGTTGGTCTGGAGGTGTGTGAGCTGGTTGGCTTTATTTTCACAAATACGTTTTGACTCTTATGTCTGTTGGGTGGACACACTGTGCTCGAGCCCGAGTTGGCGCCACGCAGGCCCCTTCTCTCCGTCGAATCTATCCAACTGAGTGGATGGGGGACTGGAGCCCCCCCTCTCTCCCGACACACACAGCCACACAGGCTGAAACTTACAGAGTCCACGGTGGCTCAGGACTCTCTGATAATACGAGTCAGCAACCAGTACTTCGTACCCGTCATGTCGATCTGGATGTTATATTGTACGTGAGCTGCATGGCTTTATTTTCACAAACATGTTTTGACTCTGATCTGTGTTGGGTGGATACACTGCTCGAGCCTGAGTTGGCAGCAACCATGAGGCTCCCCGAGTCCGAGGTGGCTAAAACTCCCCTGATGAAAGTTCTCGAGTCCACGGTCGCTCAATCTCCCCTGATGAAAGTTACCGAGCCCACGGTGGCTCAGGACTCTCTGATAATATGAGTCAACAACCTGGACTTTGTACCCGTCATGTTGGTCTGGAGGTGTGTGAGCTGGTTGGCTTTATTTTCACAAATACGTTTTGACTCTTATGTCTGTTGGGTGGACACACTGTGCTCGAGCCCGAGTTGGCGCCACGCAGGCCCCTTCTCTCCGTCGAATCTATCCAACTGAGTGGATGGGGGACTGGAGCCCCCCCTCTCTCCCGACACACACAGACCCTCCTTCTCTCCGTCGAAGCTATCCAACTGAGTGGATGGGGGACTGGAGCCCCCCCTCTCTCCCGACACACACAGACCCTCCTTCTCTCCGTCGAAGCTATCCAACTGAGTGAATGGGGGACTGGAGCCCCCCTCTCTCCCGACACACACAGCCACGCACGCTCCTTCTCTCCGTCGAAGCTATCCAACTGAGTGAATGGGGGAAGGGAGCCCACCTCTCTCCCGACACACACAGCCACACAGGCTGAAACTTACAGAGTCCACGGTGGCTCAGGACTCTTTGATAATACGAGTCAGCAACCAGTACTTCGTACCCGTCATGTCGATCTGGATGTTATATTGTACGTGAGCTGCATGGCTTTATTTTCACAAACATGTTTTGACTCTGATCTGTGTTGGGTGGACACACTGCTCGAGCCTGAGTTGGCCACAACCATGAGGCTCCCCGAGTCCGAGGTGGCTAAAACTCCCCTGATGAAAGTTCTCGAGTCCACGGTCGCTCACTCTCCCCTGATGAAAGTTACCGAGCCCACGGTGACTCAGGACTCTCTGATAATATGAGTCAACAACCTGGACTTTGTACCCGTCATGTTGGTCTGGAGGTGTGTGAGCTGGTTGGCTTTATTTTCACAAATACGTTTTGACTGTTATGTCTGTTGGGTGGACACACTGTGCTCGAGCCCGAGTTGGCGCCACGCAGGCCCCTTCTCTCCGTCGAATCTATCCAACTGAGTGGATGGGGGACTGGCGCCCCCCCCTCTCTCCCGACACACACAGACCCTCCTTCTCTCCGTCGAAGCTATCCAACTGAGTGAATGGGGGAATGGAGCCCCGCTCTCTCCAGACACACACAGCCACACAGGCTGAAACTTACAGAGTCCACGGTGGCTCAGGACTCTCTGATAATACGAGTCAGCAACCAGTACTTCGTACCCGTCATGTCGATCTGGATGTTATATTGTACGTGAGCTGCATGGCTTTATTTTCACAAACATGTTTTGACTCTGATCTGTGTTGGGTGGATACACTGCTCGAGCCTGAGTTGGCCACAACCATGAGGCTCCCCGAGTCCGAGGTGGCTAAAACTCCCCTGATGAAAGTTCTCGAGTCCACGGTCGCTCAATCTCCCCTGATGAAAGTTACCGAGCCCACGGTGGCTCAGGACTCTCTGATAATATGAGTCAACAACCTGGACTTTGTACCCGTCATGTTGGTCTGGAGGTGTGTGAGCTGGTTGGCTTTATTTTCACAAATACGTTTTGACTCTTATGTCTGTTGGGTGGACACACTGTGCTCGAGCCCGAGTTGGCGCCACGCAGGCCCCTTCTCTCCGTCGAATCTATCCAACTGAGTGGATGGGGGACTGGAGCCCCCCCTCTCTCCCGACACACACAGACCCTCCTTCTCTCCGTCGAAGCTATCCAACTGAGTGGATGGGGGACTGGAGCCCCCCCTCTCTCCCGACACACACAGACCCTCCTTCTCTCCGTCGAAGCTATCCAACTGAGTGAATGGGGGACTGGAGCCCCCCTCTCTCCCGACACACACAGCCACGCACGCTCCTTCTCTCCGTCGAAGCTATCCAACTGAGTGAATGGGGGAAGGGAGCCCACCTCTCTCCCGACACACACAGCCACACAGGCTGAAACTTACAGAGTCCACGGTGGCTCAGGACTCTCTGATAATACGAGTCAGCAACCAGTACTTCGTAGCCGTCATGTCGATCTGGATGTTATATTGTACGTGAGCTGCATGGCTTTATTTTCACAAACATGTTTTGACTCTGATCTGTGTTGGGTGGACACACTGCTCGAGCCCGAGTTGGTCACAACCATGAGGCTCCCCGAGTCCGAGGTGGCTAAAACTCCCCTGATGAAAGTTCTCGAGTCCACGGTCGCTCACTCTCCCCTGATGAAAGTTACCGAGCCCACGGTGGCTCAGGACTCTCTGATAATACGAGTCAACGACCTGGACTTTGTACCCGTCATGTTGGTCTGGAGGTGTGTGAGCTGGTTGGCTTTATTTTCACAAATACGTTTTGACTCTTATGTCTGTTGGGTGGACACACTGTGCTCGAGCCCGAGTTGGCGCCACGCAGGCCCCTTCTCTCCGTCGAATCTATCCAACTGAGTGGATGGGGGACTGGAGACCCCCCTCTCTCCCGACACACACAGCCACGCACCCTCCTTCTCTCCGTCGAAGCTATCCAACTGAGTGGATGGGGGACTGGAGACCCCCCTCTCTCCCGACACACACAGCCACGCACCCTCCTTCTCTCCGTCGAAGCTATCCAACTGAGTGGATGGGGGACTGGAGACCCCCCTCTCTCCCGACACACACAGCCACGCACCCTCCTTCTCTCCGTCGAAGCTATCCAACTGAGTGGATGGGGGACTGGAGACCCCCCTCTCTCCCGACACACACAGCCACACAGGCTGAAACTTACAGAGTCCACGGTGGCTCAGGACTCTCTGATAATACGAGTCAGCAACCAGTACTTCGTACCCGTCATGTCGATCTGGATGTTATATTGTACGTGAGCTGCATGGCTTTATTTTCACAAACATGTTTTGACTCTGATCTGTGTTGGGTGGACACACTGCTCGAGCCCGAGTTGGCTCCACGCAGGCTCCTTCTCTCCACCCAAGCTATCCAACCAAGTGAATTGGGGCCAAGTGAATGGGTGCCAAGTGAATGGGTGCCCACGGTGGCTCAGGACTCCCTGATGAAAGTTCTCGAGCCCACGCTGGCTCAGGACTCCTGATGAAATTTCTCAAACCCACGCTGGCTCAGGACTCGATAAGGCTTCTCGAGCCCGGTTCACTCAGATCCACGTGTATGTGTAGATATCCTCCCTGTTGTCTTCAAGTCAAAATGACCCTGGCCACATTTCCACATCTCTCCTGTTGTCCTCGGGTCGAAATGACCATGTGTGTATACCCACAACATCCAGTTGTCCTCGCGTCACTCTGACCCACGTGTATCTCCACATCCTCCTTTTGTCCTCGGTTCAGTGTGAGCCACGTCTATCTCCACTTCATCCCGGTGTCCTAGAGTCAGAATGACGGGACAGTTTGACCCGCAGGACACAAGGTGTATACGGAATGAGTGAGGACATCACAAGGGTTAAGGTAGTAAAACGTGATGAGAGCATCAGGTACTCTTACATTATAATGAAACATGAAAGTCTCGTGTTCTGATTAACATTAACTGAATGAAATCATGGAAACTAAGTATTCTAGAAGAGAATCCACTTTTGGACTCTGTCTAGGCTGAAAAGTCGTTTTTTGACAAACAAGTTGGAAATGCAGGTTTGGAATCTGTCCAGGCTGAAAAGTCGTTTTTTGACAAAAAAGTTGGAAATGCAGCTTAAGGTAGTAAAACGTGATGAGAGCATCAGGTACTCTTACATTATAATGAAACATGAAAGTCTGGTGTTCTGATATACATTAACTGAATGAAATCATGGAAACTAAGTATTCTAGAAGAGAATCCACTTTTGGACTCTGTCTAGGCTGAAAAGTCGTTTTTTGACAAACAAGTTGGAAATGCAGGTTTGGAATCTGTCCAGGCTGAAAAGTCGTTTTTTGACAAAAAAGTTGGAAATGCAGCTTAAGGTATTAAAACGTGATGAGAGCATCAGGTACTCTTACATTATAATGAAACATGAAAGTCTGGTGTTCTGAATACATTAACTGAAGGAAATCATGGAAACTAAGTATTCTAGAAGAGAATCCACTTTTGGACTCTGTCCAGGCTGAAAAGTCGTTTTTTTAGAAAAAAGTTGGAAATGCAGCTTAAGGTAGTAAAACGTGATGAGAGCATCAGGTACTCTTACATTATAATGAAACATGAAAGTATGGTGTTCTGATATACATTAACTGAAGGAAATCATGGAAACTAAGTATTCTAGAAGAGAATCCACTTTTGGACTCTGTCTAGGCTGAAAAGTCGTTTTTTGACAAACAAGTTGGAAATGCAGGTTTGGAATCTGTCCAGGCTGAAAAGTCGTTTTTTGACAAAAAAGTTGGAAATGCAGCTTAAGGTAGTAAAACGTGATGAGAGCATCAGGTACTCTTACATTATAATTGTTAGATTCCTTGTCTGCTCCTAGTGTGTTTCCTTGTTTTTCCCCTCCTGTCAGAATTTGTTATTGTGAGCCACGTGCTAATGTTTTCTCTTGTCAGCCTACAGTCTCCTCCCCCGGTTTCCACCCTCTGCCACGCCTCCCTCCTCCTCCCAGCTGTCGTGCATCACCTTGATCGCCGGCAGCTGATTTAAGGACCACGGCGTTCCCTGGCTGGTTGTCAGGACGTTTCAGTACCAGCCCGGTGTTTTCTCTGGAGTAGCGTGTTTGAGCTCGGTTGAGTTTCCCTCCCAACTCAGGAGCAGGACTTGGCCGGTAGTATACTTTGTTTGGTGCGAATCTTTGTTTGTTCGAGCTCGGTTGAGTTGCCCTCCCGACTCGGGAGCAGGACTTGGCCGGTAGTATACTTTGTTTGGT
This sequence comes from Myoxocephalus aenaeus, assembly GCA_038501785.1. NCBI lineage: Eukaryota > Metazoa > Chordata > Actinopteri > Perciformes > Cottidae > Myoxocephalus > Myoxocephalus aenaeus. The sequence goes on along the minus strand of JBAMJR010000527.1, from coordinate 16,695 downwards.
GCGATTCTTGGTTTTTCCTATTTTTGAAAATAAAGCCCTTGAGAGTTAAGCTGTTGTTGTGCGTGCATTTGGGTCCTCCACACCACACACCCCATAACAGAACGTCCTGACCACGATGACGGACCCAGCCGCCGCAGCAGCATCGCCGTCTGCGGATACTCTGCAGAAGGCGATTACCTCTCATGGCGCTCTCCTCGGCCAACACCATCAGGTGCTGCAGGACCTACTGGACTCCCAGCGTTCCATCGGGTCCCAGATGGCGGAGATAGGAGGCTTTATGCAGGACCTCACACTGCGCCGTCCCCCGGCCTCGGAGCCGGTCCGGGGGGACGGGGAGTCATCCAGCACCAGCGAGTCCTTCGTTCCCTCACCTGTGCCCTATGATGGAGCGCCCGGGGAGTGCAGAGGGTTCATGCTCCAGTGTAGATTTGTTTTTACCCAGCAGTCCCGCACGTTCGCCTCGGACAATGCAAGAGTGGCTTATACGGTGGGGTTGCTGCGCGGCAAGGCGCTGGTCTGGGCTGAGGCATGGCTCCACAGACGCTCCGCCCAGGTCTCCTACGAGCACTTCATGGAGGAATTCAAGAGGATATTCGACCACCCAGTGTACACCCGGGACGTTGTTCAGCGATTGCTCAGTCTTCGTCAGGGTTCCTCCAGCGCAGCAGAATACTCTGTGGATTTTCAGATTCTGGCCACTGAGTCAGGTTGGGGCGGAGAGGCGCTGAGGGGAATATATCGCTGCAGTCTGTCGGAGGTTCTGAAGGATGAGCTTGCCGTCCGGGAGGAGCCGGACTCATTAGAGGAGCTCGTCGCGCTCTCGATCAGGCTGGATAACCGTATTCGGGAGCGCCGTCGGGAGAGGAACTACCGGCCTTCCAATCCGGTACGTCAGTTTTCTTCTGCTCCCAGCTCTCAGCCTCCGAGCCCTTTCCGACTGTACAGCCAGGAGCGCTCTCGCTCTCCTTCCTCGGCACCTTCCCCTTTGGAACCGGCGGAGCCAATGCAGCTCGGGCGGATTCATCTCTCTCCAGAGGAGCGGGAGAGACGCCTCCGCACGGGAAGCTGTCTGTATTGTGGTGAGTCGGGACACCGCATGGCCGTCTGCCCCGCTCGGCCAAAAGAGGGAGCTCGCCGTTAAGAGTGGGGGTGTTGGCGAGCGATTCAAGGAGAGGTCCCCATTCCAAGTCTCAAGCATTGTTTCCTGTCACCCTGGGTTTAGCGTCGGGGCCTGTGCACCTGTCAGCTCTCATTGACTCAGGGGCTGAACAGAACTTTTTGGACACTGAGTTTATTAGTAGCCATGGAATCCCTGTGGAGGAGCTAGCGCGCACCCTGCTGGTGAGCGCACTGGATGGTAGTTCTCTGGCGGAGATAACACACTGGACTCAGCCAATTTCCCTGCTCGTGTCCGGTAATCACAGTCAGAAGACCCGGTTCTGCGTGTTTCCGTCCCCGCAGACACCCTTAGTCCTGGGACTCCCCTGGCTCAAGGATCATAATCCACAGATTGATTGGGCTGGAGGTAAGATCACCGGCTGGAGTTCCACCTGTCTCTCCCGCTGCCTCAGATCTGCGGTGCCCCGTCCGGTTATTCCCCCCAGCAAACCAGAAACCGGTCTGGGTCTCACCGCAGTGCCCCAGGAATACGCGGATTTGGGAGAGGCATTCAGCAAGGAGCGGGCTCTTTCTCTTCCCCCTCATCGGCCCTACGATTGTGCCATTGACCTGCTTCCGGGCGCCCCACTTCCCACGAGCCGCCTATATAATCTCTCCCGGCCAGAACGTGAGTCTATGGAGAGGTACATTACGGACTCGGTCACCGCTGGAATCATTCGTCCCTCATCTTCACCAGTGGGAGCAGGTTTCTTCTTCGTCTCCAAGAAGGACAAGAGCCTCCGGCCCTGCATCGATTACAGAGGTTTGAATCAGATCACTATCAAGAATAAATATCCTTTACCGCTTATCTCCTCTGTTTTTGAGTCCTTAGCTGGAGCCAAGATTTTCACCAAGTTGGACCTCCGCAACGCGTATCACCTGGTCCGAATTCGCGAAGGAGATGAGTGGAAGACTGCCTTTAACACACCCCTGGGACACTTTGAGTACATGGTGATGCCGTTTGGATTGACTAATGCCCCTGCCGTTTTTCAGGCCCTGGTGAATGACGTCCTCCGTGACTTCTTGAACCGCTTTGTTTTTGTGTATATTGATGACATTTTGATCTTCTCCCCGACCCCTCAGGACCACACTAACCATGTTCGCCTGGTTCTGCAGAGACTATTGGAGAATCAGCTCTTCGTTAAGGCTGAGAAGTGTGAGTTCAATGTTACCTCTGTTCAGTTCCTGGGCGTCTTCATCGAGGAGGGGCAGGTGAGAAAGGACCCTGAGAAGGTTAGGGCAGTGACGGAGTGGCCGGTGCCCGCCTCAAGGAAGAAGCTCCAGCAGTTCCTGGGGTTCGCCAACTTCTACCGGCGGTTCATCCGGAACTACAGCCGAACGGCAGAACCGCTGACACGGCTCACCTCCTCCAAGGTCCATTTTTCATGGACACCGGAGGCCGACGGGGCTTTTCGTGCTCTCAAGGAGCGATTCATCTCTGCCCCGATCCTGGTCCACCCAGACGAGACCCGCCAGTTTGTCGTCGAGGTGGACGCCTCGGACACCGGAGTCGGAGCTGTACTTTCCCAGCGGTCAGCTTCCGACTCCAAACTCCATCCTTGTGCGTTTTTCTCCCGTAGACTTTCTCCGGCGGAGAGGAATTATGACGTGGGCAACCGTGAACTGTTGGCTGTCAAGTTGGCATTGGAGGAGTGGAGACACTGGTTGGAGGGATCGGTGCTCCCCTTCATAGTATGGACCGACCATCGCAATTTGGAGTACATTCACACGGCGAGACGCCTCAATTCCCGCCAGGCCCGCTGGGCTCTGTTCTTCACCCGCTTCAACTTCACCATCACCTTCCGACCGGGGCACAAGAACACCAAGCCGGACGCTCTCTCCCGTCAGTTTGCTCCGGAGGATGGAGACTCTACTCCCGAAACCATCCTACCCCCCTCGTGCGTACTGGGTGCGGTCACCTGGGAGATCGAGAGGGTGGTACGTGAGGCCCAGCACACCCAACCTGACCCCGGAGGGGGGCCCCCGAATCGCCTGTTTGTTCCTCTGGCTGTCCGGTCCCAAGTTCTGCGATGGGCCCACGAGTCCCGTCTCTCTGGACACCCCGGCATCCGCCGGACTGTAAGCTGGCTCCGCCGCATCTTTTGGTGGTCATCTCTTGAGGAGGACACCCGTTCTTATGTGCTGGCCTGCACTACGTGCGCCCGCAACAAGGCTTCGCACCGACCTCCCGTGGGGTTACTACGACCACTCCCTGTGCCCCAACGTCCGTGGTCCCATATCGGGGTGGATTTCGTCACTGGTCTCCCCCCATCCGACGGCAACGCCGTCATTCTGACGGTGGTGGACCGGTTTTCGAAGGCTGCTCACTTCATTCCCCTGCCCAAGCTGCCATCGGCCCGTGAGACCACCGACCTGCTAGTCCTACATGTCGTTAGGCTTCATGGCATCCCTGTGGACATAGTTTCAGACCGCGGACCTCAGTTTTCGTCCCAGTTGTGGAAGGCTATTTGTCAGACCCTCGGCGCCACGGCCAGCCTCTCCTCAGGATTCCACCCACAGTCAAATGGCCAGACGGAGAGGTTGAACCAAGAGCTCGAGGCCATCCTCAGGTGTGTGACTGCCGCCAGTCCCTCTTCTTGGAGCCGTCACCTCCCGTGGGTCGAGTACGCCCACAATACCCACACCTCTACTGCCACCGGGCTTTCCCCATTCGAGGCCTCCTTGGGCTTTCAGCCCCCCCTGTTCCCCAGCCAGGAGGTCGAGGTGGCTGTACCATCGGTCCAGCGCAATGCCCGTCGTTGTCGGCGCATGTGGAGGGAGACTCGGGCTGCTCTACTTCGCACAGCAGAGCAGAACAGGAGAGTGGCGGATCGACGTCGCGTTCCAGCCCCGGACTACCGCGTTGGACAATCGGTGTGGCTTTCGGCTAGGGACATCTCCCTACGCACCGAGTCTAAGAAGCTCTCCCCCAGATATGTCGGTCCTTTTCCCATCATCTCCATTATCAACCCTGTCTCGGTCAAGCTACAGTTGCCTCGTGCCATGAGGATTCACCCTGTGTTTCATGTCTCTCTCCTCAAGCCCGTTGTCTCCAGCCCCTTAAATCCTCCGCCAGTACCCCCTCCGCCCCCCCGGCTCATTGAGGGGGGCCCTGTCTACACGGTCCGTCGCCTCCTGGATGTCCGCCGGCGGGGTAGGGGGTTTCAGTACCTGGTGGACTGGGAGGGTTATGGAGTAGAGGAGCGGTGCTGGGTGCCCCGTTCCCGGATCGTTGATCCGGGGCTGATAACTGCTTTCCACCGACGGAACCCGGGTAGGCCCGGTGGTTCGCCGAGAGGCTCCCGTTGAGGGGGGGGTACTGTTAGATTCCTTGTCTGCTCCTAGTGTGTTTCCTTGTTTTTCCCCTCCTGTCAGAATTTGTTATTGTGAGCCACGTGCTAATGTTTTCTCTTGTCAGCCTACAGTCTCCTCCCCCGGTTTCCACCCTCTGCCACGCCTCCCTCCTCCTCCCAGCTGTCGTGCATCACCTTGATCGCCGGCAGCTGATTTAAGGACCACGGCGTTCCCTGGCTGGTTGTCAGGACGTTTCAGTACCAGCCCGGTGTTTTCTCTGGAGTAGCGTGTTTGAGCTCGGTTGAGTTTCCCTCCCAACTCAGGAGCAGGAGTAGGACCTTGGCCGGTAGTATACTTTGTTTGGTGCGAATCTTTGTTTGTTCGAGCTCGGTTGAGTTGCCCTCCCGACTCGGGAGCAGGACTTGGCCGGTAGTATACTTTGTTTGGTGCGATTCTTGGTTTTTCCTATTTTTGAAAATAAAGCCCTTGAGAGTTAAACTGTTGTTGTGCGTGCATTTGGGTCCTCCACACCACACACCCCATAACAATAATGAAACATGAAAGTATGGTGTTCTGATATACATTAACTGAAGGAAATCATGGAAACTAAGTATTCTAGAAGAGAATCCACTTTTGGACTCTGTCTAGCTGAAAAGTCGTTTTTTGACAAAACAGTTGGAAATGCAGCTTTGGACTCTGTCCAGGCTGAAAAGTCGTTTTTTTAGAAAAAAGTTGGAAATGCAGCTTAAGGTAGTAAAACGTGATGAGAGCATCAGGTACTCTTACATTATAATGAAACATGAAAGTCTGGTGTTCTGATATACATTAACTGAAGGAAATCATGGAAACTAAGTATTCTAGAAGAGAATCCACTTTTGGACTCTGTCTAGCTGAAAAGTCGTTTTTTGACAAAACAGTTGGAAATGCAGCTTTGGACTCTGTCCAGGCTGAAAAGTCGTTTTTTTAGAAAAAAGTTGGAAATGCAGCTTAAGGTAGTAAAACGTGATGAGAGCATCAGGTACTCTTACATTATAATGAAACATGAAAGTCTGGTGTTCTGATATACATTAACTGAAGGAAATCATGGAAACTAAGTATTCTAGAAGAGAATCCACTTTTGGACTCTGTCTAGGCTGAAAAGTCGTTTTTTGACAAACAAGTTGGAAATGCAGGTTTGGAATCTGTCCAGGCTGAAAAGTCGTTTTTTGAGAAAAAAGTTGGAAGTGAGGCTTATGTAGTAAAACGTGATGAGAGCATCAGGTACTCTTACATTATAATGAAACATGAAAGTATGGTGTTCTGATATACATTAACTGAAGGAAATCATGGAAACTAAGTATTCTAGAAGAGAATCCACTTTTGGACTCTGTCTAGGCTGAAAAGTCGTTTTTTGACAAACAAGTTGGAAATGCAGGTTTGGAATCTGTCCAGGCTGAAAAGTCGTTTTTTGACAAAAAAGTTGGAAATGCAGCTTAAGGTAGTAAAACGTGATGAGAGCATCAGGTACTCTTACATTATAATGAAACATGAAAGTATGGTGTTCTGATATACATTAACTGAATGAAATCATGGAAACTAAGTATTCTAGAAGAGAATCCACTTTTGGACTCTGTCTAGGCTGAAAAGTCGTTTTTTGACAAACAAGTTGGAAATGCAGGTTTGGAATCTGTCCAGGCTGAAAAGTCGTTTTTTGACAAAAAAGTTGGAAATGCAGCTTAAGGTATTAAAACGTGATGAGAGCATCAGGTACTCTTACATTATAATGAAACATGAAAGTATGGTGTTCTGAATACATTAACTGAAGGAAATCATGGAAACTAAGTATTCTAGAAGAGAATCCACTTTTGGACTCTGTCTAGGCTGAAAAGTCGTTTTTTGACAAAAAAGTTGGAAATACAGCTTTGGACTCTGTCCAGGCTGAAAAGTCGTTTTTTGACAAAAAAGTTGGAAATGCAGCTTAAGGTAGTAAAACGTGATGAGAGCATCAGGTACTCTTACATTATAATGAAACATGAAAGTCTGGTGTTCTGATATACATTAACTGAAGGAAATCATGGAAACTAAGTATTCTAGAAGATAATCCACTTTTGGACTCTGTCTAGGCTGAAAAGTCGTTTTTTGACAAACAAGTTGGAAATGCAGGTTTGGAATCTGTCCAGGCTGAAAAGTCGTTTTTTGACAAAAAAGTTGGAAATGCAGCTTAAGGTAGTAAAACGTGATGAGAGCATCAGGTACTCTTACATTATAATGAAAAATGAAAGTCTGGTGTTCTGAATACATTAACTGAAGGAAATCATGGAAACTAAGTATTCTAGAAGAGAATCCACTTTTGGACTCTGTCCAGGCTGAAAAGTCGTTTTTTTAGAAAAAAAGTTGGAAATGCAGCTTAAGGTAGTAAAACGTGATGAGAGCATCAGGTACTCTTACATTATAATGAAACATGAAAGTCTGGTGTTCTGATATACATTAACTGAAGGAAATCATGGAAACTAAGTATTCTAGAAGAGAATCCACTTTTGGACTCTGTCTAGGCTGAAAAGTCGTTTTTTGACAAACAAGTTGGAAATGCAGGTTTGGAATCTGTCCAGGCTGAAAAGTCGTTTTTTGACAAAAAAGTTGGAAATGCAGCTTAAGGTAGTAAAACGTGATGAGAGCATCAGGTACTCTTACATTATAATGAAACATGAAAGTATGGTGTTCTGATATACATTAACTGAATGAAATCATGGAAACTAAGTATTCTAGAAGAGAATCCACTTTTGGACTCTGTCTAGGCTGAAAAGTCGTTTTTTGACAAACAAGTTGGAAATGCAGGTTTGGAATCTGTCCAGGCTGAAAAGTCGTTTTTTGACAAAAAAGTTGGAAATGCAGCTTAAGGTATTAAAACGTGATGAGAGCATCAGGTACTCTTACATTATAATGAAACATGAAAGTATGGTGTTCTGAATACATTAACTGAAGGAAATCATGGAAACTAAGTATTCTAGAAGAGAATCCACTTTTGGACTCTGTCTAGGCTGAAAAGTCGTTTTTTGACAAAAAAGTTGGAAATACAGCTTTGGACTCTGTCCAGGCTGAAAAGTCGTTTTTTGACAAAAAAGTTGGAAATGCAGCTTAAGGTAGTAAAACGTGATGAGAGCATCAGGTACTCTTACATTATAATGAAACATGAAAGTCTGGTGTTCTGATATACATTAACTGAAGGAAATCATGGAAACTAAGTATTCTAGAAGATAATCCACTTTTGGACTCTGTCTAGGCTGAAAAGTCGTTTTTTGACAAACAAGTTGGAAATGCAGGTTTGGAATCTGTCCAGGCTGAAAAGTCGTTTTTTGACAAAAAAGTTGGAAATGCAGCTTAAGGTAGTAAAACGTGATGAGAGCATCAGGTACTCTTACATTATAATGAAAAATGAAAGTCTGGTGTTCTGAATACATTAACTGAAGGAAATCATGGAAACTAAGTATTCTAGAAGAGAATCCACTTTTGGACTCTGTCCAGGCTGAAAAGTCGTTTTTTTAGAAAAAAAGTTGGAAATGCAGCTTAAGGTAGTAAAACGTGATGAGAGCATCAGGTACTCTTACATTATAATGAAACATGAAAGTCTGGTGTTCTGATATACATTAACTGAAGGAAATCATGGAAACTAAGTATTCTAGAAGAGAATCCACTTTTGGACTCTGTCTAGGCTGAAAAGTCGTTTTTTGACAAACAAGTTGGAAATGCAGGTTTGGAATCTGTCCAGGCTGAAAAGTCGTTTTTTGACAAAAAAGTTGGAAATGCAGCTTAAGGTAGTAAAACGTGATGAGAGCATCAGGTACTCTTACATTATAATGAAACATGAAAGTCTGGTGTTCTGATATACATTAACTGAATGAAATCATGGAAACTAAGTATTCTAGAAGAGAATCCACTTTTGGACTCTGTCTAGGCTGAAAAGTCGTTTTTTGACAAACAAGTTGGAAATGCAGGTTTGGAATCTGTCCAGGCTGAAAAGTCGTTTTTTGACAAAAAAGTTGGAAATGCAGCTTAAGGTAGTAAAACGTGATGAGAGCATCAGGTACTCTTACATTATAATGAAACATGAAAGTATGGTGTTCTGAATACATTAACTGAAGGAAATCATGGAAACTAAGTATTCTAGAAGAGAATCCACTTTTGGACTCTGTCTAGGCTGAAAAGTCGTTTTTTGACAAAAAAGTTGGAAATACAGCTTTGGACTCTGTCCAGGCTGAAAAGTCGTTTTTTGACAAAAAAGTTGGAAATGCAGCTTAAGGTAGTAAAACGTGATGAGAGCATCAGGTACTCTTACATTATAATGAAACATGAAAGTCTGGTGTTCTGATATACATTAACTGAAGGAAATCATGGAAACTAAGTATTCTAGAAGATAATCCACTTTTGGACTCTGTCTAGGCTGAAAAGTCGTTTTTTGACAAACAAGTTGGAAATGCAGGTTTGGAATCTGTCCAGGCTGAAAAGTCGTTTTTTGACAAAAAAGTTGGAAATGCAGCTTAAGGTAGTAAAACGTGATGAGAGCATCAGGTACTCTTACATTATAATGAAAAATGAAAGTCTGGTGTTCTGAATACATTAACTGAAGGAAATCATGGAAACTAAGTATTCTAGAAGAGAATCCACTTTTGGACTCTGTCCAGGCTGAAAAGTCGTTTTTTTAGAAAAAAAGTTGGAAATGCAGCTTAAGGTAGTAAAACGTGATGAGAGCATCAGGTACTCTTACATTATAATGAAACATGAAAGTCTGGTGTTCTGATATACATTAACTGAAGGAAATCATGGAAACTAAGTATTCTAGAAGAGAATCCACTTTTGGACTCTGTCTAGGCTGAAAAGTCGTTTTTTGACAAACAAGTTGGAAATGCAGGTTTGGAATCTGTCCAGGCTGAAAAGTCGTTTTTTGACAAAAAAGTTGGAAATGCAGCTTAAGGTAGTAAAACGTGATGAGAGCATCAGGTACTCTTACATTATAATGAAACATGAAAGTCTGGTGTTCTGATATACATTAACTGAATGAAATCATGGAAACTAAGTATTCTAGAAGAGAATCCACTTTTGGACTCTGTCTAGGCTGAAAAGTCGTTTTTTGACAAACAAGTTGGAAATGCAGGTTTGGAATCTGTCCAGGCTGAAAAGTCGTTTTTTGACAAAAAAGTTGGAAATGCAGCTTAAGGTAGTAAAACGTGATGAGAGCATCAGGTACTCTTACATTATAATGAAACATGAAAGTCTGGTGTTCTGATATACATTAACTGAATGAAATCATGGAAACTAAGTATTCTAGAAGAGAATCCACTTTTGGACTCTGTCTAGGCTGAAAAGTCGTTTTTTGACAAACAAGTTGGAAATGCAGGTTTGGAATCTGTCCAGGCTGAAAAGTCGTTTTTTGACAAAAAAGTTGGAAATGCAGCTTAAGGTATTAAAACGTGATGAGAGCATCAGGTACTCTTACATTATAATGAAACATGAAAGTATGGTGTTCTGAATACATTAACTGAAGGAAATCATGGAAACTAAGTATTCTAGAAGAGAATCCACTTTTGGACTCTGTCCAGGCTGAAAAGTCGTTTTTTTAGAAAAAAGTTGGAAATGCAGCTTAAGGTAGTAAAACGTGATGAGAGCATCAGGTACTCTTACATTATAATGAAACATGAAAGTCTGGTGTTCTGATATACATTAACTGAAGGAAATCATGGAAACTAAGTATTCTAGAAGAGAATCCACTTTTGGACTCTGTCTAGGCTGAAAAGTCGTTTTTTGACAAACAAGTTGGAAATGCAGGTTTGGAATCTGTCCAGGCTGAAAAGTCGTTTTTTGAGAAAAAAGTTGGAAGTGAGGCTTATGTAGTAAAACGTGATGAGAGCATCAGGTACTCTTACATTATAATGAAACATGAAAGTATGGTGTTCTGATATACATTAACTGAAGGAAATCATGGAAACTAAGTATTCTAGAAGAGAATCCACTTTTGGACTCTGTCTAGGCTGAAAAGTCGTTTTTTGACAAACAAGTTGGAAATGCAGGTTTGGAATCTGTCCAGGCTGAAAAGTCGTTTTTTGACAAAAAAGTTGGAAATGCAGCTTAAGGTAGTAAAACGTGATGAGAGCATCAGGTACTCTTACATTATAATGAAACATGAAAGTCTGGTGTTCTGATATACATTAACTGAAGGAAATCATGGAAACTAAGTATTCTAGAAGAGAATCCACTTTTGGACTCTGTCTAGGCTGAAAAGTCGTTTTTTGACAAACAAGTTGGAAATGCAGGTTTGGAATCTGTCCAGGCTGAAAAGTCGTTTTTTGACAAAAAAGTTGGAAATGCAGCTTAAGGTAGTAAAACGTGATGAGAGCATCAGGTACTCTTACATTATAATGAAACATGAAAGTCTGGTGTTCTGATATACATTAACTGAATGAAATCATGGAAACTAAGTATTCTAGAAGAGAATCCACTTTTGGACTCTGTCTAGGCTGAAAAGTCGTTTTTTGACAAACAAGTTGGAAATGCAGGTTTGGAATCTGTCCAGGCTGAAAAGTCGTTTTTTGACAAAAAAGTTGGAAATGCAGCTTAAGGTAGTAAAACGTGATGAGAGCATCAGGTACTCTTACATTATAATGAAACATGAAAGTCTGGTGTTCTGATATACATTAACTGAAGGAAATCATGGAAACTAAGTATTCTAGAAGATAATCCACTTTTGGACTCTGTCTAGGCTGAAAAGTCGTTTTTTGACAAACAAGTTGGAAATGCAGGTTTGGAATCTGTCCAGGCTGAAAAGTCGTTTTTTGACAAAAAAGTTGGAAATGCAGCTTAAGGTAGTAAAACGTGATGAGAGCATCAGGTACTCTTACATTATAATGAAAAATGAAAGTCTGGTGTTCTGAATACATTAACTGAAGGAAATCATGGAAACTAAGTATTCTAGAAGAGAATCCACTTTTGGACTCTGTCCAGGCTGAAAAGTCGTTTTTTTAGAAAAAAAGTTGGAAATGCAGCTTAAGGTAGTAAAACGTGATGAGAGCATCAGGTACTCTTACATTATAATGAAACATGAAAGTCTGGTGTTCTGATATACATTAACTGAAGGAAATCATGGAAACTAAGTATTCTAGAAGAGAATCCACTTTTGGACTCTGTCTAGGCTGAAAAGTCGTTTTTTGACAAACAAGTTGGAAATGCAGGTTTGGAATCTGTCCAGGCTGAAAAGTCGTTTTTTGACAAAAAAGTTGGAAATGCAGCTTAAGGTAGTAAAACGTGATGAGAGCATCAGGTACTCTTACATTATAATGAAACATGAAAGTCTGGTGTTCTGATATACATTAACTGAATGAAATCATGGAAACTAAGTATTCTAGAAGAGAATCCACTTTTGGACTCTGTCTAGGCTGAAAAGTCGTTTTTTGACAAACAAGTTGGAAATGCAGGTTTGGAATCTGTCCAGGCTGAAAAGTCGTTTTTTGACAAAAAAGTTGGAAATGCAGCTTAAGGTAGTAAAACGTGATGAGAGCATCAGGTACTCTTACATTATAATGAAACATGAAAGTATGGTGTTCTGAATACATTAACTGAAGGAAATCATGGAAACTAAGTATTCTAGAAGAGAATCCACTTTTGGACTCTGTCTAGGCTGAAAAGTCGTTTTTTGACAAAAAAGTTGGAAATACAGCTTTGGACTCTGTCCAGGCTGAAAAGTCGTTTTTTGACAAAAAAGTTGGAAATGCAGCTTAAGGTAGTAAAACGTGATGAGAGCATCAGGTACTCTTACATTATAATGAAACATGAAAGTCTGGTGTTCTGATATACATTAACTGAAGGAAATCATGGAAACTAAGTATTCTAGAAGATAATCCACTTTTGGACTCTGTCTAGGCTGAAAAGTCGTTTTTTGACAAACAAGTTGGAAATGCAGGTTTGGAATCTGTCCAGGCTGAAAAGTCGTTTTTTGACAAAAAAGTTGGAAATGCAGCTTAAGGTAGTAAAACGTGATGAGAGCATCAGGTACTCTTACATTATAATGAAAAATGAAAGTCTGGTGTTCTGAATACATTAACTGAAGGAAATCATGGAAACTAAGTATTCTAGAAGAGAATCCACTTTTGGACTCTGTCCAGGCTGAAAAGTCGTTTTTTTAGAAAAAAAGTTGGAAATGCAGCTTAAGGTAGTAAAACGTGATGAGAGCATCAGGTACTCTTACATTATAATGAAACATGAAAGTCTGGTGTTCTGATATACATTAACTGAAGGAAATCATGGAAACTAAGTATTCTAGAAGAGAATCCACTTTTGGACTCTGTCTAGGCTGAAAAGTCGTTTTTTGACAAACAAGTTGGAAATGCAGGTTTGGAATCTGTCCAGGCTGAAAAGTCGTTTTTTGACAAAAAAGTTGGAAATGCAGCTTAAGGTAGTAAAACGTGATGAGAGCATCAGGTACTCTTACATTATAATGAAACATGAAAGTCTGGTGTTCTGATATACATTAACTGAATGAAATCATGGAAACTAAGTATTCTAGAAGAGAATCCACTTTTGGACTCTGTCTAGGCTGAAAAGTCGTTTTTTGACAAACAAGTTGGAAATGCAGGTTTGGAATCTGTCCAGGCTGAAAAGTCGTTTTTTGACAAAAAAGTTGGAAATGCAGCTTAAGGTAGTAAAACGTGATGAGAGCATCAGGTACTCTTACATTATAATGAAACATGAAAGTCTGGTGTTCTGATATACATTAACTGAATGAAATCATGGAAAACTAAGTATTCTAGAAGAGAATCCACTTTTGGACTCTGTCTAGGCTGAAAAGTCGTTTTTTGACAAACAAGTTGGAAATGCAGGTTTGGAATCTGTCCAGGCTGAAAAGTCGTTTTTTGACAAAAAAGTTGGAAATGCAGCTTAAGGTATTAAAACGTGATGAGAGCATCAGGTACTCTTACATTATAATGAAACATGAAAGTATGGTGTTTCTGAATACATTAACTGAAGGAAATCATGGAAACTAAGTATTCTAGAAGAGAATCCACTTTTGGACTCTGTCCAGGCTGAAAAGTCGTTTTTTTAGAAAAAGAGTGGAAATGCAGCTTAAGGTAGTAAAACGTGATGAGAGCATCAGGTACTCTTACATTATAATGAAACATGAAAGTCTGGTGTTCTGATATACATTAACTGAAGGAAATCATGGAAACTAAGTATTCTAGAAGAGAATCCACTTTTGGACTCTGTCTAGGCTGAAAAGTCGTTTTTTGACAAACAAGTTGGAAATGCAGGTTTGGAATCTGTCCAGGCTGAAAAGTCGTTTTTTGAGAAAAAAGTTGGAAGTGAGGCTTATGTAGTAAAACGTGATGAGAGCATCAGGTACTCTTACATTATAATGAAACATGAAAGTATGGTGTTCTGATATACATTAAACTGAAGGAAATCATGGAAACTAAGTATTCTAGAAGAGAATCCACTTTTTGGACTCTGTCTAGGCTGAAAAGTCGTTTTTTGACAAACAAGTTGGAAATGCAGGTTTGGAATCTGTCCAGGCTGAAAAGTCGTTTTTTGACAAAAAAGTTGGAAATGCAGCTTAAGGTAGTAAAACGTGATGAGAGCATCAGGTACTCTTACATTATAATGAAACATGAAAGTCTGGTGTTCTGATATACATTAACTGAAGGAAATCATGGAAACTAAGTATTCTAGAAGAGAATCCACTTTTGGACTCTGTCTAGGCTGAAAAGTCGTTTTTTGACAAACAAGTTGGAAATGCAGGTTTGGAATCTGTCCAGGCTGAAAAGTCGTTTTTTGACAAAAAAGTTGGAAATGCAGCTTAAGGTAGTAAAACGTGATGAGAGCATCAGGTACTCTTACATTATAATGAAACATGAAAGTCTGGTGTTCTGATATACATTAACTGAATGAAATCATGGAAACTAAGTATTCTAGAAGAGAATCCACTTTTGGGACTCTGTCTAGGCTGAAAAGTCGTTTTTTGACAAACAAGTTGGAAATGCAGGTTGGAATCTGTCCAGGCTGAAAAGTCGTTTTTTGACAAAAAGTTGGAAATGCAGCTTAAGGTATTAAAAACGTGATGAGAGCATCAGGTACTCTTACATTATAATGAAACATGAAAGTATGGTGTTCTGAATACATTAACTGAAGGAAATCATGGAAACTAAGTATTCTAGAAGAGAATCCACTTTTGGACTCTGTCCAGGCTGAAAAGTCGTTTTTTTTAGAAAAAAGTTGGAAATGCAGCTTAAGGTAGTAAAACGTGATGAGAGCATCAGGTACTCTTACATATAATGAAACATGAAAGTCTGGTGTTCTGATATACATTAACTGAAGAAATCATGGAAACTAAGTATTCTAGAAGAGAATCCACTTTTGGACTCTGTCTAGGCTGAAAAGTCGTTTTTTGACAAACAAGTTGGAAATGCAGGTTTGGAATCTGTCCAGGCTGAAAAGTCGTTTTTTGAGAAAAAAGTTGGAAGTGAGGCTTATGTAGTAAAACGTGATGAGAGCATCAGGTACTCTTACATTATAATGAAACATGAAAGTATGGTGTTCTGATATACATTAACTGAAGGAAATCATGGAAACTAAGTATTCTAGAAGAGAATCCACTTTTGGACTCTGTCTAGGCTGAAAAGTCGTTTTTTGACAAACAAGTTGGAAATGCAGGTTTGGAATCTGTCCAGGCTGAAAAGTCGTTTTTTGACAAAAAAGTTGGAAATGCAGCTTAAGGTAGTAAAACGTGATGAGAGCATCAGGTACTCTTACATATAATGAAACATGAAAGTCTGGTGTTCTGATATACATTAACTGAAGGAAATCATGGAAACTAAGTATTCTAGAAGAGAATCCACTTTTGGACTCTGTCTAGGCTGAAAAGTCGTTTTTGAGAAAAAAGTTGGAAATGCAGGTTTGGAATCTGTCCAGGCTGAAAAGTCGTTTTTTGACAAAAAAGTTGGAAATGCAGCTTAAGGTAGTAAAACGTGATGAGAGCATCAGGTACTCTTACATTATAATGAAAAATGAAAGTCTGGTGTTCTGAATACATTAACTGAAGGAAATCATGGAAACTAAGTATTCTAGAAGAGAATCCACTTTTGGACTCTGTCCAGGCTGAAAAGTCGTTTTTTGAGAAAAAAGTTGGAAATGCAGCTTAAGGTAGTAAAACGTGATGAGAGCATCAGGTACTCTTACATTATAATGAAACATGAAAGTATGGTGTTCTGATATACATTAACTGAAGGAAATCATGGAAACTAAGTATTCTAGAAGAGAATCCACTTTTGGACTCTGTCTAGCTGAAAAGTCGTTTTTTGACAAAACAGTTGGAAATGCAGCTTTGGACTCTGTCCAGGCTGAAAAGTCGTTTTTTTAGAAAAAAGTTGAAATGCAGCTTAAGGTAGTAAAACGTGATGAGAGCATCAGGTACTCTTACATTATAATGAAACATGAAAGTCTGGTGTTCTGATATACATTAACTGAATGAAATCATGGAAACTAAGTATTCTAGAAGAGAATCCACTTTTGGACTCTGTCTAGGCTGAAAAGTCGTTTTTTGACAAACAAGTTGGAAATGAGGCTTATGTAGTAAAACGTGATGAGAGCATCAGGTACTCTTACATTATAATGAAACATGAAAGTATGGTGTTCTGATATACATTAACTGAAGGAAATCATGGAAACTAAGTATTCTAGAAGATAATCCCACTTTTGGACTCTGTCTAGGCTGAAAAGTCGTTTTTTGACAAACAAGTTGGAAATGCAGCTTAAGGTAGTAAAACGTGATGAGAGCATCAGGTACTCTTACATTATAATGAAACATGAAAGTCTGGTGTTCTGATATACATTAACTGAATGAAATCATGGAAACTAAGTATTCTAGAAGAGAATCCACTTTTGGACTCTGTCTAGGCTGAAAAGTCGTTTTTTGACAAACAAGTTGGAAATGAGGCTTATGTAGTAAAACGTGATGAGAGCATCAGGTACTCTTACATTATAATGAAACATGAAAGTATGGTGTTCTGATATACATTAACTGAAGGAAATCATGGAAACTAAGTATTCTAGAAGATAATCCACTTTTGGACTCTGTCTAGGCTGAAAAGTCGTTTTTTGACAAACAAGTTGGAAATGCAGCTTAAGGTAGTAAAACGTGATGAGAGCATCAGGTACTCTTACATTATA
Organism: Myoxocephalus aenaeus; assembly: GCA_038501785.1. Classification (NCBI taxonomy): domain Eukaryota; kingdom Metazoa; phylum Chordata; class Actinopteri; order Perciformes; family Cottidae; genus Myoxocephalus; species Myoxocephalus aenaeus. Next base: position 57 of record JBAMJR010000527.1, on the reverse strand, counting down.
ATGAAACATGAAAGTACGGTGTTCTGATATACATTAACTGAAGGAAATCATGGAAAC
>JBAMJR010000526.1:165000-187500 GCA_038501785.1 Myoxocephalus aenaeus | reverse complement strand
GGAAGATAACTGGAGGAAGAGCTTGTTCTCGCTGCTGATTGGCTGTTAGCACATTAATCAGATTAAAGCCCTTTCTTATGGACTCTGTGGTCACAACGGCTTTTTAATAGTCATACATGTATGTATTTATTTTAATAAGCGCTAATAAGACACCTTACAATGGCGATGAAATAGAGAGAATAATTATAGAACATAAGAGACATTTCAAAACAGATTTTAGAAGATTTGTGGAATATTTTTTTTATGAGAAAAGTCGATTATATGCATTTGAGAGCTAACGTTACTGCAGCTATACTTTATAATATAATAAAATAATAACACGCGCTCCGTAGTCTGCATAAGACGGCAACCACTTTATTTATTTACACACACTCTCAGCACGATTCTCCTCTTTTCCTCTTTCCATTTTATCCTTCACAATAAAAGCCCCGCATACATCCACTGGAACACTGCTTCCTAGAGAGCTGTTAAATAACTGAATATATATTTATATATATATATTTATTCATATATATTTATTCACATATATATTTATTCATATATAAATATATATATATATGTATTCATATATATATATATTTATATATATATGTATTTATATGTATTTATATATATATAAATATGTATATAATATATATATATATATATTCATATATAAATATATATATTTATATATGTTTATTTATATATATATTTATTTATATATAAATATTTATATATATATATATATATATATATATTCATATATATAAATATATGTTTATTTATATATAGTATATATAAATATTTATATATATGTATATATATACCACGTTCCGGTAAATTAAATTAAATATATATTAAAATGGGTTAGCTGCTAACAGCTAGCGACCTGAGACGACGCCCACCATTCACTGAAAGAGGCCACGCCCTTAATTAATAACAACCTTCAGCCTTCATTTAATTTAAACAGGTGAGTTTTATAGAAACTTATGTTTGCCGTTAGCAGCTAACACGCTAAACCAAGACGGTGAACGTCATCATGTTAGCATGCTATCGTTAGCATTTAGCTAAAATATCTACTTTTTTATGAATGAAACTGGTGCTCTCTGTAATTCATCATGAGATAAACACGGCAAAGAGAAATGCTCTTTATTGAACTTTATTAGTCATCCACGTCACCATTCATCTGTTACATCATCACCGGCATCCAGATATGAAAACAACAACAACAATAATCATATTGTGATCCAGTGTACAGCAGCAGGGCGGCGTCAGAGCGGGTCAGTCTGACCTCAGTCTGACCTCAGTCTGACCTCAGTCTGACCTCAGTCTGCCCTCAGAGTAAAACCTATCGATGAGTTCTTCTACCTGGCAGTGTCGTTATACGAATCTATTTAATGAAAGGTTAAATAGAATGACATCATCATCATGACATCATGCATAATATCTGACCTTTGACCCCCGAAGTCGCTCTGCGTGTTGAAACAATTCAATAAAAAAAGAGAAGAAATAAAAACCCCACTTTAAAATGTACCAAAGAAGAAGTGAAACAATGGAACAATCTTTGTGTCGTCATGGCGTTCGTCACAACCCACTTCCTGTTTCCCACACAGCCAATCAGAACAAAGCATTAAAACCCACTTCCTGTTTCCCACACAGCCAATCAGAACAAAGCGTTAACACCCACTTCCTGTTTCCCACACAGCCAATCAGAACAAAGCGTTAACACCCACTTCCTGTTTCCCACACAGCCAATCAGAACAAAGCGTTAACACCCACTTCCTGTTTCCCACACAGCCAATCAGAACAAAGCGTTAACACCCACTTCCTGTTTCTAACACAACACAGCCAATCAGAACAAAGCGTTAACACCCACTTCCTGTTTCTAACACAACACAGCCAATCAGAACAAAGCGTTCATCTTCTTCCTGGGAAATAAAGAGAGAATGAAAGGAAATCTTCAACGCTTCAATCACACGAATCTTCACCCACAGTTTATTTTATTTTGTTAACAGACAGGAAGCGGCGAGGCAAGCGTGGCGGTGAGTGATTTTTGGCGTTCGTGGCGAGTGCAAAGTCCTGCTGACCGACTCTACCGAGCGGTCCTTGAACGCCACACGGGTCTGACCTGCTGAGTTTAAAGGTGCTGCGAGTCTCATTTCACCTTCAAAATAAAAGCATGAATGTCAACACCTGAGAGCAGACTGAGGGACTGAAATGACTACGCTATATTATATATATTTATATGTTTATGTATGGATTACAACATTAATTAATATATTGTAGTGGTGGAAAGTCCCTAATTTACTTTAGTACTGTTTTAAGGTAATTGTACTTTGCTTTTTATACTTGTACTTCCATCTCAGAGGTAAATGTTGTACCTTTTACTGCCTTATATTTGTCTTTACAGATGATTAATACAAAATATAATCTACTATTAAAAGATCATGTATTATAAAGAATACTTTTGTCTTTCTTTTGGTACCTTAAGTATATTTAGATGATAATACTTGTGTACTTTGACTTGCTTGAGTATTTCTACACTGTGGTATTACTTCTATAACTGAAGTAGTATTAGTAGTAGTACAGCATCTGAATACTTCTTCCACCTTGGCTCATCGTGTACAAAAACAATGATTAGCTTCACGTCTCTTTATTATTATTATTATTATTATTATTATTATTATTATTATTATTATTATTATTATTATCATCATCATAATTATTACTATTATTATTTAAAGTTATAAAATAACTCATCAGATGAACTCCTGCTGATGTTTTCATTCAGTAGTTCTGTATTTAAAGTTATTGTGGGACAGTTGTGCTTAAAATAAACACAATAAACACAATAAACACAATAAACTGCGTAACGAGCTTCTGATCTGAGTTTATAAAAACCCGATCCACCGAACTGAAAGACTCGATGACATTATTATTATTATTATTATTATTATTATTATTATTATTATTATCATTATTATTATTATTATTATTATTATTATGATATAGTTGTAAATGTGACAAAGTCGTTTTTGTCCTTTTATTTCTCGTCCTCCATCTTCTCTTCTTTTCTCACTCTTTTTTTATTTTTACATTTTCATTTATATTTTCATAACAAACATTTTCTCTGTGTTATTATAAATAATTATATTTATAAAACAGCTTAATATAAAACAGCTACACATCGTTTGGTGTGTGTGTGTGTGTGTGTGTGTGTGTGTGTGTGTGTGTGTGTGTGTGTGGTTGGTACCATGCTAACTAGCTGGTAACTTGTTAACTATTTTGTAAGTTGTTACCTAGCTAGTAACTTGTTAACTAGTTGGTACCATGCTAACTAGCTGGTAACTTGTTAACTATTTTGTAAGTTGTTACCTAGCTAGTAACTTGTTAACTAGTTGGTATCATGCTAACTAGTTGGTAACTTGTTAACTAGCTAGTAACTTGTTAACTAGCTACTAACTTGTTAACTAGCTGGTAACTTGTTAACTAGTTTGTAACTTGTTACCTAGCTAGTAACTTGTTAACTAGTTTGTAACTTGTTACCTAGCTAGTAACTTGTTAACTAGCTGGTAACTTGTTAACTAGCTGGTAACTTGTTAACTAGGGTGACCATGTCCTCTTTTCGAGACCTAAAAAAAGCGTCCGGCAGGGATTCCAAAAACGTCCGGGATTTTGCTACGTCCGGGAAAATAGTTATTACCCCCTTACAAGTTTTGGAAATGGTATCTCCCTCACGTTCCACCTTCTTGCGCAAGCTCTGACTGTAGAGAGAACTGTCATTGGTCGACCGATCTCAACGTAAATGTAAGTTCACACACTACTGCTACCCCCCGCCTCACCGGAACGAAGTGTCCTCTTTTTCACAAACTCAAATCTGGTCACCCTATGTTAACTAGCTACTAACTTGTTAACTAGTTTGTAACTTGTTACCTAGCTAGTAACGTGTTAACTAGTTGGTACCATGCTAACTATTTGGTAACTTGTTAACTAGCTACTAACTTGTTAACTAGTTAGTACCGTGGTAACTCTCTGGGTCTACGGAGGCTGAAAGAGCTCAAAACACACTGCAACTTGAGAGCTCAAGCAAAAGAAGAAACCATCGTCGCCATTTTGAAAGTCAACAAAAAACAGAAGAGATGTTCAGTAACTTTCTTGTAAACTTTCTCATTTTCTTTTGTCTTTGACCAAGCCTCAAATCAACTAAAAAACATCTGCATGGACAAATCTACTGATTCAGCGACTCTGAACTCAAATGAACTTCGTCCACATGAACCGTGCCGGTGAGACCGGCTCTTCTGTCCAGACCCTCTGAGTCTCTCAGGGGCTTTGTTTACTTCCAGGGGCCAGAGACACCTGCAGGTGGACTCGCTGGACTCTCTCAGGTGGACTCTCAGGACTCTCTCAGGTGGACTCTCAGGTGGACTCTCAGGTGGACTCTCTGCAGGTGGACTCTCTGCAGGTGGACTCTCTGGACTCTCTCAGGTGGACTCTCAGGTGGACTCTCTGCAGGTGGACTCTCTGGACTCTCTGCAGGTGGACTCTCTGGACTCTCTCAGGTGGACTCTCTGCAGGTGGACTCGCAGGACTCTCTGCAGGTGGACTCGCAGGACTCTCTGCAGGTGGACTCTCAGGACTCTCTCAGGTGGACTCTCAGGTGGACTCTCAGGTGGACTCTCTGCAGGTGGACTCTCTGCAGGTGGACTCTCTGGACTCTCTCAGGTGGACTCTCAGGTGGACTCTCTGGACTCTCTCAGGTGGACTCTCTGCAGGTGGACTCTCTGGACTCTCTCAGGTGGACTCTCAGGTGGACTCTCTGGACTCTCTCAGGTGGACTCTCTGCAGGTGGACTCTCAGGACTCTCTGGACTCTCTCAGGTGGACTCTCTGCAGGTGGACTCTCTGGACTCTCTGGACTCTCTCGGGTGGACTCTCAGGTGGACTCTCTGCAGGTGGACTCTCTGGACTCTCTCAGGTGGGTTTGTGTGTAAAGCGTGAATCTGTGACTCAAACGTGGCGTCTGGCGGTGACGATGGCGGTGCTGATTATAACGAGTCCGTCAGTGATCCCAGAAGAGCAGAGGGGGATTGTGGGAGATTCCAGCGACGTCAGAAGAGACAGAATCTCTTCTTCAGGTCGTTCCTCTTCCAGAGAGAGAGGCTGTCGAACTCCTCGATGGACATCCCAAAAACACTGAAGAACTCCTCCTGAGAGAGGTGGTGCTGAGGGGGAGAGAGAGAGAGAGAGAGAGAGAGAGAGAGAGAGAGAGGGAGAGAGGGAGAGAGAGAGAGGGAGAGAGAGAGAGGGAGAGAGAGGGAGTAAAATACTCATGAATTCCTTCACATGTGGGATTATCAATCTGTTATTTAAATCATATTCTAGTGAGGAGGTCGAGCTAGCAGCTAATATAGCTAGCTTTAGCCTAGCTTGTTAGCCTTAGCTAGCTTGTTAGCTTTGAGCTAGTTGGCCGTGTTTCACTAACCAGGCTTCCTTCGACTCCTTTGTTCTTTCTGAGAACTCGTTCTATAGTTGTAGTTCTTTCTGAGAACACGTTCTATAGGTGTCGTTCTTCCTGAGAACACGTTCTATAGTTGTAGTTCTTTCTGAGAACACGTTCTATAGTTGTAGTTCTTTCTGAGAACACGTTCTATAGGTGTCGTTCTTTCTGAGAACACGTTCTATAGGTGTCGTTCTTTCTGAGAACACGTTCTATAGGTGTAGTTCTTTCTGAGAACACGTTCTATAGTTGTCGTTCTTTCTGAGAACACGTTCTATAGGTGTAGTTCTTTCTGAGAACACGTTCTATAGGTCTAGTTCTTTCTGAGAACACGTTCTATAGTTGTCGTTCTTTCTGAGAACACGTTCTATAGTTGTAGTTCTTTCTGAGAACACGTTCTATAGTTGTCGTTCTTTCTGAGAACACGTTCTATAGTTGTCGTTCTTTCTGAGAACACGTTCTATAGTTGTCGTTCTTTCTGAGAACACGTTCTATAGTTGTAGTTCTTTCTGAGAACACGTTCTATAGGTGTAGTTCTTTCTGAGAACACGTTCTATAGTTGTCGTTCTTTCTGAGAACACGTTCTATAGGTGTAGTTCTTTCTGAGAACACGTTCTATAGGTGTAGTTCTTTCTGAGAACACGTTCTATAGTTGTCGTTCTTTCTGAGAACACGTTCTATAGGTGTCGTTCTTTCTGAGAACACGTTCTATAGGTGTCGTTCTTTCTGAGAACACGTTCTATAGGTGTAGTTCTTTCTGAGAACACGTTCTATAGTTGTCGTTCTTTCTGAGAACACGTTCTATAGGTGTCGTTCTTTCTGAGAACACGTTCTATAGTTGTCGTTCTTTCTGAGAACACGTTCTATAGGTGTCGTTCTTTCTGAGAACACGTTCTATAGTTGTAGTTCTTTCTGAGAACACGTTCTATAGGTGTCGTTCTTTCTGAGAACACGTTCTATAGTTGTCGTTCTTTCTGAGAACACGTTCTATAGGTGTAGTTCTTTCTGAGAACACGTTCTATAGTTGTCGTTCTTTCTGAGAACTCGTTCTATAGGTGTAGTTCTTTCTGAGAACACGTTCTATAGGTGTCGTTCTTTCTGAGAACACGTTCTATAGTTGTAGTTCTTTCTGAGAACACGTTCTATAGGTGTCGTTCTTTCTGAGAACACGTTCTATAGTTGTCGTTCTTTCTGAGAACACGTTCTATAGGTGTAGTTCTTTCTGAGAACACGTTCTATAGTTGTCGTTCTTTCTGAGAACCCGTTCTATAGGTGTCGTTCTTTCTGAGAACACGTTCTATAGGTGTAGTTCTTTCTGAGAACACGTTCTATAGTTGTAGTTCTTTCTGAGAACACGTTCTATAGTTGTCGTTCTTTCTGAGAACACGTTCTATAGTTGTCGTTCTTTCTGAGAACACGTTCTATAGTTGTAGTTCTTTCTGAGAACTCGTTCTATAGTTGTAGTTCTTTCTGAGAACACGTTCTATAGTTGTCGTTCTTTCTGAGAACACGTTCTATAGTTGTAGTTCTTTCTGAGAACACGTTCTATAGTTGTAGTTCTTTCTGAGAACTCGTTCTATAGGTGTCGTTCTTCCTGAGAACACGTTCTATAGGTCTAGTTCTTTCTGAGAACTCGTTCTATAGGTCTAGTTCTTTCTGAGAACACGTTCTATAGTTGTAGTTCTTTCTGAGAACTCGTTCTATAGGTCTAGTTCTTTCTGAGAACACGTTCTATAGTTGTAGTTCTTTCTGAGAACACGTTCTATAGTTGTAGTTCTTTCTGAGAACACGTTCTATAGGTGTCGTTCTTCCTGAGAACACGTTCTATAGGTGTCGTTCTTCCTGAGAACACGTTCTATAGTTGTAGTTCTTTCTGAGAACTCGTTCTATAGGTGTCGTTCTTCCTGAGAACACGTTTTCCGGTTTAAACCAACAACAAACCGGCGGTTTTACCTCCAGCCTGGTTCGGTCCACGCCGGGCGGTAGCTTGCTCCGCCCTCTGTGGGTCACCACCAGCACATCATAGGGGCAGATCTACAGAGATCAATCAACCAACAAATCAATCAATGCATAAACCATTGAATGAATTTATCAATCAACAACTCAGTCAATCATCAAGTATAAACCAGTCAGTAAATAATCAATCAATCCATCGATCAATGCAGTTTCAGTTTCATGTAGCATGAAGCATAAAAAGATGTCGTCACATTAGTGACTTTTTCTCTACAATTAAAGGGACAGTACTTCACATAAATCCCTTAAAGGTGAATGAGATTATGATTTCAATAAAAGTATCTCCATGGATCACTGGGACATAAAGTACATTGTAACATACAATAATACTTCAAATGAAGCATGTACTCTCACCTGAACTGTGATATTATTGATTTATTTATGGTTTATGACTCGTTTACCTTTTGTTCCAACATGCTGGGGAGAGAGTTTCCTCGGTCCATCCTGGAGTCTCCGTTCTGCCACACACAGATGTTATGAATGTATTGTTATTGTTATTGTTATCACTTATTCATGACTTTAGAGAACATCTGAACATGAATGAATCAAACTGTACCTGAAGATCTGCAGGAAGAGAGAGAGAGAAGTAAGAACACGTTATTGTTGTCATATATGATGTATAAGTACACGCATGAGGCTCAATATGGAGCCAATGAAACGAGACCAGGAGCAAATCATTGGAGGAGCACACGGAGGCTTTAATCCAATAAATCATTGTGTTCAAATGAAAGTTTAATGTTATGAATAATGAACATTTCAGTCTGAATGTTCTCACATTCAAAAGCAGATCTCAGGTCAGTTCCTCTGCTAAATACGGACTTACTTACGGTCTGAAACTGTACATCTATTTAGTTGCTTTTCTCTCATTAAATGCAAGTTATAAGTCAACATCACTTTATTTTCACGAGTGGAGAAAGTTGTAACCGCTACAAATATATGAATTGAAATGATTTCACGAGACGGAACACCAGAAGAAGAAACAATGTGTGACATGTGACCGACCTGCCGGAGTTTTCTCAGAGGAGCTGAACTCTGCCGACTGAAGCTGGGAAACAAACAGAAACACGCCGGTCAGCGTCTTCAGCAACGCTGCGCTGTGATTGGACGACAGTGTTTCCGCAGGACTCACCCTGGACAGGCCGCTCCTAGAGGATGCTGGGAAATACACCGACCTGAAGGCGCCGGACCCTGGAGAGGAGGAGGTGTCGGTTAAAAGAGTTCAACGGGGACGAGCCAGAGGGCAAAGTACTTATACCACAAGTAAAAGTACTTATACCACAAGTACCACAAGTAAAAGTACTTATACCACAAGTAAAGTACCACAAGTAAAAGTACTTATACCACAAGTAAAGTACCACAAGTAAAAGTACTTATACGACAAGTACCACAAGTAAAAGTACTTATACCACGAGTACCACAAGTAAAGTACCACAAGTAAAAGTACTTATACCACGAGTACCACAAGTAAAAGTACTTATACGACAAGTAAAGTACCACAAGTAGAAGTACTTATACCACAAGTAAAGTACCACAAGTAGAAGTACTTATACCACAAGTAAAGTACCACAAGTAAAGTACTCATTAAAAAGATAAATCATTATGTTCACTGTGATTTATGGTGTTACTTGTGAAGTAAAATGAAGTCACATGACGTCGCCTGCAGTCTCACCCTGACCACTAGGTGGAGTACAAGTACAACATAGCAGAGAACGGAAACCAATCCACGGAAGTACAAGTACCTCAAAATGATACTTAGGTGGGTAAATGTACTTAGTTTGCTACTAATGACTATTCAGACTAAGATTATTAAAACAAACCTTTGACAAGTTGGACCAGTTAATATGAACGCTGCATGAACATTAAATATGAAACTACTACACAGGAAGCAGATACAATGAGCTCCAGGTATTTATACATCATTAATAACCACAGGGCCATTCTGCAGGATGGGGACTTTGACCCCAGATGGAACGTACCAGAGTGTTGGCTGCGGTCCGGTAGAGAGCGAGTCTTCCTCCTCAGAGGAGCTGCACACGAATCCTGCTGCTCCTTCAGGAGGATCTTACCCAAATTAGACTGAATCTGAAGAGAGAAATGTTATTACCTGATATAATATGTTATACACTGTACATATATATGTTAGAATGTGTTGTATACTGTTCATATATATGTTATAATATGTTATACACTGTACATATATGTTAGAATGTGTTGTATACTGTTCATATATATGTTATAATATGTTATACACTGTACATATATATGTTATAATGTGTTGTATACTGTTCATATATATGTTATAATATGTTATAATATGTTATACACTGTTCATATATATGTTATAACCTGTTATAGATATGTTATAACCTGTTATAACACTGATCTCTACCTTGTTGAGCTCTTGTTTCTGAAGCGCTCTCAGTCCCCACAGTTCATCATTCAGCTCTCCATCTTCTTCATCATCATCATCTTCTCTCTGATCCTTCTTCCTCCACTCCTTCTCTAGAGGGAGGAGAGGACACAAGGAGAGATAAGGAAAGGAAACATGGGGAGAGGAAAGGAAAGGAAACATGGGGAGAGATAAGGAAAGGAAACATGGGGAGAGATAAGGAAAGGAAACATGGGGAGAGGAAAGGAAAGGAAACACGAGATAAGGAAAACAGTCTGATTAAAACGTGTTCGTCTGCATTTACATCTGGACCGGATTTTCTAATCAAGAATGTGAAAATCCTTTCTTTCTAATACGTGTGTGCGTGCGTGCGTGCGTGCGTGCGTGCGTGCGTGCGTGCGTGCGTGTGTTGGTCTGGTCTGGGTCGTACCAATCACGGCCAGGGACGGGGGGCAGGGCCAGGACTCGGTCTCGATCCTGGAGGGCAGCGTCGGGTCCGGAGGCCGAGCCGCCGGGAACTTTGAGGACTCGATGATCAGATCCTCGATGTGTTTCCCCTGAGAGGACACACACACATCTACACACACACACACACACACACACACACACACACACACACACACACACACACACACACACAGCAAAGCTGATTAAATCATGTTTGTGGTTTACAGCTGACCGACATTCTGATCTATTATGACTTTAATACGCTAGAGGCTGTTTCTCCATCACAGACATAATAATAATAATAATAATAATAATAATAATAATAATAATAATAATAATAATAATAATCACATATCTTTACTTGTGGAGTATTTCCAGTGTGGTACTCTACTAGTATTCTACTACACACCTTGTCTGTAGATGGGAGGCTTCTTGTAGATGTTAGAGCCGTTTTCTGACAGAAAAGAATAGAAAATACATCAATACTCACTTTATAATAAAGATATGACACATTTGAGTGATTTAAGAATAATGACTTTGTAAATAAAGCTAAAAATAACCACTGATACTTTTACACTTGCAATAAATCCAGACATTTATTAAATACCATCAAGTATCATTCTAGTAAAAGAAAAGAAAAAGCTGAAATGAAACATAAATAAAAAGTCGTACCAGGTCTGTGGAAGTGATGCATGGAGCTCTTGGACCCAGAGGAGTGTGTGTGTGGAGTGTGTGGACTGGTCGGTGTGTGTGGACTGGTCGGTGTGTGTGTGCTGGTCGGTGTGTTTGGTGTGTGTGTGCTGTGGGTTCTGCTGGTCTGGATGCTGGAACCAGGGGAGGAACCTGCAGGAGAACGGTTCTCCAGCCAATCCCTGGACTCCTTCTGGAGACGCAGAGGAGCAGAGGTCATGTTTCTGGTGTTTGTAATGTTGGGAAACTATATGATGATATATTGAGAGGGGGAGGGTCTTACCTCGGGGGAGGGAAGAGGAGATAAGGAGCGAGGAGACAAGGACCTCTGAGAAGGAAAGATCAGATAAATAGATTTAAAACACTCAAACTATTTTACTAACTAAGTGACTAATTAACTAAGTTACTGACTAACTAACAGGTATAGTTAGTGAACAGGTATAGTTAGTGAACAGGTATAGTTAGTGAACAGGTTTAGTTAGTGAACAGGTATAGTCAGTGAACAGGTATAGTTAGTGAACAGGTATAGTTAGTGAACAGGTATAGTCAGTGAACAGGTATAGTTAGTGAACAGGTATAGTTAGTGAACAGGTATAGTCAGTGAACAGGTATAGTCAGTGAACAGGTATAGTCAGTGAACAGGTATAGTTAGTGAACAGGTATAGTTAGTGAACAGGTATAGTTAATGAACAGGTATAGTTAGTGAACAGGTATAGTCAGTGAACAGGTATAGTCAGTGAACAGGTATAGTTAATGAACAGGTATAGTCAGTGAACAGGTATAGTCAGTGAACAGGTATAGTCAGTGAACAGGTATAGTTAGTGAACAGGTATAGTTAGTGAACAGGTATAGTTAATGAACAGGTATAGTCAGTGAACAGGTATAGTCAGTGAACAGGTATAGTCAGTGAACAGGTATAGTTAGTGAACAGGTATAGTCAGTGAACAGGTATAGTTAGTGAACAGGTATAGTCAGTGAACAGGTATAGTTAATGAACAGGTATAGTTAATGAACAGGTATAGTCAGTGAACAGGTATAGTCAGTGAACAGGTATAGTTAGTGAACAGGTATAGTTAGTGAACAGGTATAGTTAATGAACAGGTATAGTCAGTGAACAGGTATAGTCAGTGAACAGGTATAGTCAGTGAACAGGTATAGTTAGTGAACAGGTATAGTTAGTGAACAGGTATAGTTAATGAACAGGTATAGTCAGTGAACAGGTATAGTCAGTGAACAGGTATAGTCAGTGAACAGGTATAGTTAGTGAACAGGTATAGTTAGTGAACAGGTATAGTTAATGAACAGGTATAGTCAGTGAACAGGTATAGTCAGTGAACAGGTATAGTCAGTGAACAGGTATAGTCAGTGAACAGGTATAGTTAGTGAACAGGAATAGTCAGTGAACAGGTATAGTTAGTGAACAGGTATAGTCAGTGAACAGGTATAGTCAGTGAACAGGTATAGTCAGTGAACAGGTATAGTTAATGAACAGGTATAGTTAATGAACAGGTATAGTTAGTGAACAGGTATAGTCAGTGAACAGGTATAGTTAGTGAACAGGTATAGTCAGTGAACAGGTATAGTTAGTGAACAGGTATAGTTAGTGAACAGGTATAGTTAATGAACAGGTATAGTTAGTGAACAGGTATAGTTAGTGAACAGGTATAGTTAGTGAACAGGTATAGTCAGTGAACAGGTATAGTTAATGAACAGGTATAGTTAGTGAACAGGTATAGTTAGTGAACAGGTATAGTTAATGAACAGGTATAGTTAGTGAACAGGTATAGTTAGTGAACAGGTATAGTTAGTGAACAGGTATAGTTAATGAACAGGTATAGTTAGTGAACAGGTATAGTTAGTGAACAGGTATAGTTAATGAACAGGTATAGTTAGTGAACAGGTATAGTTAGTGAACAGGTATAGTTAGTGAACAGGTATAGTCAGTGAACAGGTATAGTTAATGAACAGGTATAGTCAGTGAACAGGTATAGTCAGTGAACAGGTATAGTCAGTGAACAGGTATAGTTAGTGAACAGGTATAGTTAATGAACAGGTATAGTTAGTGAACAGGTATAGTTAATGAACAGGTATAGTTAGTGAACAGGTATAGTTAATGAACAGGTATAGTTAGTGAACAGGTATAGTTAGTGAACAGGTATAGTTAGTGAACAGGTATAGTTAGTGAACAGGTATAGTCAGTGAACAGGTATAGTTAGTGAACAGGTATAGTTAATGAACAGGTATAGTTAGTGAACAGGTATAGTTAATGAACAGGTATAGTTAGTGAACAGGTATAGTTAGTGAACAGGTATAGTTAATGAACAGGTATAGTTAGTGAACAGGTATAGTTAGTGAACAGGTATAGTTAGTGAACAGGTATAGTCAGTGAACAGGTATAGTTAATGAACAGGTATAGTTAGTGAACAGGTATAGTTAGTGAACAGGTATAGTCAGTGAACAGGTATAGTCAGTGAACAGGTATAGTTAGTGAACAGGTATAGTTAGTGAACAGGTATAGTTAATGAACAGGTATAGTTAGTGAACAGGTATAGTCAGTGAACAGGTATAGTTAGTGAACAGGTATAGTTAATGAACAGGTATAGTTAGTGAACAGGTATAGTTAATGAACAGGTATAGTTAGTGAACAGGTATAGTTAGTGAACAGGTATAGTCAGTGGCGGGTCGTGACCTCCAGGGGGCAGCAGCTGTAGACCATCAGGTCGGGTCTCTCGATGTCCAGGATGGCTTTGTCCCTTGGCAGAGCCGCCAGGTCCTTGTAGCCGATGAGCGAGTCGTCCACCCGGGCCTGAGACAGCAGAGCTCAGTCAGTGTGTGTGTGTGTGTGTGTGTGTGTGTGTGTGTGTGTGTGTGTGTGTGTGTGTGTGTGTGTGTGTGTGTGTGTGTGTGTGTGTGTGTGTGTGTGTCTCACCACGATGGCGGCAGCAGGGGATCCTGGGATGCTGGACCCTCTCAGGGACAACACGCTGCCTGGAGACGTCTGAGCCACCTGCTGCTCTCACACACACACACACACACACACACACACACACACACACACACACACACACACACACACACACACACACTTATTAATATTATTAATAAACAGATACATTATAGAATAGACAGAATAATTGACTGGAAACCTTCTGGTTGAATAAACAGGTTAAAATGAGACCAGGACCAGCAGATAAGTGTGACATCATCATCTCGATGACATCACCTTATCAACACATCGCTTTATAATAATAAGTATTAATATCTGTCAGAGCCCAGAACAGAACCCGTAGAACCCGTTGAGGGGTGTCAGGTGGCAGAACAGTGTTTATTTACCTTGGGCATCATCCTGGCTGCTGATTGGTCCGTTCCTGAGACACACATGACACAGTGTTAACAGATACTGTTCAATATCAGGCTCAGTATTATTATCTTTATTTTAGTTCCCAATATTCTCTATGTGTGTGTGTGTGTGTGTGTGTGTGTGTGTGTGTGTGTGTGTGTGTGTGTGTGTGTGTGTGTGTGTGTGTGTGTGTGTGTGTGTGTGTGTGTGTGTGTTTGTGTGTGTGTGAAAGAGAGTCAACTAGAAACAGAAATCTGCTGCAGAAGCTCTCTCTGGTCCAGAGCCGTTTACGTTCACCGGGTTCAGTCAAAATATTTTTACTTTACTTTTATACTCTATATTCTTGCATTTTGGTTAATTAAAGTGTTTAGTGTATATTTAGTGAACATGTGTAGGATTTAAGATATTATTCATATATATTTTATATATTTCAATGTGTCCCGTGCAGAGATCAGTCCAGGATGTTGTTTAGCCTAGCTTAGCACAACGAATGGAAGCGGGGGGAAACTGCTAGCCGAGCTTCAGCTGAAGAGAAAAGAACAACTCCAACATTTGATTAAAGGTGAAACAAACAGCAGCTCTGAGACGTCAGCTTTACCTCAGACCGATAAAGTTTAGTGAAACAGAAACCTGGGCACAGCTAGCTTACTGTAGCTACAACATACCACACACAGCTAGCTTACTGTAGCTACAACGTACCACACACAGCTAGCTTACTGTAGCTACAACATACCACACACAGCTAGCTTACTGTAGCTACAACGTACCACACACAGCTAGCTTACTGTAGCTACAACGTACCACACACACAGCTAGCTTACTGTAGCTACAACATACCACACACAGCTAGCTTACTGTAGCTACAACGTACCACACACAGCTAGCTTACTGTAGCTACAACGTACCACGCACACAGCTAGCTTACTGTAGCTACAACGTACCACACACAGCTAGCTTACTGTAGCTACAACGTACCACACAGCTAGCTTACTGTAGCTACAACGTACCACGCACACAGCTAGCACCGCACGTGTTTAAAGCTAATAAAATAGGATATCAGTGTTCAGGCTGTAAGCAAAAGAAGGTTTGGTGAATTAGTGAAACATTTCCTCCCTGTTGGCAGAAAGAACTACAGAAGTGTCAACAAACTGTCAAATGCTAGCAGATGCTAAGGAGGAAGAGGAGCTAGGCTAGCAGTTTCCCCCTGCTTCCAGTGTTTGTGCTAAGCTAAGCTAAATACGTCAGGATTCAGACCGTCGACTCAACTCTCAGTCTAAACGGCTCTGCTGCCGGTTTACAGTTCTGTTTGTGTCTGACCGACGGACACAAAGGGACTATTCCAGAGTGCAGGGCTTTGTCCAGGACACACACACACACACACACACACACACACACATACACACACACACACACACACACACACACACACACACACACACACACACACACACACACACACACACACACACAAACACACACACATGGAAGTCTGGGTAACATGCGGTCAGTGATGGGAAACACTCTGAAACACAAACTGACATTCACAATGAAATACAGTGTGTGTGTGTGTGTGTGTGTGTGTGTGTGTGTGTGTGTGTGTGTGTGTGTGTGTGTGTGTGTGTGTGTGTGTGGTGTGTGTGTGTGTGTGTGTGTGTGTGTGTGTTCATACCTCAGGGAGAATAGAGGATCATGTCTCTTTCTCTGTCTTCTCTGCAGTCGCTCAACAGCTGAAACACATACATTAAGTACAATTAAATAGAGTTATTTAAATCTAATTAGAGGATTAAACTTCTTCACACATGCGGTATTAAATAAATACAATATTTCAAAAGACATTCAAAC
Source organism: Myoxocephalus aenaeus (assembly GCA_038501785.1). Taxonomy (NCBI): domain Eukaryota; kingdom Metazoa; phylum Chordata; class Actinopteri; order Perciformes; family Cottidae; genus Myoxocephalus; species Myoxocephalus aenaeus. Next base: position 171,301 of record JBAMJR010000526.1, on the reverse strand, counting down.
AATAAATAAATACAAAAACGTTCTTTAACTCTTCATGTAAAGTAAAGAATGTCGTTTGTGTTTCTCTGTATTGATCTCTGCTTATTGATCTCTGAATGATTCATTATTCATCGTTTCTGCACCAGCAGCCAGACATGAAGGTCTTCTTCATGATGAACTCCTTTACTGAAGTAAAAGTACAAATACACAAATACTACGGCGTAGAAAGTACTCCAGTACAAGTTAAAGTGCTGCTTTCTTAAGTGTAGAAGTACACTTAAGAAGTCTCTCTCTCTCTGTCTCTCTCTCTCTCTCTCTCTCTCTCTCTCTGTCTCTCTCTGTCTCTGTCTCTCTCTCTCTCTCTCTCTGTCTCTCTGTCTCTGTCTCTGTCTCTCTCTCTCTCTCTCTGTCTCTGTCTCTGTCTCTCTCTCTCTCTCTCTCTCTCTCTCTCTCTCTCTCTCTCTCTCTCTCTCTCTCTCCCTCTCTCTCTCTCTCTCCTCTCTCTCTCTCTCTCTCTCTCTCTGTGTCTCTCTCTGTCCCCACAGACAGATCACTTCCTGTCTAATGTTCCTGTGATCAATAGTCTGATCAATAACCTGAGAGGAATCAGGTATCAGTTCCTCAGTCAGACGAGACGGAGTACATGTACGCAAGTAGATTTTTTGTTATATATATTTGTTTTATATATACATATATTTAAATATATATACATCATTGTTTTTAATATATATATTTTGTTCCTTTTTCTTTAATATATCTTTTTATATATTTGCATTTTTAATCAGCAAACACCTCATACATCGTGGTAAATAAAACATATTATTTATGGGTCTATAATATTTAGATATTAACGTAGAGATGTTCTTCTTGAAGTCTTTTTAAAAACAAAAGCACATTTTAAAATCTCAACGTCAAAGTTTCCTTCAACAGAAATATTAAAAATAATCCTCAGTTCTTGTATTATTTATAGAGACGTCTTCATCTCTGACAGCAGGAGACAGGAAGCCGCCTCGCCCTTCACAATAAAGTGCAAACCTGCATGTCTCCGTCAGCTGATGGAATCAGAAGATTTATGAATGAACTTCTGAACATCGTATATTTTCATATTCACGTTTATGATGAAATCTGAAAGAAAACACTGATGAGTCAGCTGTTTCCTGTCGGATGATTCATTTCACAAATATATATATATATATATATATATACAGTGTGTGTACATATATATATATATATACTATATGTATATACATATATAAATATACTACATATATATGTTGTATATATAACATGTGTATACATAAATATGTATATACATATATACAACATATATACATAATAACAGGCCTCATAACATTATTCATATATTAATAATAATATTTATCCTCCATTATCTCATCACGTGATGTGTATATATATATATATATACACTCACCTAAAGGATTATTAGGAACACCTGTTCAATTTCTCATTAATGCAATTATCTAATCAACCAATCACATGGCAGTTGCTTCAATGCATTTAGGGGTGTGGTCCTGGTCAAGACAATCTCCTGAACTCCAAACTGAATGTCAGAATGGGAAAGAAAGGTCATTTAAGCAATTTTGAGCGTGGCATGGTTGTTGGTGCCAGACGGGCCGGTCTGAGTATTTCACAAGCTGCTCAGTTACTGGGATTTTCACGCACAACCATTTCTAGGGTTTACAAAGAATGGTGTGAAAAGGGAAAAACATCCAGTATGCGGCAGTCCTGTGGGCGAAAATGCCTCGTTGATACTAGAGGTCAGAGGAGAATGGGCCGACTGATTCAAGCTGATAGAAGAGCAACTTTGACTGAAATAACCACTCGTTACAACCGAGGTATGCAGCAAAGCATTTGTGAAGCCACAACACGCACAACCTTGAGGCGGATGGGCTACAACAGCAGAAGACCCCACCGGGTACCACTCATCTCCACTACAAATAGGAAAAAGAGGCTACAATTTGCAAGAGCTCACCAAAATTGGACAGTTGAAGACTGTAAAAATGTTGCCTGGTCTGATGAGTCTGGATTTCTGTTGAGACATTCAGATGGTAGAGTCAGAATTTGGCGTAAACAGAATGAGAACATGGATCCATCATGCCTTGTTACCACTGTGCAGGCTGGTGGTGGTGGTGTAATGGTGTGGGGGATGTTTTCTTGGCACACTTTAGGCCCCTTAGTGCCAATTGGGCATCGTTTAAATGCCACGGCCTACCTGAGCATTGTTTCTGACCATGTCCATCCCTTTATGGCCACCATGTACCCATCCTCTGATGGCTACTTCCAGCAGGATAATGCACCATGTCACAAAGCTCCAATCATTTCAAATTGGTTTCTTGAACATGACAATGAGTTCACTGTACTAAAATGGCCCCCACAGTCACCAGATCTCAACCCAATAGAGCATCTTTGGGATGTGGTGGAACGGGAGCTTCGTGCCCTGGATGTGCATCCCACAAATCTCCATCAACTGCAAGATGCTATCCTATCAATATGGGCCAACATTTCTAAAGAATGCTTTCAGCACCTTGTTGAATCAATGCCACGTAGAATTAAGGTGTTCTGAAGGCGAAAGGGGGTCAAACACAGTATTAGTATGGTGTTCCTAATAATCCTTTAGGTGAGTATATATATACATCACGTGACAGATGTTTGTTCAGACTCGTTCAGCAGATCTGTAAATCCGCCGGGACGAGACATAACTCAGAGGCATGCTGGGAGATATCCAAAGGGTTGCTAGGTTACTGCGCCCAGCCGTCCAATCAGCTGTCAGAAATGTGTAAGAGACAAAGAGAGAGATTCTGCACTAAAATAGACCTCCCACCATCAGACCACACTGAACACACACACACACACACACACACACACACACACACACACACACACTCAGCAGGGGTCACAGTCTCAGGTAAACCCCACCCGGCTGCCCCACCTGGGAGGATAAATCAAACTAAAGCTCGTTCCTGCCCCTCAGATTTAGAATTCAACCAGGACTACATTTCCCAGAACTCCCAGAGTGGAGGTCTCTGTCAGCTGCTGGTGGAGCGTAGGAGGAGAGAGTGAGAGGGAAAGAGTGAGTCACACTCCTGACCGATAACATCGTACAGGAACACTTCATCCTTCAGTTTATCATAAACATTCATCAACACATAAAGGAACACTTCATCCTTCAGTTTATCATAAACATTCATCAACACATACAGGAACACTTCATCCTTCAGTTTATCATAAACATTCATCAACACATAAAGGAACACTTCATCCTTCAGTTTATCATAAACATTCATCAACACATACAGGAACACTTCATCCTTCAGTTTATCACACGCATTTATTCACATACAAGTACCTTGACCGTGTACTATAGTACTTGGGTAAATGTACATGGTCACATTCCACCAGTGAAACCAGTGACACCAGCAGAAGGACGTAAACTGGTTGACTTTCTTCTCTCTTTGTGTTGGAAACATAAACTATGTCGTTAGTGACGGTCAGCGCGGCTCTACAGAAGAGGAGACATCAGCTTCATGACACACACACACACACACACACACACACATATTTTAACCTGACGCCTGAAGCATGAAGTGAAGTGTAAAACATGACGCTCCATTCAGTCCAACAGACCATGAAGCACACAGGCTTTAAATATGGTCACTTCCTGTCCACTGGTACCAGAAAAACAAAATGGCGACGGCCAAAGTGAACTTCAAACCGTCCACAAAGCAGTGACTTCTATGGTAGAAACCAGTGACTTCTATGGTAGAAACCAGTCACTTCTATGGTAGAAACCAGTGACTACTATGGTAGAAACCAGTGACCTCTATGGTAGAAACCAGTGACTTCTATGGTAGAAACCAGTCACTTCTATGGTAGAAACCAGTGACCTCTATGGTAGAAACCAGTCACTTCTATGGTAGAAACCAGTGACTTCTATGGTAGAAACCAGTGACTTCTATGGTAGAAACCAGTGACTTCTATGGTAGAAACCAGTCACTTCTATGGTAGAAACCAGTGACTTCTATGGTAGAAACCAGTGACTTCTATGGTAGAAACCAGTCACTTCTATGGTAGAAACCAGTGACTTCTATGGTAGAAACCAGTGACCTCTATGGTAGAAACCAGTCACTTCTATGGTAGAAACCAGTGACCTCTATGGTAGAAACCAGTGACTTCTATGGTAGAAACCAGTGACTTCTATGGTAGAAACCAGTCACTTCTATGGTAGAAACCAGTGACTACTATGGTAGAAACCAGTGACCTCTATGGTAGAAACCAGTGACTTCTATGGTAGAAACCAGTCACTTCTATGGTAGAAACCAGTGACTACTATGGTAGAAACCAGTGACCTCTATGGTAGAAACCAGTCACTTCTATGGTAGAAACCAGTGACTACTATGGTAGAAACCAGTGACTACTATGATAGAAACCAGTTACTTCTTTGGTAGAAACCAGTGACTTCTATGGTAGAAACCAATGACTTCTATGGTAGAAACCAGTGACTTCTATGGTAGAAACCAGTGACTATGGTAGAAACCAGTGACTTCTATGGTAGAAACCAGTGACTTCTATGGTAGAAACCAGTGACTACTATGGTAGAAACCAGTGACTATGGTAGAAACCAGTGACTACTATGGTAGAAACCAGTGACTACTATGGTAGAAACCAGTGACTATGGTAGAAACCAGTGACTTCTATGGTAGAAACCAGTGACTACTATGGTAGAAACCAGTGACTATGGTAGAAACCAGTGACTTCTATGGTAGAAACCAGTGACTACTATGGTAGAAACCAGTGACTTCTATGGTAGAAACCAGTGACTATGGTAGAAACCAGTGACTTCTATGGTAGAAACCAGTGACTTCTATGGTAGAAACCAGTGACTACTATGGTAGAAACCAGTGACTACTATGGTAGAAACCAGTGACCTCTATGGTAGAAACCAGTGACTTCTATGGAAGAAACCAGTGACTATGGTAGAAACCAGTGACTTCTATGGTAGAAACCAGTGACTTCTATGGTAGAAACCAGTGACTACTATGGTAGAAACCAGTGACTATGGTAGAAACCAGTGACTACTATGGTAGAAACCAGTGACTACTATGGTAGAAACCAGTGACTATGGTAGAAACCAGTGACTTCTATGGTAGAAACCAGTGACTACTATGGTAGAAACCAGTGACTATGGTAGAAACCAGTGACTTCTATGGTAGAAACCAGTGACTATGGTAGAAACCAGTGACTACTATGGTAGAAACCAGTGACTATGGTAGAAACCAGTGACTTCTATGGTAGAAACCAGTGACTTCTATGGTAGAAACCAGTGACTATGGTAGAAACCAGTGACTTCTATGGTAGAAACCAGTGACTATGGTAGAAACCAGTTACTTCTATGGTAGAAACCTGAAAAGGAATCAATCGATCAGATTGATCAGTAATGTATTGATTAAGAAAGATCAGCAAGTTCATGTGTTCAGTTTCCTTCTGACTCAGATACAAGAAATCACGTGTGTGTGTGTGTGTGTGTGTGTGTGTGTGTGTGTGTGTGTGTGTGTGTGTGTGTGTGTGTGTGTGTGTGTGTGTGTGTGTGTGTGTGTGTGTGTGTGTGTGTGTTATCTGGCCTCACAGCATGTGACCACACCCAGCTCGTGGACATCACAGCGTCTTTCAGAAGTTGATGACGTTTTGATTGACAGTTTATTTCATTTACACTCCTTTCCTTTCCTACCTCCTCTTTCCTTTCCTATCGGCCTCCTTCTCGCCTTCCCTACCCCCTTCTTTGCTGTCCTAGTTTCTCCTTTGTACTCACTCACTCTCTCTCTCTCACACACACACACACACACACACACAGACACACACACACACACACACACACACGGCCCCCTGCTGCTCTCAGAGATAAGAGCTGAGGCCTCCGTCTGGAAACAAACCAGATCACCAAACTGGTCTGAAACCAGCTGAAGTCCTCAGACCCTGCTGGTCCTCCAGACCCTGTCCCCTGTCCCCTCAGACCCTGTCCCCTCAGACCCTGTCCCCTCAGACCCTGTCCCCTGTCCCCTCAGACCCTGTCCCCTCAGACCCTGTCCCTCAGACCCTGTCCCCTCAGACCCTGTCCCCTCAGACCCTGTCCCCTGTCCCTTCAGACCCTGTCCCCTCAGACCCTGTCCCCTCAGACCCTGTCCCTTCAGACCCTGTCCCCTGTCCCCTCAGACCCTGTCCCTTCAGACCCTGTCCCTTCAGACCCTGTCCCCTGTCCCTTCAGACCCTGTCCCCTCAGACCCTGTCCCTTCAGACCCTGTCCCTT
>JBAMJR010000526.1:135000-157500 GCA_038501785.1 Myoxocephalus aenaeus | reverse complement strand
TGCTCCTCTTCCTCCTCTTCCTCCTCCTCTCTGAGCTTCAGCATCAGTTTAGGAACCAGACTCAGCAGAGCGTCGGCACCTGCAGGGTTTAGCTCATGTGATCAAACTGTGACGAGCTTTATTGATCAGTGATCACAGTATTGATCAGTGATCACAGTATTGATCTGTGATCACAGTATTGATCTGTGATCACAGTATTGATCTGTGATCAGAGGAGAAGAACCTGTATTGATCCCCAGAGAGGAAATGCTGAGAAATAAATATGAAATATCACAATAGGAGGAAAGTACAACTAGTACTTTGTTCCTCGGTCAGGAAACATGTTTTATAAAATATATTATATTTCTTTCTTTGATATTATAAATATATATATATTTATAATCAAAGACATTCAGCTGAAAACTAATTTTAAAGGAAACCTGTTCATATGTTCAGTGGAATAATATGAATATGACGCTTCAGATGAAGCGACGCCTCCTTTGCTAGAACATCTATAACTTCCCAGCATGCAGTGGGAGCGGCTCACCCGCGGGCAGCAGGGCGAGGCGGCTCAGCACGCCCAGGACGCTCCTCCTGCAGGAGGACGAGGAGTCCAGCAGCTGAGCCAGAGCAGGCAGGAGGGAGGAGGCCAGCAGGGCCTCTCTGCAGGAGCAACAGGGCTGTTAGACCGCCACCTGCTGGAGAGCCAGGGACCACAAGGACCACAAGGACCACAAACAGGACCACAAACAGGACTACAAGGACCACAAACAGGACTACAAGGACCACAAGGACCACAAACAGGACCACAAACAGGACTACAAGGACCACAAACAGGACTACAAGGACCACAAACAGGACCACAAACAGGACCACAAACAGGACTACAAGGACCACAAACAGGACTACAAGGACCACAAACAGGACCACAAACAGGACCACAAACAGGACTACAAACAGGACGACAAACAGGACCACAAACAGGACCACAAACAGGACCACAAGGACCACAAACAGGACTACAAGGACCACAAACAGGACTACAAACAGGACTACAAGGACCACAAACAGGACTACAAACAGGACGACAAACAGGACCACAAGGACCACAAGGACCACAAACAGGACCACAAACAGGACTACAAGGACCACAAACAGGACCACAAACAGGACTACAAGGACCACAAACAGGACTACAAACAGGACGACAAACAGGACCACAAGGACCACAAGGACCACAAGGACCACAAACAGGACCACAAACAGGACTACAAGGACCACAAACAGGACCACAAACAGGACTACAAGGACCACAAACAGGACTACAAACAGGACGACAAACAGGACCACAAGGACCACAAACAGGACCACAAACAGGACCACAAACAGGACTACAAGGACCACAAACAGGACCACAAACAGGACTACAAGGACCACAAACAGGACCACAAACAGGACTACAAGGACCACAAACAGGACTACAAACAGGACGACAAACAGGACTACAAGGACCACAAACAGGACCACAAACAGGACCACAAACAGGACTACAAGGACCACAAACAGGACCACAAACAGGACCACAAGGACCACAAACAGGACTACAAACAGGACCACAAACAGGACCACAAACAGGACCACAAACAGGACTACAAGGACCACAAACAGGACTACAAACAGGACGACAAACAGGACCACAAGGACCACAAGGACCACAAGGACCACAAACAGGACCACAAACAGGACTACAAGGACCACAAACAGGACCACAAACAGGACCACAAACAGGACTACAAGGACCACAAACAGGACTACAAACAGGACGACAAACAGGACCACAAGGACCACAAACAGGACCACAAGGACCACAAGGACTACAAACAGGACTACAAACAGGACGACAAACAGGACGACAAACAGGACGACAAACAGGACCACAAGGACTACAAGGACCACAAACAGGACCACAAGGACTACAAGGACCACAAACAGGACTACAAGGACCACAAACAGGACTACAAACAGGACGACAAACAGGACCACAAGGACCACAAGGACCACAAGGACCACAAGGACCACAAACAGGACCACAAACAGGACGACAAACAGGACCACAAGGACCACAAACAGGACCACAAGGACCACAAGGACCACAAACAGGACTACAAACAGGACCACAAACAGGACCACAAACAGGACCACAAACAGGACCACAAGGACCACAAACAGGACCACAAGGACCACAAGGACCACAAACAGGACCACAAACAGGACTACAAGGACCACAAACAGGACTACAAGGACCACAAACAGGACCACAAACAGGACCACAAACAGGACTACAAGGACCACAAACAGGACTACAAGGACCACAAACAGGACCACAAACAGGACCACAAACAGGACCACAAGGACCACAAACAGGACTACAAGGACCACAAACAGGACTACAAACAGGACTACAAGGACCACAAACAGGACTACAAACAGGACGACAAACAGGACCACAAGGACCACAAGGACCACAAACAGGACCACAAACAGGACTACAAGGACCACAAACAGGACCACAAACAGGACTACAAGGACCACAAACAGGACTACAAACAGGACGACAAACAGGACCACAAGGACCACAAGGACCACAAGGACCACAAACAGGACCACAAACAGGACTACAAGGACCACAAACAGGACCACAAACAGGACTACAAGGACCACAAACAGGACTACAAACAGGACGACAAACAGGACCACAAGGACCACAAACAGGACCACAAACAGGACCACAAACAGGACTACAAGGACCACAAACAGGACCACAAACAGGACTACAAGGACCACAAACAGGACCACAAACAGGACTACAAGGACCACAAACAGGACTACAAACAGGACGACAAACAGGACTACAAGGACCACAAACAGGACCACAAACAGGACCACAAACAGGACTACAAGGACCACAAACAGGACCACAAACAGGACCACAAGGACCACAAACAGGACTACAAACAGGACCACAAACAGGACCACAAACAGGACCACAAACAGGACTACAAGGACCACAAACAGGACTACAAACAGGACGACAAACAGGACCACAAGGACCACAAGGACCACAAGGACCACAAACAGGACCACAAACAGGACTACAAGGACCACAAACAGGACCACAAACAGGACCACAAACAGGACTACAAGGACCACAAACAGGACTACAAACAGGACGACAAACAGGACCACAAGGACCACAAACAGGACCACAAGGACCACAAGGACTACAAACAGGACTACAAACAGGACGACAAACAGGACGACAAACAGGACGACAAACAGGACCACAAGGACTACAAGGACCACAAACAGGACCACAAGGACTACAAGGACCACAAACAGGACTACAAGGACCACAAACAGGACTACAAACAGGACGACAAACAGGACCACAAGGACCACAAGGACCACAAGGACCACAAACAGGACCACAAACAGGACGACAAACAGGACCACAAGGACCACAAACAGGACCACAAGGACCACAAGGACCACAAACAGGACTACAAACAGGACCACAAACAGGACCACAAACAGGACCACAAACAGGACCACAAGGACCACAAACAGGACCACAAGGACCACAAGGACCACAAACAGGACTACAAACAGGACGACAAACAGGACCACAAGGACCACAAACAGGACCACAAGGACCACAAGGACCACAAACAGGACTACAAACAGGACTACAAGGACCACAAACAGGACTACAAACAGGACTACAAGGACCACAAACAGGACCACAAGGACCACAAACAGGACCACAAGGACCACAAGGACCACAAACAGGACCACAAGGACCACAAACAGGACTACAAGGACGACAAACAGGACCACAAACAGGACTACAAACAGGACGACAAACAGGACCACAAGGACCACAAGGACCACAAACAGGACTACAAACAGGACTACAAGGACCACAAACAGGACTACAAACAGGACTACAAGGACCACAAACAGGACCACAAGGACTACAAGGACCACAAACAGGACCACAAGGACCACTAGGACCACAAACAGGACCACAAGGACCACAAACAGGACCACAAGGACCACAAACAGGACTACAAGGACGACAAACAGGACTACAAGGATCACAAACAGGACTACAAGGACGACAAACAGGACTACAAGGATCACAAAGACCACAAACAGGACTACAAGGACGACAAACAGGACTACAAGGACCACAAACAGGACTACAAGGACCACAAACAGGACTACAAGGACGACAAGGACCAGAAGGACTACAAACAGGACCACAAGGACTACAAACAGGACTACAAGGACGACAAACAGGACTACAAGGATCACAAACAGGACTACAAGGACGACAAACAGGACTACAAGGACGACAAACAGGACTACAAGGACCACAAACAGGACCACAAGGACCACAAACAGGACTACAAGGACGACAAACAGGACTACAAGGACCACAAACAGGACTACAAGGACCACAAACAGGACCACAAGGACCACAAACAGGACCACAAGGACCACAAACAGGACTACAAGGACCACAAACAGGACTACAAGGACCACAAACAGGACTACAAGGATCACAAACAGGACTACAAGGACGACAAACAGGACTACAAGGATCACAAAGACCACAAACAGGACTACAAGGACCACAAACAGGACTACAAGGACTACAAACAGGACTACAAGGACTACAAACGTGTCTGTCTACCTGCCGATACTGTGGGAGGTCAGCAGGTAAAGCAGCTCGCAGGTTTTTGTTCTGACTGAAGAATCTTCATCTTTAAACAAAACTTTCAGCTGCTCCAGAAAACCTGCAGAAGAAGAAGGAGGAGAAGAAGGAGAAGAAGAAGAAGAAGGAGGAGAAGAAGAAGAAGGAGGAGAAGAAGGAGAAGAAGAAGAAGAAGAAGGAGGAGAAGAAGAAGAAGGAGGAGAAGAAGGAGAAGAAGAAGAAGAAGAAGAAGGAGAAGAAGAGGAAGAAGAGGAAGAAGAAGAAGAAGGAGGAGAAGAAGGAGAAGAAGAAGAAGAAGAAGGAGAAGAAGAGGAAGAAGAGGAAGAAGAAGAAGGAGGAAGAAGAATAAGAAGGAGAAGAGGAAGGAGGAGAAGATTAAGGTATTTTTCATCCCATTGTAGAATACAGTAAATATTATTTTAAATATAATGTATTATAATAATAATGTATTATGTACCATTATATTAATAATTATATTATGTATTATTATAACTATAGTGTCTTATTATTATTATAATGTATATGTATTATTATATCAATACTTATATCATCATTATGTATTATTATAACTAATGCATCATCATTATGTATTATTATAACTAATGCATCATCATTATGTATTATTATAACTAATGCATCATCATTATGTATTATTATAACTCTACTGCATCATCATTATGTATTATTATAACTCTACTGCATCATCATTATGTATTATTATAACTCTAGATGGAGCTTCACCCCCGGTGGCGGTCTGCTGGATCCGCTCCGGGTCGTGGATCAGGTCGCAGAGGGAGAGCAGCGCGCGCAGCCTGGAGCCCGCGTCCGGCTGCAGCAGCTCCTCGAACAGCTGCGGCACGGCCCGCCGGCCGAAGGCCACCGGGGCCCGGGTCGGGTCCACCGGGGCCCGGGTCGGGTCCACCGGGGCCCGGGTCGGGTCCAGAGGAGCCCGGTTCCGGTCCACCGGGGCCCGGGTCGGGTCCAGAGGGGCCCGGGTCGGGTCCACCGGAGCCCGGGTCGGGTCCACCGGGGCCCGGGTCGGGTCCAGAGGAGCCCGGGTCGGGTCCACCGGAGCCCGGGTCGGGTCCACCGGGGCCCGGGTCGGGTCCAGAGGGGCCCGGGTCGGGTCCACCGGAGCCCGGGTCGGGTCCACCGGGGCCCGGGTCGGGTCCAGAGGAGCCCGGGTCGGGTCCAGAGGGGCCCGGGTCGGGTCCAGAGGGGCCCGGGTCGGGTCCACCGGAGCCCGGGTCGGGTCCACCGGGGCCCGGGTCGGGTCCAGAGGAGCCCGGGTCGGGTCCACCGGGGCCCGGGTCGGGTCCAGAGGAGCCCGGGTCGGGTCCACCGGGGCCCGGGTCGGGTCCAGAGGAGCCCGGGTCGGGTCCACCGGGGCCCGGGTCGGGTCCAGAGGGGCCCGGGTTCGCTCAGCCGCCATCCGCCCGGTTCAAGTGGAGAAATGCAGAAAAACACTACGGTCGCCTAGCAACCCTAAACCGGAAGCCGGGGAGAAGACGTCACTTCCGGATAAATGTCAACATTAGAAGCTGATTGAAAAAGGATCAAATGTTAAAACATCCAGAATGTCTCAAACTTATTTAAATAATAAAAGATCCTTAAAGAACATTAAATTGAAGAGAACATTATTTTACAATAGCATAAATCTAAATTAGTTTCATATTTAATATGGGAGACAAACCACAGAAAAAACAATTTAAGAAATATTATGAATTATAAAAGTGGAACTTCTCACAAACCGATAGAACAAAACCACAGAAACACATTTTTATTTATTAGTTACGTGTTTTTAACTCTTCAACATTTAATATTACGTTCATTTATTCTCATGAATATTATTTTAATATTTTCTCCTGTTAATGTCTAAAAGTTTAACTTCAAACATCCAGATCGGTTTAGTTTTAAACCGGTCCTGGTCCTGGTCCTGGTCCAGGTCCCGGTTCTTGTCCAGGTCCCGGTTCTTGTCCAGGTCCAGGTCCTGGTCCTGGCTCTTGTCCTGGTCCCGGTTCTTGTCCAGGTCCAGGTCCCGGTTCTTGTCCAGGTCCAGGTCCTGGTCCTGGCTCTTGTCCTGGTCCCGGTTCTTGTCCAGGTCCAGGTCCTGGCTCTTGTCCAGGTCCAGGTCCTGGTCCATCCTGTTTACTAGATAAAAAGCTGAGGCCGTGTGTCTTTGGAAACCTTTTATTGGTCTTGTTGTGGACATGAAGGTTCAGCCGTCTAAACAACAACAACAACAACCACCCTTCACAACAGAAACCGTCTGTTCAGATTCTAACCTCATATTGAAAATTAATCATAAAAAAAAGAAAAACAGGTCATTTCTTTGCGTCTACTTCTTCTTCTTCTTGCTCTTCTTCCCTCCTTCTCCCTGCTGGGAGCCGGACTCTCCTCCTCCGGTCTTCTGGGTCCTGGTCTTCAGCTTCGGGATCATCTCTGCTACGTAGACCATCACGTCTTTACCTGAAGAACAAGACCACATGGCGTCCGCCTGTCAATCACCCAGTAGGCCCGCCCTAAAGCATCACCTGTCAATCACCCAGTAGCCCCACCCTAAAGCATCCCCTGCTTTATGGTCCGTTTCTGCTTTAACACATGAAGCATATACTTCTATACAACCAGAGGAGTCACCCCCTGGTGGTCAGGAGAGAGAATGCAGCTTTAACACATGAAGCATAGACTTCTATACAACCAGAGACTGGAGGACTTACGGGACGTAAACTTGTCCAGACAGAAGCTTCCGTCTTCCTGCTTCACCTGAACTCTGACTCGACCTCTGAACTGGACGTCTCTGTTCCACTCTCTGGGGTGCATTTTGTTCTGGAAAAGACACATTTTATATATGAATAGACATGTTGTTGTTGTTTCCTCCTCCTCCTTCTCCTTCTCCTCCTCCTCCTCCTCCTCCTCCTCCTCCTCCTCCTCCTCCTCCTCTCACCTCCAGGTAGACGTTCATCCCGGCGGCCGTCAGCACGTCTCTGATCTCGGCACATGACGGGTTCTCCACCGCCTGCAGACACACGACAGCGTCTCAATGTCACGCGACTACGACTCTACCGGGACGTCTGGGGCATCGAAATGAACGCACCTCATTTCAACCATGACCAGAGCCACCGAACCTTTCACAATAAAAGCCCAGAGCGTAAACACTAACTGTTTATCAGAGGAAAAGGAGTGAAAATCAAACATTTAAAAGTGGAGGAACCTTCTCTGTCGGGATCCTGCGTCCTTCAGCCAGAGTCTTCTTACTGTTGATGTAGATCGGATAGACGCAGATGAACCTGGAACACACACACACACACACACACACACACACACACAGTCTCCTGGTTAAATAAATGTATATCTAATATATACATGTTCTGATAATCAATGAGTCTTTATCTTCATCGTCTCCTGAGAAAATAAATATTTTAACAGTTTCAAGAGGAATTTAAATATCTTTTACATTTGATTGAAGCTCTGAAAAAAGATCTTGTCAATATAAAGTTACAGAATAATTGATGGACATCATGGCATTATTGATCCGTACTAGTCAGCTATAGAAATATACATCAATATTAATGAAGAAATGTATATTTTTGCGTATATATTTGTTAGAGAGGAGATCAATATCGCCGGGATGTGATCTAAAAAGGGTTCATTTGTTTTATTTCATCTCCAAAATTAAGTTAATTGTTTTTAGGAATTGTTAGGGACACTTTTTGTTATGAGAAATTAATGAATCAAATAACTGGAAACAATAATACAGATTGTGACATAACAATAATCCTAGTAGATAACTTGCTCTGAATGAATCCTTTGATAAACTCTTCATATAATCACATTTCTATCACGTGAAGTCAGATGAATAAAACACAATAACACGAAGCTGACGAGGAGCTAAACACACGTCATGCTAAGGACCAGCAGACTCTTCAACAGGAGCGGTTTCTTCACCAGACTTTGTGAAACGGGTCTTTGTGTCTTTATGTTACACGTGAAGTATGTTAGGGGTAAACGGGATTATTCAGCTCAACAGTTAACTCTGTTTACGACAGTTAAACTCTTTAACGTCACTCCCACAATCCTTCACTCCCAACCATAAACCCCCCAAAAAGTCTGTTTTTATTTGGATGAAAAACTAAAATCCAAATTAAATGCATGCCGAATTAAAGAGCGACCCTTTAGGATCGCCGTGTTTGCGACAGAAACGATAAACAAGCGAGACTAGTTTGCAGTAATAAGAGTTACACTTAAAATGCGCAAATGTTCTACACGGGTTTGTCAACTCGTTAGCTTAGCTTAGTTTAGCTTAGCGGGGCTAACAGGAGAGCTAGCGCCAGAACTCGCCTCTCTTTGTCGGCGTGGTTCTGGGTCAGATGAGCCATGTTCGGTCCGGTCGAGTCTCAGCCGGATAAAACGACAAACGACACGGTTTCACTGCCGTAAACACGCCGCCATAGGACCCCTGCACATGCGCAGTGACCGGCTGTGGGGTCTTCTTCTTCTTCTTCTTCTTCTTCTTCTTCTTCTTCTTCTTCATTGTTGGACTATAAACCAACGTTTGAGGTTCATACCGCCCCCTACTGTACCGGAGTGTAACATCACGACAGTAAACTCTTAAATAAATTAAACCTTTTACTTGTTCACTTTCAGGTAATAAGACGAACCAGAGCCGAACTACACTTTGCACTATTGCTTTGTTAGTTCATTTCATTTATTAGTATTCTATTCTACTTTTTGTTTATATTGTGCATTTTTCTTATTATTCTACTCAGGGGAAACAACAGAAGAAGAAAAAAAGAGACCTTCTTCCCGCTTCCGGTCTGGATAAACTCTGCTCATTGGTCATTCGGTGTTGAGCCCGCCTACTGTACTTGTACTTCCCCCGATTGGACGACTGCGTAATCGCGTCACCACAGCGTCCTCTCTGATTGGCTGGAAACGTTTTGGCGGCGCCAGAAGCTTCGGGTTCGAACACACGACAACTAGGTTACTGGCGTTCGTGTCGCAGCTTCACCGCCGAAAACACCGAGTCGTGTCTGCTGCTGGAGCCGGAGAGGAGCTCCCTTTGTCGGCATGGATGTCCTCCAACGTCACGGCGATGTGGAGGAGATTTCAAAGAAACTGGACGAGTAAGTAACGCTAACAGTTAGCATCGGTTAGCCACATTTATGCTAACGCTTCATGTGTTCTAACACAATGTAAAACGTCATCATATAAAGTATGTGTATATATATATGCTGATACTTTAGCTACATGAAGCTGATACTTGTGTACTTTTACTGGCGTAGTATTCTGAGTGAAGGACTTGTAGTATTTGTACATTGTGGGGTTGATCACAGTGTGTGTGGGTGTTTCTGACCCTGAGCTTGTCTCCTCAGGTGTTTATCTGTGGACGCAGACGAGGTGGAAACCTACCGCAGGTACGTCATCATGCATTTAAATATTACATATAATACTGTAGTGTATTCGAGTTCTGTGTACTTTGTGTTTCACATCACAGGGCTCACAGTGGGTCAGCAGGCGTTTATTAGCCGAGTATGATGTTTTTATAAAACCAGTAAAAACACATTGAGACTCTTTGATAAAAGAGATCTTCCTTTAGTTTACCGCTCAGCTGTTGCTTTGTTGACCCCAAAAAACAACCTGTTTTGCACTGACTATCTTTTCAAGATAATAACGATAAGGTTCAACCTGTGAAACAGATGAGATGTGTGAGCATCAGGTTGTACAGCGAGCTGCTCTCCTCCACACATCTTTATAAACGGGTTGTAGATTTGATACGGCTCTCAGTTAATGCTCAACGTTGAGCTGAGATCTGTTTTAAGAGACGCAACAGCAGAAAGACCTCACGGAGGCTTTTAGCAAAACACCAAGAATCACCGTAACCTGATAACGTAACGTAAACATTTCCATGAAAGTACAGCATTTCTCCATGTATTTATTAATGACGTTTTATGTCCGTGTACTTTGTACTATGTAAAGTTCATGTGTCGTGTTCGTCCTGAAACACCAGGTAGTTCATCCTGTTCTCTAGTTTCATGTTGAAGAGTCCTTGATAAGACATGAAGCCCAGAGCTCCACAGCAGCTCACTGCTCCTTCATCACTGAGGATGGAACATGCAGAGAGTAATGACCCCACTGTGGCTTTAATAAAGGATTATTAAACATGAAAAATAATCTGCATCTCCCCACAGTTTGAGAACAACTGGTCTAACACTGATTGGTTGTTTACAAAGTCACATGATCAGAGACTAGAGAAACATCATGATCTACTGGATACTGGAGGAGAACCTTTATTTACTCTGTCATCTTAAGATGTGCAAGTTATAGTGTGATGTCACGTATGTTAATATGACAAGAATTTTAACTTCTTTGTTCCGACTTGTTTACTTTTTAAAAGTTGATAAAGAGCAGATGCAATAGTTTTATTCTAAAATGCAGTTAGATAGTTAAAATAAGGAGAGAACCCGGACCTTTTGAAGGTGGAAGGTTTTATTTTGTGTATACGTTGTTCACCAGATAAGAAGTCGTGGTCACAATGAACCAAACCAGTAAATATAAAATGTCTCTTCAACCCGCTGACGTCCCGTTTCTTCCTTCAGATTAATCCAAGATGGGAAAGACGTCGGCCGGCAAGGAGACATGAAGACGGCGCTGAAGTTCTTCAGACTGGCCTTCGACATCCGGCAGAGCGAGAAACTGGAGAGCAGGATCAAGAGGATCGAGGAGCATCTCGCTGAGGAGGAGGAGGAGGACGAGGAGGAGGAGGAAGACGACGACTTCGTCAACGTCAACGGCAGCGGCTTGATGCTCTTTAAAGACTTGTACGACAAGCTGTACGGCTACCAGCGAGAGGGCGTGGCCTTCCTGTACGGTCTCCACCGAGACCGCCGTAAAGGAGGCATCCTGGCGGACGACATGGGCCTCGGCAAGACCATCCAGGTCATCTCCTTCCTGTCCGGCATGTACGACGCCGAGCTGGCGAAGCACACGCTGCTGGTCATGCCGACCTCGCTCATCACCAACTGGACCAAGGAGTTCGCCAAGTGGACGCCCGGCATGCGGGTCAAGGAATTCCACGGCACCGTCAAGGAGAGGACCCGGAACCTGGAGAAGGTCCAGCGCAGGAGCGGCGTGGTCCTGACCACGTACACCATGATCATGAACAACTGGCAGCAGCTGTCGTCGCACCGAGGCGGCGAGTTCACGTGGGACTACGTGATCCTGGACGAGGCGCACAAGATCAAAACCGCGTCCACCAAAACGGCCAAGAGCGTCTACGCCATACCGGCGAAGAACCGGGTTCTCCTCACGGGCACGCCGGTCCAGAACAACCTGAAGGAGATGTGGGCGCTGTTCGATTTCGCGTGCCAGGGCACCCTCCTGGGGACGGCCAAGACCTTCAAGACGGAGTACGAGAACCCCATCACCCGGGCCAGGGAGAAGGACGCCACCCCGGGGGAGAAGGCTCTCGGGTCCCGGATGTCCGAGAACCTCGTCGCCACGATAAAGCCGCACTTCCTGCGCAGAACCAAGGCGGAAGTCAACAAAACGAACGTCGCACAACAGGAAGAGGAAGCCCCGAAAGACTCCGGAGCCGTCATGCCGACGCTGAAGAGGAAGAACGACCTGATCATCTGGACGTACCTGAGCGCCGTGCAGGAGGACATCTACCGGCAGTTCATCTCTCTGGACCACATCAAGGAGCTGCTCATGACCACCAGGTCGCCTCTGGCCGAACTCACCATCATGAAGAAGCTGTGCGATCACCCCAGGCTGTTCCCCGCCTCCGCCATCGCCAAGCTGGGCCTCGGCGACGACCGCGACGAAGACCAGCCGGGCGCCGCGGGGAGCATCGCCGACGTGCCCGACGACACCTTGATAGCCGAGTCCGGGAAGCTGGTCTTTCTGTTCGCCCTTCTGGAGCGGCTCCGGGACGAAGGCCACCGCACGCTGGTGTTCGCTCGCTACCGGAAGGTGCTGGACATCATCCAGCGCATCCTGGGGAACCGAGGCTTCAAGGTGATGCGGCTGGACGGCACGGTGAGCCAGCTGGCGGAGCGAGAGCGGCTCATCACCCGGTTCCAGACGGACCCGAGCTACTCCGTCTTCCTCCTCACCACGCAGGTGGGCGGCGTCGGCATCACGCTGACGGCGGCCGACCGAGTCGTGATCTACGACCCCAGCTGGAACCCGGCGACGGACGCCCAGGCGGTGGACCGGGCGTACCGGATCGGCCAGACCGACAACGTGGTCATCTACCGGCTGATCACCTGCGGCACGGTGGAGGAGAAGATCTACCGGCGGCAGGTCTTCAAGGACTCCCTCATCCGGCAGAGCACCGGCGACAAGAAGAACCCGTTCCGCTACTTCAGCAAGCAGGAGCTGAAGGAGCTCTTCATCCTGGAGGACCCGCGGTCTTCGTCCACGCAGCTGCAGCTGCAGGCGCTGCACTCCAGACACCGGCGGACGGACCCCGAGCTGGACGAGCACATCGCCCGCCTCCACGCCATGGAGATGTTCGGCATCACCGACCACGACCTCATGTTCTCCCTCGACGTCGACCAGGACGAGGCGCCGGAGGACCAGGAGGCGCAGCACTACATCGAGGGCCGGGTCCAGAAGGCCCAGGAGCTGGTGAAGGCCGAGTCGGAGCTGCAGATGCAGCTGGCGGAGAGCATGGCGTCCGGCACGGAACCGGCCTGGCTCCGGCAACCGGAGTCCGACAACAACAACAGGGAGCGGACTCGCAAGAAAACCAATCCGAGACCCAGTCCTTCCGTCCCGCGGCACGACTTCAACGGGTCGCCGGCGGTGGTGGAGCTGGACGCGTCTGGTTCTGACCAGGAGGTCCAACAGGCCGGCGGCCCGGTTATCGATCTCACCGCGGACGACAGCGGCGCGTCGGAAGATCAAGCCGTCGTCCTGGAAGGAAGCCGAGACGAGCTGCCGTCCGTCAAACGGGAGCGGAGCGTCGTGGAGGCGATCGAGGATTCTTTGGAGGCGTCGGAGGCCGGCGACGCGGCGGAGGCCTCCGCTCAAGACCCGGTGGACGCGTCCGAGGCGTCGGGAGACGGCAGCCCGGCGTTGGTCGCAGCCTTCGCCCCGCCGCTGAACAGACGGCTCTCCGTCCTGAAGCCGGACGCGTCGGCGTCGTCGGGACTCGAGTCCTTCGGGGGGAACTTCAATCTGCAGCTCGAGGAGAGCGACTTGTTCTCGGACCGCGAGGCGGCGAAGACCGAGGAAGAGGAAGAGGAGGAAGAGGAGGAGAGGAAGCTGCTCCTCCAGCTGCAGACGGAGGGCAGCTTCGACGTCTACAAGTCTCTCAACGAGAGTCGACACAAACTCGGCCACGCCTCCGATCCGGACCGGTCCGGGGACGGCTCCGTCGTGGCCACCAAGAAGAAAAGGGCATTGGTGATCTACGACAGTGACGAGGAGGAGGAGGAGGAGGAGGAGGAGGAGGAAGAGGAGGAGGAGGAGGGTCAACTCAACAACTCCTTCCAGGTTCTTGGAGCTTCCACGCCGAAATCCGCCCCCGCCCCTCTCCGGTCAAGAAGGAGCGTTGGAGGAAGAGGAAACACCTCCGTGGCTTCACGTCGCTCCTTCATCATGTCCATGATGGAAGACATCGACGCCCAACCGGCTGAGGAGGAGGAGGAGGAGGAAGAGGAGGAGGAAGAGGAAGTTTCAGGGAAGCACTCTGACGAAGAGGAAATCATTGGTTCAACTCGTGATGAGCTTCAGCTGGAGGAGACAGCGGGAGAGACATTAAACACAGAGGAGGAAGGGGAGGAGTCCAGAAGCATGGAGGAGTCTGGACAGGAAGGGGAGGAGTCTGGACAGGAAGGGGAGGAGTCCAGCAACATGGATGAGACTGGACAGGAAGAGGAGGAGTCTGAACAGGAAGGGGAGGAGTCAAGCGCGCCTGAGCTTGCCTCCGACGAGAAGATGGATCAGTGCACCGCTGCCGCTGGAGTGAAGATGAAGGGCATCGACCCGTCAGAGGAGGAGGAGGAGGAGGAGGAAGAGGAGGAGAGCTTCCTCTCGCTGGTCAGAAGAGGGAAGGAGAGGAAGAGCGAAGGGAAGCTGGACGAGGCCTTGAGCTTCTTCCTGCGCGCCATCGACCTGAAGCCCGGAGACCCTGAGGTCCAGCTCATGACCATCCAGCTGTACCGGCAGCAGAGACGCTGACGCCTTGTTGTTGTTGTTGTTTATTCCGCTCATCGTTGTGGTGAAACAGCTCCATTATTTATACAAAATAAAGTGTTTTTACCTGTACTTATTGTACTTTAAATAAATACAATTTCCAGTCAAACGTTTTTTTTTTCATTTATTTATATTTATGTCTTTGGGTCAAAACAAATTAAAATGATTTACTTTAAAAGTCGAGTTGATTTTAAGTACTTTTATTTTTTTTAATCTTTTTTTAATTAATTTTTTTAATCTTTTTCAGATAGATTTTTTTCATTTAATTTTGATCGTCAAAATAAGTTTTTATTCACTTTTGGTTGCAGAAGATTTTCTAAATTTGCGTGTTTATTTCTGGAAAACATTTTATTTAAGTCTCAATGGGTTTTTTATTTTTTAAAGAGGTTTTTTTTTGCCAACTGTTTTGCAACTCACTGAATTAGTTTTATTATAAATAATATTTGTAATACCTGTTGAAAGATCAGCTGTACTTTTACATCCGCTGTATATTTATGAAGTCATCATTATTCCTGCAGATAAAAATAATTTAATGATCAATTCATCTGCAGGTTGTTTAGTTTTTTTAAATATCAGAAAATAAATCGAATGAATGTTAAACAAGTCTTATGTAAAGATGTATACCTTTTTAAAGTCATCACGTTGTCAAAAAGTTAATAATCTAATTTATTAATCAGTAGAAAATTAAAAAGTTAAGAAGAATTATTTTTTTAAACGGCTGCTTATTGAAAATGTAATTTATAGAAATATTGTTCCTGTTATCAGTCATTTTAATTAATTAAATAGAGGATATGTTATCAATAACCAATCAATAAAAAGGATTATTGGTATAGCGTTGTATTTTAAATATTAGTTTGAGTCTTATTAGATTTGAGGGGAAACTTTAATCAGAAACTCATTTTTAAAGAAGTTCGTTTTCAGCCAATCAGCGATCAGTGTTACTTCTCTTTCATTGGCTGAGGGCTGAGAAAGCCTCATGGGTGCGTTTGAACAATGTCTCGGGACGTCCCGGTGGATTTCCGGTGAAGGTCGAACTTCCTCCTGATCAACACTGAAGAGGGGCGCTCGGTTTGCTCCTCTGTACAACTCGCTGTAAAGGGCGCATGCGCAGTCGGAGCTTTTTCTTTTCTTCTCCCAGCTGGAGATTATTTTTGTGACGTGTGCAGAAAATAACGGCCGGATGACTTCTGGCTTCACCGGGGTAACTTCAAAATAAAAGCTCTGTAGTTTGACGGTACGCACTATTATTATTACATTAATGCTGTTGTACTGTTATTTATGTTCATTCGTGGAAGATTATGGAGGACCGTAAATGACTTAATTATAAATAAATAAATGCAGGAATAAATACAGGAATAAATAAATGCTTAAATAAATGTATACATAAATAAATACAGGAATAAATAAATAAATGCTTAAATAAATGTATACATAAATAAATAAATACAGGAATAAATAAATAAATGCTTAAATAAATGTATAAATAAATAAATAAATACAGGAATATATAAATATAAGTTATACCTAAACAGGACATCATTAAATAAATCTATTTCTACATTTCTGTATTTATTCATTTATTTATGCCTGTATTTATGTGTCCACACGTATTTATTCATTTATTTATTTCTGTATTTCTGTGTCCTTGTATGCAAATGAGCTGGGCGGTCCGAACCTCATTGTTAAACAGGATTGGTCAGTAGGGGAGCCAGACAGAAGCAACCGATCCCTTCACATGGCCCTGTAGTCACCAAGCTGTCTAGGCCAGGGTGACCATATCCATAACACCAAAAAGGACACTATGCAGTATTTTGTGAGGCTGTGAATAATTGCACAGGAGGGGTGCAGTTTGACTTTATTAAGTGTGAAGAGAGATGTGAGCCCTTTTTACTGTAATTGATCTCCTTGGAGCAGGCCTGGCCAACCCGCGGCTCCCGAGCCGCATGCGGCTCTTTGCCTGGTTTCATGCGGCTCTTACGTTCATATCGAAGTTTGTGTTTGTGTTATTTATTTATTTTTCTTTTTAAATCTTTTTATTGATTTTGCAAAAAATACGTCGACCCATTTACTGTTTGAAAGCCCCGCTAGTCTCAGCTTCTCTGATGCACCTTGAAATATTTCGGCAAACTTCTCCTCAGACCTCAATGCTTATTGTGTGAATTACACCATCAGTTAGCTTGTAGGCTGTGGTCCAGGCTTTCTTCTTGCAGAGCTTTGATGCAGCTCTCTCTCTCTCTCTCTCTCTCTCTCTCTCTCTCTCTCTCTCTCTCTCTCTCTTTCTCCATTAAACATGACAAACGTCAGTAAACAGCTGGACAAGGCTTTGAAATCACGGATTTCGTGAGTTTTTAGTTTGTTTATTTTTTAGGAAACGTCGGACCAGTTGCGACGTAATGTTTTCAGCGGCGTTAATGTTGTGGTTCATTTATCACCAAACAACGTCGGGGGATTGAAACACGTCATCACCTGTTTGTCTGATGCTGCGGGTCAGAAGTAGCTGCACCAGTTTAGCGCTCAGCGCTGCATGAGCACTACGAGGAGGAGGAGGAGGAGGAGGAGGGGGGGGGGGGCTGTCGGGGCGAAATTCTCACAATAACTCAAGTAAATGCCCCGTCAGATATCAAACACATTTGGGGGGAATTGATGACAGAGAGAGTCATTTTTATTCTTAAATCCTGATGAATGAAGAAAAACATTGGGCTCCAGCAGAAGGGGCACTTTTCTCATCCAGGGCAAAAGGGCAGGTTGAGCACCACTAGGGATCAGCGGATCATTTCTAAAAGTCCTGCCGGGATCAGGCTGCTCTCGGCGGGCAGCACAGCGCTGACGGCCCGGTGCTGCGGGACTCACGGTCCCTCAGCAGGAACTCAACTGGTCACCGTATCTTTTTAAGTCGGCTGATTCTTGAATAACCGATCACAGATTTGATGCTTAAACAACTAACTTCTCGCCTGAAAACATCCTAAAAGTACATGTTGTGACTCAACAACAGTAGTATTCAGAGAACTCAACGTTCAGTTGTGAGTTTCCTCATCAAGTACAGAGAAGAACGCGTATTGAGAAACGGAGACATCTTAACGCTGATTGGCCAAGACTCATCAAAGATCTTCTATTATGAAGATCACGACCACTCCAATCTCAGAAACGCTGGCCGGCCAGTTCACATATTTTGATTTCAAAACGGCGAATTTCGCCGTAAGGTGACAAGTTTGCAGGTCTGCAAAAAGGAGGACAAATACGCGTCCGGCTTGATGCTGCGCCGGACGCCGGACAGGGCGTTGAAAATCCGGACTTCTGCTAACGGTTAGCTGAGCTTGCCAACTTCAACAACATGTGAAGGCAGAAGTAGTAGAGCATAACATAACAGGAGCATCACACTCCTGTGACCAATCATGCTTCAGACAGAGGTTAGGACCGCCCAGCTCATTTGCATACAAGGACACAGAAATACAGAAATAAATAAATGAAGAAATACAGAAATGTAGAAATAGATTTATTTAATGATGTCCTGTTTAGGTATAACTTATATTTATATATTCCTGTATTTATTTATTTATGCATTTATTTAAGCATTTATTTATTTATTCCTGTATTTATTTATACATTTATTTAAGCATTTATTTATTTATTACTGCATTTATTTATTTATACATTTATTTAAGCATTTATTTATTTATTCCTGTATTTATTTATACATTTATTTAAGCATTTATTTATTTATTACTGCATTTATTTATTTATTTAGTTATACATTTATTTAAGCATTTATTTATTTATTCCTGTATTTATTCCTGCATTTATTTATTTATTTATAAAATTTTATAATATTTATTTATTTAAGTCATTTTCAGTCCTCCATAGGAGATTAGAGTCTGTTTTATGAACAAGTGTTTATTAGTTTTCAGTTTTAGAAATAAGTTCCGTGCAATTAACAAAGAAGTGAAAAGGACAAAAAATAAATAAATATATAACAAATACATCATTATTGGGAGCGGGGTTATTTATTAGCAAATACACAATATTACAGGCTGATAGACACAGACACTAAGAGTATCGTTTGTGTTAGAGGAATTATAAAGTAGTAATAACAAATACGGGTTTGAATTAAAATTAATGAATGAATAAAAACAACATAATTATCAAATTCATTGTAAAATTTTAAAATTGTGTTTTTAAGAAACCAAACAGAATATTTCCCCTCAACGATACAACGTTTTTAAAGATATGATCACTGATAAAGGTCTTGCTAAAACAAAGTAAAACAATGTAAACTGTTTCTGAATAATAATAAATGAACTTCACAGTTAACGCCGTGACTCTTATTTTTAAGGCTTGACCGGAAGCGGTCGGTGTTTCCGGTGGCTCGTTTCAGGTTCCAGCCCGACTTTACGAGGAGACAAATATTTGCTTCCCTCGGCGAGGACGGACTGTACCGGGCCGGGTCCAAGAGGACGCGTTCAGGCTCCCGCTCCGTGTCGGAACTCTCAGCCCAGCAGCGGACAGCAGCGGGAGACATCTTGGACCCGCTGCCCGCTAAACGGGAACATTTAGAGCCGAACTGGCCGCCGGGACAGGAATGGCTCGGCCGAGGAAGAAAAACTCTCCGGGGTGTTCAGAGGCTTGAGGGGGGCGGTGACAAGTACTTTATTACCACCAGAACCGGGCGGTGACAAGTACTTTATTACCACCAGAACCGGGCGGTGACAAGTACTTTATTACCACCAGAACCGGAAGTACAGCCGCACGAGGACAAACTGGGAGAGAGACGTTTAAAGAGAAGAAGAGGAAGAGGAAGAGAAGATGAAGATGAAGGGAGGCAGACTGGAGCTGCTGGAGGTCTGCTGTCTGCTGCTGCTGACCGGAAACGCACTCTGCACAGGTGAG
Organism: Myoxocephalus aenaeus; assembly: GCA_038501785.1. NCBI lineage: Eukaryota > Metazoa > Chordata > Actinopteri > Perciformes > Cottidae > Myoxocephalus > Myoxocephalus aenaeus. The sequence continues at coordinate 137,654 of JBAMJR010000526.1, read as the reverse complement.
AGAGGAAGAGGAGGAGGAGGAAGAGGAGGAGGACAATGAGGAAGACAGTGAGAATGAGGAGGAGGACAGTGAGGATGAGGAAGAGGACAGTGAGGATGAGGAAGAGGACAGTGAGAATGAGGAAGAGGACAGTGAGAATGAGGAGGACAGTGAGGATGAGGAGGACAGTGAGGATGAGGAGGAAGAGGATGAGGACAGTGAGGATGAGGAGGAAGAGGATGAGGAAGAGGAGGACGACAATGAGGAAGACAGTGAGGATGAGGAGGACAGTGAGGATGAGGAGGAAGAGGATGAGGACAGTGAGGATGAGGACAGTGAGGATGAGGAGGAAGAGGATGAGGACAGTGAGGATGAGGACAGTGAGGATGAGGAGGAAGAGGATGAGGACAGTGAGGATGAGGAAGAGGAGGACGACAATGAGGAAGACAGTGAGAATGAGGAAGAGGACAGTGAGAATGAGGAAGAGGACAGTGAGGGTGAGGATGAGGAGGAAGAGGACAGTGAGGAAGAGGACAGTGAGGATGAGGAAGAGGACAGTGAGGAAGAGGACAGTGAGGATGAGAAAGAAGACAGTGAGGAGGAAGAGGACAGTGAGGATGAGGAGGGTGAGGATGAGGAGGAAGAGGACAGTGAGGAAGAGGACAGTGAGGATGAGGAAGAGGACAGTGAGGATGAGGAAGAGGACAGTGAGGAAGAGGACAGTGAGGATGAGGAAGAGGACAGTGAGGATGAGAAAGAAGACAGTGAGGATGAGGAAGAGGACAGTGAGGATGAGGAAGAGGACAGTGAGGAAGAGGACAGTGAGGATGAGGAAGAGGACAGTGAGGATGAGAAAGAAGACAGTGAGGATGAGGAAGAGGACAGTGAGGATGAGGAGGATGAGGACAGTGAGGAAGAGGACAGTGAGGAAGAGGACAGTGAGGAAGAGGACAGTGAGGATGAGGACAGTGAGGATGAGGACAGTGAGGATGAGGACAGTGAGGAAGAGGACAGTGAGGAAGAGGACAGTGAGGATGAGGACAGTGAGGATGAGGACAGTGAGGATGAGGACAGTGAGGATGAGGACAGTGAGGATGAGGACAGTGAGGAAGAGGACAGTGAGGAAGAGGACAGTGAGGATGAGGAAGAGGACAGTGAGGATGAGGAAGAGGACAGTGAGGAGGAAGAGGACAGTGAGGAAGAGGATGCAAGGAGATAAAGGGCTATGGACGCTCTGACTTGATTTAAACTTCGATATCAATCAATATTTATTTCACAGATAGAAGAAGAACAAGTTAGAAAGCTCCTGTAGAGTGAGAGGAAACGCTTCAACAGCAAAGTCCCCCCCCTGAATCACCGGGCGCTCTTGAACCACCGCTCTTTCCTGTGTCACTTCTCCTTCTCGACACCAGAGTCTTATCAGCCTCGCTTCTGTGCTCATCCACCGGATCACTAGATTATATTAAAGAGATCACATGTCCTCTTCACCCTGTAAAGAGATCACATGTCCTCTTCACCCTGTAAAGAGATCACATGTCCTCTTCACCCTGTAAAGAGATCACAGGTCCTCTTCACCCTGTAAAGAGATCACAGGTCCTCTTCACCCTGTAAAGAGATCACATGTCCTCTTCACCCTGTAAAGAGATCACAGGTCCTCTTCACCCTGTAAAGAGATCACATGTCCTCTTCACCCTGTAAAGAGATCACATGTCCTCTTCACCCTGTAAAGAGATCACATGTCCTCTTCACCCTGTAAAGAGATCACAGGTCCTCTTCACCCTGTAAAGAGATCACATGTCCTCTTCACCCTGTAAAGAGATCACATGTCCTCTTCACCCTGTAAAGAGATCACATGTCCTCTTCACCCAGTAAAGAGATCACAGGTCCTCTTCACCCTGTAAAGAGATCACAGGTCCTCTTCACCCTGTAAAGAGATCACAGGTCCTCTTCACCCTGTAAAGAGATCACAGGTCCTCTTCACCCTGTAAAGAGATCACAGGTCCTCTTCACCCTGTAAAGAGATCACATGTCCTCTTCACCCTGTAAAGAGATCACAGGTCCTCTTCACCCTGTAAAGAGATCACAGGTCCTCTTCACCCTGTAAAGAGATCACATGTCCTCTTCACCCTGTAAAGAGATCACATGTCCTCTTCACCCTGTAAAGAGATCACAGGTCCTCTTCACCCTGTAAAGAGATCACAGGTCCTCTTCACCCTGTAAAGAGATCACATGTCCTCTTCACCCTGTAAAGAGATCACATGTCCTCTTCACCCTGTAAAGAGATCACAGGTCCTCTTCACCCTGTAAAGAGATCACATGTCCTCTTCACCCTGTAAAGAGATCACATGTCCTCTTCACCCTGTAAAGAGATCACATGTCCTCTTCACCCTGTAAAGAGATCACATGTCCTCTTCACCCTGTAAAGAGATCACATGTCCTCTTCACCCTGTAAAGAGATCACAGGTCCTCTTCACCCTGTAAAGAGATCACATGTCCTCTTCACCCTGTAAAGAGATCACATGTCCTCTTCACCCTGTAAAGAGATCACATGTCCTCTTCACCCTGTAAAGAGATCACAGGTCCTCTTCACCCTGTAAAGAGATCACAGGTCCTCTTCACCCTGTAAAGAGATCACAGGTCCTCTTCACCCTGTAAAGAGATCACAGGTCCTCTTC
>JBAMJR010000526.1:127500-130000 GCA_038501785.1 Myoxocephalus aenaeus | reverse complement strand
CACCTTGCACACACACACACACACACACACACACACACACACACACACACACACACACACACACACACACACACACACACAGGCAAATATCTGCCAGGTGAGTCAGACTTGACTTTGGAGTTTAGTTTCAGTTCTTTGGACTTTTGCTGGCAGCTTCTCTCTGAAGCTTCAGAGAAGACTTCTATACAACCAGAGGAGTCTCCCCCTGGTGGTCAGGAGAGAGAACGCAGCTTTAACACATGAAGCATAGACTTCTATACAACCAGAAGAGTCGCCCCCTGGTGGTCAGGAGAGAGAATGCAGCTGTAACACATGAAGCATAGACTTCTATACAACCAGAGGAGTCGCCCCCTGGTGGTCAGGAGAGAGAACGCAGCTTTAACACATGAAGCATAGACTTCTATACAACCAGAAGAGTCGCCCCCTGGTGGTCAGGAGAGAGAATGCAGCTTTAACACATGAAGCATAGACTTCTATACAACCAGAGGAGTCGCCCCCTGGTGGTCAGGAGAGAGAACGCAGCTTTAACACATGAAGCATAGACTTCTATACAACCAGAAGAGTCGCCCCCTGGTGGTCAGGAGAGAGAACGCAGCTTTAACACATGAAGCATAGACTTCTATACAACCAGAGGAGTCGCCCCCTGGTGGTCAGGAGAGAGAACGCAGCTTTAACACATGAAGCATAGACTTCTATACAACCAGAAGAGTCGCCCCCTGGTGGTCAGGAGAGAGAATGCAGCTTTAACACATGAAGCATAGACTTCTATACAACCAGAATCAGAACATTTTAAACCAACTTGTTTTCTGTCTTCAGGTCTCTTATGTCATCAGTGTGGATGGAAACGATCACGTCGTTCACTTGGAGAGAAATGAGTAAGTAGTGATATTACGATACAGTATCAGTGTACTGATGTACTGATGTACTGATGTACTAATGTACTAATGTACTAGTGTACTGATGTACTAATGGACTAGTGTACTGATGTACTGATGTACTAGTGTACTGATGTACTAATGTACTAGTGTACTGATGTACTAATGTACTAGTGTACTGATGTACTGATGTACTGCTCTGAGGTCTGAATGTGTACTTTAATCTGCAGGATGTCCTTTGTCCCACAATCCTCCGTCACATGTTCTGAACTTGTCCCCGATGTTTATGACGCTCATGCTTTATGGTAAATGAATTAAGACAAAACTCAAGGTGACGGTATAACACTTCACCAAATCTTTGTAAAAGACAGAACGTGTTGTTTAATGAACCTGTCAGGTGATTATTGAACCGAAAGCCGTTGGTTCCTTGAATACAAACACAATAGTGTTTATATAAATTAATAAATTAATCTATTGTGGTTTTGTATCAAAACACAAAGAAAACATCACAGAACATGTTGTTTGTCCTGTAATGAATCTAATCTCTAGTCTGATGACATGCTTTATTTTGTAGGATCCAGTCTAGGCGGACAGGACGCTTTATTTTGTAGGATCCAGTCTAGGCGGACAGGAAACTTTATTTTGTAGGCTCCAGTCTAGGCGGACAGGACGCTTTATTTTGTAGGATCCAGTCTAGGCGGACAGGAAACTTTATTTTGTAGGATCCAGTCTAGGCGGACAGGACGCTTTATTTTGTAGGATCCAGTCTAGGCGGACAGGAAACTTTATTTTGTAGGGTCTAGGCGGACAGGACGCTTTATTTTGTAGGATCCAGTCTCGGCGGACAGGAAGCTTTATTTTGTAGGATCCAGTCTAGGCGGACAGGAAGCTTTATTTTGTAGGGTCTAGGCGGACAGGACGCTTTATTTTGTAGGATCCAGTCTCGGCGGACAGGAAGCTTTATTTTGTAGGATCCAGTCTAGACGGATAGGACGCTTTATTTTGTAGGATCCAGTCTAGGCGGACAGGAAGCTTTATTTTGTAGGGTCTAGGTGGACAGGATGCTTTATTTTGTAGGATCCAGTCTAGGCGGACAGGACGCTTTATTTTGTAGGGTCTAGGCGGACAGGACGCTTTATTTTGTAGGATCCAGTCTCCGCGCACAGGAAGCTTTATTTTGTAGGATCCAGTCCAGACGGATAGGACGCTTTATTTTGTAGGGTCTAGGCGGACAGGAAGCTTTATTTTGTAGGATCCAGTCTAGACGGATAGGACGCTTTATTTTGTAGGATCCAGTCTAGGCGGACAGGAAGCTTTATTTTGTAGGGTCTAGGCGGACAGGAAACTTTATTTTGTAGGGTCTAGGCGGACAGGAAGTGAGGCTAAAGTGACATGTTGTTGTTGTTGTTTTCAGACTGCTGCTTTCTGAAGACTTCACTGTGTTCACCTACAGTCAGAACGGATCACTCAACACATCCAGACCACCTGTACAGGTAACACACACACACACACACACACACACACACACACACACACACACACACACACACACACACACACACGCAGGGTCTTTAACATAGTGTTGGTTTGCTCTCTCTCTGATATTTGATGACAGGTTATTGATT
>JBAMJR010000526.1:70000-117500 GCA_038501785.1 Myoxocephalus aenaeus | reverse complement strand
CGCGGAGTTTTGAAGTTTTTCTGTCCCGTTCATCGGGGTGTTGTGAACGGTTTGGCCGCCTGCCTTAGTGCAGGTGGTCGGGCTGTTCTGTTCGGAGTCTTTTTTTCTGTTTTTTCCGAGGCGTTGCCGCTGAAGAGGGGCCTGCTGGGCCCGCTGAGGAGGGGACTGCCGGCCCCGCTGAAGAGGGGCCTGCTGGGCCCGCTGAAGGGGGGCCTGTTGGGCCCGCTGAGGAGGGGCCTGCCGGCCCCGCTGAAGAGGGGCCTGCTGGGCCCGCTGAAGGGGGGCCTGTGGGCCCGCTGAAGAGGGGCCTGCTGGGCCCACTGAAGAGGGGCCTGTTGGGCCCGCTGAGGAGGGGCCTGCCGGCCCCGCTGAAGGGGGGCCTGTTGGGCCCGCTGAGGAGGGGCCTGCCGGCCCCGCTGAGGAGGGGCCGGCTGAGGACGGCGGTCCGGCTGAGGACACTTTATCAACCAAAAAAACATAACCAAGTATTTCAGCAACGGCCCTAAATTCATAAGATCCATAGCTACACACAGGAGGAATTTGGGGCCGAACTTTGTGAGCCGGAAGAAGCGTTTCCGCCTCAAAAAGTACGTCACAGAGCTGAGGAAGGTAGAGATGGAGAAAAGCCTAAGAGAGTGAGGTGAAGGCAGGAGGCTCAGCGGCTCATCAGGCCACTCAGGGACTGTTCTCTTCCTCTGAGGCATCAGGTCTGGAGGCGGAGACATGGACTATGGAGATGATGATGATGATGATGATGATGATGGTGACATGTATGTCTATGGGTTTTCTGTTTAGAAGAGTTATATTTTGGGTGCTGGTGGAGAGCTGGTGGTAAACTATTGTTTGTTTGTTTGTTTGTTTTGTTTGTTCTATGGCTAAATGTTTGTTTGATGTTTAGTTGTTTGTTTATGTTTTAGAGTGTTTCTGTTTTCACTGAAAAGTGGAATAAAGGGATTTTAAAAAATCTAAAAAAATCTCTCTCTCTCTCTACCTGTCTGTCTCTCTCTCTCTCTCTACCTGTCTGTCTGTCTCTCTCTCTCTCTCTCTCTCTCTCTCTACCTGTCTCTCTCTCTCTCTACCTGTCTCTCTCTCTCTACCTGTCTCTCTCTCTCTCTACCTGTCTGTCTGTCTCTCTCTCTCTCTACCTGTCTGTCTGTCTCTCTCTCTCTCTCTCTCTCTCTCTCTACCTGTCTCTCTCTCTCTCTACCTGTCTGTCTGTCTCTCTCTCTCTCTCTCTCTCTCTCTCTACCTGTCTCTCTCTCTCTCTACCTGTCTCTCTCTCTCTCTACCTGTCTCTCTCTCTCTCTACCTGTCTCTCTCTCTCTCTACCTGTCTCTCTCTCTTCTTTCAGAATGGTCATCCCTGCAGGAACCTTCAGGCCGTCTGTTATAACGGGAAATGTCAACATCATGATGGACAGTGTCAGGCCATCTTTGGACCCAGTAGGTTATTGATCTGATATCTGTTATTGATCTGATATTGATCTGATATCTGTTATTGTTATGTTATTGATCTGATATCTGTTATTGATCTGTTATTGATCTGATATCTGTTATTGATCTGATATCTGTTATTGATCTGATATTGATCTGATATCTGTTATTGATCTGTTATTGATCTGTTATTGATCTGATATTGTTATGTTATTGATCTGTTATTGATCTGATATCTGTTATTGTTATGTTATTGATCTGATATCTGTTATTGATCTGTTATTGATCTGATATTGTTATGTTATTGATCTGTTATTGATCTGATATCTGTTATGTTATTGATCTGATATCTGTTATTGATCTGTTATTGATCTGATATTGTTATGTTATTGATCTGATATTCTCCTCTTCCTCAGAGGCAAAAGCGGCTCCTGAGATCTGTTTCAAAAATGTCAACAGTAAAGGAGATCGCTTTGGCAACTGTGGCTACCAGAACTACGGCTACAAGAAGTGTGAGAGCAGGTAAGACACACACACACACACACACACACACACATATATATATATATATATATATATATATATATATATATATATATATATATATATATATATTTATTAGTGCTGTCATATTAGCGTGTTATTAACGGCGTTAACGCGTTTTAATTTCTCAATTCTTTTCTCGCGAGCGCCACGCCGGATGTAGCTCAACCAGAAGCAAAACAATAGGCACGCCGTTTGGGCTTGGAAGCTAGGCTAACGTTACGGTTTAAATGAATGAATGGTGAGCGCGATACGGCAAAATGAACGATGAGACGCTAATGAATGGAAAGTTTACTTTCAACAAGTTGTCAGATGTTCCCTTGACAAGACCAAAGTGGTATGTGCCATTAGTCATTGTGAACTGAGCTATCATCGTAGCCTCTCCAGTCTGAAACACCACTTGATGGCCAACACACAGCTGATGCTAACTCTGCGCCCCCTCGTCATAGCAGACAAGAACGATGACTTCAGAAACACATGGACACCACAACAAGAACAGACTTATTGCAGCCACAGCTAAATGGTGCTACTGCGTGTAGCCTGTTAGCGTTGTGGAGGACGAGGGTCTAGCTGATAGAATACGCATCGCATCCAACGACAGGACCTACGAGTTACCTTCAGGAGCCTGATGCTATGTTCACAGCTCTCTCTCTCTCTCTCTCTCTCTCTCTCTCTCTCTCCTCTCTCTCTCTCTCTCTCTCTCTCTCTCTCTCTCTCTCTCTCTCTCTCTCTCTCTCAAGGCCTTGTTTACCTGAAATGTGCACTTTATAATTTTATTTTGTAAACAGCAAGCCAATCCACTTTTTCATGTTGATAAGAGCATTAAAATGAAGAAAAAAAAAGAAAAAAAAAGATTAATCGCGATTAAATATTTTAACCGTTTGACAGCACTAATATATATATATATATATATATATATATATTTTTTAATATTAATATTAATTACACGGACAGACAGACACACAGACAGACAGACAGTGTTAAAGGCACAGTGCGTCATAAAGTCCAGACCCAGCCTCTGCGTGCGGAGTGAGACCTCCACATCACCAGGTTCAGTGGACGTCTCACTCTGCCGGTTTTATCAGGATCCTTTTTGGAGATCGCTTGTCTCTCGTATCCCAGAATGCATTTCGGTCACCGAGGACACTTTATCACGTTTGAATATCGTCTCCACAGAAACGCGCTGTGCGGGAAGCTGCAGTGCTCCAACGTTCAGGCGGCGACGGCGTTCGGCATCGAACCGTCGATCATCAGCACGCCGATCGCAGGAGCCAAGTGTTACGGAGTCGACTTCATGCTCGGCTCAGACGTCCCCGACCCGGGCATGGTGAACGAAGGGAGCAAGTGTGGAGGAGACGAGGTGAGGAGGAGGTGAACGAAGGGAGCAAGTGTGGAGGAGACGAGGTGAGGAGGAGGTGAACGAAGGGAGCAAGTGTGGAGGAGACGAGGTGAGGAGGAGGTGAACGAAGGGAGCAAGTGTGGAGGAGACAAGGTGAGGAGGAGGTGAACGAAGGGAGCAAGTGTGGAGGAGACGAGGTGAGGAGGAGGTGAACGAAGGGAGCAAGTGTGGAGGAGACAAGGTGAGGAGGAGGTGAACGAAGGGAGCAAGTGTGGAGGAGACAAGGTGAGGAGGAGGTGAACGAAGGGAGCAAGTGTGGAGGAGACAAGGTGAGGAGGAGGTGAACGAAGGGAGCAAGTGTGGAGGAGACAAGGTGAGGAGGAGGTGAACGAAGGGAGCAAGTGTGGAGGAGACAAGGTGAGGAGGAGGTGAACGAAGGGAGCAAGTGTGGAGGAGACAAGGTGAGGAGGAGGTGAACGAAGGGAGCAAGTGTGGAGGAGACAAGGTGAGGAGGAGGTGAACGAAGGGAGCAAGTGTGGAGGAGACGAGGTGAGGAGGAGGTGAACGAAGGGAGCAAGTGTGGAGGAGACAAGGTGAGGAGGAGGTGAACGAAGGGAGCAAGTGTGGAGGAGACAAGGTGAGGAGGAGGTGAACGAAGGGAGCAAGTGTGGAGGAGACAAGGTGAGGAGGAGGTGAACGAAGGGAGCAAGTGTGGAGGAGACAAGGTGAGGAGGAGGTGAACGAAGGGAGCAAGTGTGGAGGAGACGAGGTGAGGAGGAGGTGAACGAAGGGAGCAAGTGTGGAGGAGACGAGGTGAGGAGGAGGTGAACGAAGGGAGCAAGTGTGGAGGAGACGAGGTGAGGAGGAGGTGAACGAAGGGAGCAAGTGTGGAGGAGACGAGGTGAGGAGGAGGTGAACGAAGGGAGCAAGTGTGGAGGAGACGAGGTGAGGAGGAGGTGAACGAAGGGAGCAAGTGTGGAGGAGACAAGGTGAGGAGGAGGTGAACGAAGGGAGCAAGTGTGGAGGAGACAAGGTGAGGAGGAGGTGAACGAAGGGAGCAAGTGTGGAGGAGACAAGGTGAGGAGGAGGTGAACGAAGGGAGCAAGTGTGGAGGAGACAAGGTGAGGAGGAGGTGAACGAAGGGAGCAAGTGTGGAGGAGACAAGGTGAGGAGGAGGTGAACGAAGGGAGCAAGTGTACCTGACCAATCCGAGCTCTCGAATGCTGCAGGGGGCGGGTCTTGAAGCTCTTTTCTTCTTCTGTGGTTTTCAGATCTGCATGAACTTTGAGTGCAGCAGCGTCGACGTCCTGAAATACGACTGTGACGTGGAGAAGAAGTGTCACGGACACGGGGTGAGACACGCCCACCTGTCTGTCTGTTCACCTGTCTGTCTGTTCACCTGTCTGTCTGTTCACCTGTCTGTCTGTCTACCTGTCTGTGTCTCAGGTGTATCTCTCACTAACCTGTCTGTCTACCTGTCTGTGTCTCAGGTGTATCTCTCACTAACCTGTCTGTCTACCTGTCTGTGTCTCAGGTGTGTAACAGTAACAGCAACTGTCACTGTGAAGACGGCTGGGCGGCTCCTTTCTGTGAGGTCAAAGGTTACGGAGGCAGCGTGGACAGCGGACCCACCTGGAACGGTACCTGGAACAAATGTGATAGATATGCTAACTCATTCATGCTAACTCATTCATGCTAACTCATTCATGCTAACTCATTCATGCTAACTCATTCATGCTAACTCATTCATGCTAACTCATATGCTGACTTATCAATGCTAACTCACACATGCTAACTTATCGATGCTAACTCATTCATGCTAACTCGTGCGTGCAGATGTTTCACAATAAAAGCACATATTTAGAATAGAATTGACAGGTAACAGTGAACTCTGTCCGTCCCCTCAGATAAAGACACGTCCGTGAGAGACGGTCTGCTGGTCTTCTTCTTCGTCGTCCTTCCTCTTCTCGCTCTGGGAGCATTTGTTTTCCTGCGCAGGAACGAGCTGCTGCGCCGAGTCGGGCTGAGCCGCAGGAAGAGGTCTCAGGGATACCAGTGAGTCCGAGGATCAGAAATCAGAATCAGAAACTGTTTATTAGCCAGGAATGTTTTCACAAACGAGGAATTTTACGAGGCGGAAGGTGCAGACATTGGACATGGACATGGGACGTTAGACGAGACAAACAACAATCAACGATAACGATAGCAACAGTGCAGTGGGTATTAAATAAGTGTAAGATAAGAAAGTGCTCAGACAACAGATACGTTAAAGTGACGTGTGTGTTTAAGCTAAAGTGTATGTTAGTGGCATGAGTGTTTAAATATGAGGTGTGCAGAGGAGTGAACGGTAAAGAGAAAGAAAGAAGAGAAATAAAAAATAAAAATAACTGGGGGTGACAGAGTCAGTCAGTGGGGGACCCGAGCCCTGTTGATGAGTTCCTGTCGCCATGCGGCCACTTCCTGAAGGTTTCAGGTTACAGTTTGGCAGCAGCTGTTGTTTCTATTTGTAGTCAGTTCGGACGACCAACTGTCCTCTGTGCTGCGTTCAAAGACACTCTGACGATGTTTAACTGTCCTCTGTGCTGCGTTCAAAGACACTCTGACGATGTTTAACTGTCCTCTGTGCTGCGTTCAAAGACACTGACGATGTTTAACTGACCTCTGTGCTGCGTTCAAAGACACTCTGACGATGTTTAACTGACCTCTGTGCTGCGTTCAAAGACACTCTGACGATGTTTAACTGACCTCTGTGCTGCGTTCAAAGACACTCTGACGATGTTTAACTGACCTCTGTGCTGCGTTCAAAGACACTCTGACGATGTTTAACTGACCTCTGTGCTGCGTTCAAAGACACTCAGACGATGTTTAACTGTCCTCTGTGCTGCGTTCAAAGACACTCTGACGATGTTTAACTGTCCTCTGTGCTGCGTTCAAAGACACTCTGACGATGTTTAACTGTCCTCTGTGCTGCGTTCAAAGACACTCTGACGATGTTTAACTGTCCTCTGTGCTGCGTTCAAAGACACTCTGACGATGTTTAACTGTCCTCTGTGCTGCGTTCAAAGACACTCTGACGATGTTTAACTGACCTCTGTGCTGCGTTCAAAGACACTCTGACGATGTTTAACTGACCTCTGTGCTGCGTTCAAAGACACTCTGACGATGTTTAACTGACCTCTGTGCTGCGTTCAAAGACACTCTGACGATGTTTAACTGACCTCTGTGCTTGTGATGTCACTTCCTGTGTTCAGGGCTGACGGCGCGGCTTCAGCCAATCCCAGCAGAGGACCGCCCAGAGCGCAGCCTCCGCCTGTCACCCGCGGCAACGCCAACATCGTGAAAGACGGGGTGAGTGTGTGTGTGTGTGTGTGTGTGTGTGTGTGTGTGTATACATGTGTGTGCATACGTGTGTGTGTGTGTGTGTGTGTGTGTGTGTGTGTGTGTGTGTATACATGTGTGTGTGTGTGTGTGTGTGTGTGTATACGTGTGTGTGTGTGTGTGTGTGTATACATGTGTGTGTGCATACATGTGTGTGTGTGTGTGTGTGTGTGTGTGTGTGTGTGTGTGTGTGTGTGTGTATGTATATATGTGTATATGTGTGTGTTAACATCTCGCTCTCTTCCTGAAGCACAACACTCAGCTGCTGCCACCACAGGAGGTAAAATACTCACTACTCATCCTGTAATAATGTAGTAATATTACTGTAATACTACTACTGAAGTACTCTGTGAAGTATCAGCTTCCAAATATACTTAAACTAGTAAAAGTACTAGTTCTGCAGAGTAATATATGTAATATTATAGTATTATATGTATTGATGTGTGACAGCTGGTACAGTGCTCATTTAAATGACTTCATATCATCTATAATACTTGTATTAGTTGACTATATTCAGTTGTAAAAGTCTGAATCATTAAAGTAACTAAAGCTGTCATAAATGCAGAGCAGTAAAATTAGTATAGTACCTCAGTCATACTTATTGTACTTCCTGTCTTTGACTGAGAAACACGTGTTCACTAACGAGACGCTCCTGTGTGTTGTGGTCAGGTGGTGGAGACCAGCAGGACGGCTTCCTCCTACGCACTGAGGCCGCCGCCCCCTCCTCTGTAAGATCAATACCTTTATACAAGATCAATACCTTTACACAAGATCAATACCTTTACACAAGAGCAATACCTTTACACAAGAGCAATACCTTTACACAAGATCAATACCTTTACACAAGATCAATACCTTTACACAAGATCAATACCTTTACACAAGATCAATACCTTTACACAAGAGCAATACCTCACTGCAAGATCAATACCTTTATACAAGATCAATACCTTTACACAAGAGCAATACCTCACTGCAAGATCAATACCTTTATACAAGATCAATACCTTTACACAAGATCAATACCTTTACACAAGAGCAATACCTCACTGCAAGATCAATACCTTTATACAAGATCAATACCTTTACACAAGAGCAATACCTTTACACAAGAGCAATACCTCACTGTAAGATCAATACCTTTACACAAGATCAATACCTTTACACAAGATCAATACCTCACTGCAAGATCAATACCTCACTGCAAGATCAATACCTCACTGCAAGATCAATACCTTTATACAAGATCAATACCTTTACACAAGATCAATACCTTTACACAAGATCAATACCTTTACACAAGATCAATACCTTTACACAAGATCAATACCTTTATACAAGATCAATACCTTTACACAAGATCAATACCTTTACACAAGAGCAATACCTCACTGCAAGATCAATACCTTTACACAAGATCAATACCTTTATACAAGATCAATACCTCACTGTAAGATCAATACCTTTATACAAGATCAATACCTTTATACAAGAGCAATACCTCACTGCAAGATCAATACCTTTATACAAGATCAATACCTTTATACAAGAGCAATACCTCACTGCAAGATCAATACCTTTATACAAGATCAATACCTTTATACAAGATCAATACCTTTACACAAGATCAATACCTTTACACAAGAGCAATACCTCACTGCAAGATCAATACCTTTACACAAGATCAATACCTTTATACAAGATCAATACCTCACTGTAAGATCAATACCTTTATACAAGATCAATACCTTTATACAAGAGCAATACCTCACTGCAAGATCAATACCTTTATACAAGATCAATACCTTTACACAAGAGCAATACCTCACTGCAAGATCAATACCTTTATACAAGATCAATACCTTTATACAAGATCAATACCTTTACACAAGAGCAATACCTTTACACAAGAGCAATACCTCACTGTAAGATCAATACCTTTACACAAGATCAATACCTTTACACAAGATCAATACCTCACTGCAAGATCAATACCTCACTGCAAGATCAATACCTCACTGCAAGATCAATACCTTTATACAAGATCAATACCTTTACACAAGATCAATACCTTTACACAAGATCAATACCTTTACACAAGATCAATACCTTTACACAAGATCAATACCTTTACACAAGATCAATACCTTTACACAAGATCAATACCTTTATACAAGATCAATACCTTTACACAAGATCAATACCTTTACACAAGGGTAAATAAGTAGAAAAGTAAAATGTTCAGTTCTGATTTTGGACTTTTTTTCACTTCTCTCAGAAAGCCGAAACCTTCTCCTGCATCTCAGCATCTGGTGCCTCAAAGACCCGCCCCCGCTCCACCTGTTTAACCAATCAGGGGGCCCCGCCCGCCACACCTGGATGACACCCTCCCTCCTCTTCTTCTCCTCCTCTTCTTCAACCTCAGTCCCAAACCGAGCAACAGCCAGGAACGGATTCTGGAGCTGAAGATGTCCGACCGCCGGTCCTGGACTACTGTACCAAACTGGGCCGCTCCACCAGAATACTGGACCCGGTCACACTGGACTGGGGTTTCACCGGAACTGAACATAAGCAGACTATGACTATACAGACTTTCTTTCTCTATATCTAGTTCAGTCTGGGGACAAACCTCAGCCAATCGGGTGACGGCTCTGTCCCCAAACCAGCCAATCACATGACAGACACGCCCCAAATCTCACAGCAGATCGTTACACGCCGTCATCGACTGGAAAGCTCAGCTAATAATTATATTTACTTTATTTAGCATGCTGCTAGATTTGGGGTCTTAAGGTCATAGCTAATGCTGGTGTGTTCACTGCTAGCATTACAACATATATGCAAGCTAGCGGTTTGGTTATAAAGTAAAAAAGCTCATGATTCAAGTTCACAACAGGTCCTGGATTTCAGAAAGATGGCGGCTTTCTAGCGTGTAGCTAGCTAAACGTTAGCTTTTTTTTACTTCTTCTGATTGTATTCACTTGTGAAGATTATGTTGACGAACAAAACCTTTGTTTGCCACAGAGATTAATTATTTTAAGAAACCCATCGGCTGTTTGTGGAGGGAACCGGGGCCATGCTAACATGCTAACATGCTAACTTCCTGTTGGCCTTCATGAACACGTCGTCTCTGCAGCGTTCTATTAGCGATATTATTACTGTGCACTATTTCATTTGAATGTAAAAATGTAACCACTATATTCAGCGCCCGAAAAAAACTTCTTATTGTAATTAAACAAAGACGGTTTTAGCTAACGGCTAGTTACGCGCACCGAGAGGCGCTTCGCTCTGATTGGCTGGTTTGAAGACACAGAGGCTGCTGGGGGCGGAGCCTACACTTGACCCCGTCTCTCTGCTTCCTGTCTGTGTGCACTTCCCCTCTGCTCGGCGCCGTCATCCGAATGTAACGCACCCCTGCCGCTGCCTGCGGGTGCGCTTGGTCTCCAAACCTCTTCCAGAATTGTAAAAATCACAGAATGAAAACCTGAACCCTGAAACCGCGACACGCTATTTAATCTCACATCTGGGACCTTCAGTGTCTCCCAGGCTCCGTCTACACGTATGCAGATTCATTTCTTTTATCCCGGTTCACACGAGAGCCTGAACGCACCGCTTGTCGGGGCCGGTAGGTGGCGATAAAGACTCAACGACGCGGTCAAATACCATAGAAGAAGAGTCGGTGAGCTTATTCTACTCCTATAAACGTAATAACCAGTTGAGACGTAAACAAACCAGCATTGTTGTTTTCGGGAGTTTAGAAACGTCTCCAAAACGTAGAAGAAGACATTTAAAAACCTCCGTTTACGGGTGGGCGGGGCCTAAATGTTCACGAGGACACACCCCTTTTTTTTTTTTTACGTCCACTTTCTTGGTTTTTGAAGCCTCGGTATGCGGTACACGTGTTTTTATATTATAGAGAAACGCTCTTTTACTTTGTCTTCAGATGTGGAAACTGAACTTTTTAGAAAACGGCGAGGCAGAGAGACGACAGGAAGTGACATCACAATCCAGGGATTTTCCCATTTCACGGCTTTCATGCACCAAAAATATCAAAAGTTGAATCGGCGTTTTTCCCTCTGACCTTCCTGTAGAAACGGGAGGAACGGGACTGAAGTTATTTCAGGACGTCAGAGCAGCTGAAGCCGAAGCTCGCGAGGGCGTCGCGTTACGGGGTCAAAGGTCACGGGGGTCCAGGTTCCTTGTGTTCAGACTCGAGCAGCCGGCGCTTCCGCCTGACGTCTGTCACTCAAACAAACACCAGAACGCCAAACGGGGGATTCATCCGCCGCTGAAAATAGTCCCCGACAAAGTCTCTCTTTCCTCTTGTGTTGGAAGTATAAAAATACACATTGCCAGTTTTATAACGGCTGAATTACTTCATCGTCATTTCGACATCGTAATAGGAATCAAGGAACAAACTCGTGTTGTTGAAGTGATAATTAAGTTAGGAGGAATTTCCTGTCAGGACTGCAGTGATTACTTTTATCAATTAATGTTGCGTTGCAAAAACAATTGTATTTATCAATAAAAAAAGTGTCTATGAAATAGAAAGAAATCAAGAAAAATCACTTAACATTATGGTTTCAAGTGTAATTTTGAAAGATATTAAAACAAGGTGCTTCTTTTCCAAACATGTGATGTCATGATTCATCAAACTGTCAGTGAGAAAATCTGAGTCATGAAGTCAGACATGTTGTTGGTTTGAGTCTTTTATTTATATATATATATATATATATATATATATATATATATATATATATATATATCACAAGCATTTTAATAAAAGGGTGTGGACTTAAATGAGATTCATCATGTAACCGCTCGGTTTATGCATGAAGGGACATTTATTAAACTAAACATGTATCCGTGTATTTGAACGTAAAATATTTGTTTAGCTTTCCTTAGTATAATTAATTTAAAAAATACAAAAGCGATTTATATATATTTAAATCGCTTTTGTATTTTAATATAAAAAATATATGTATATATTTTTTAAATATTATTTTTAAACTATTTAACCTTTTCTATGTATTTATTGTATTTAAATCCATTATCAGTCACTCATCCGGGTCAGGCCCAGCAGGCTTCCCTCACAGCAACATGTTCAGATCATTCTGGATCCAGAGGCGTTCCTCATGAGATGCTGAACCACCTCCGCTGTATCTAAATAGTTTTAACAATTATGTAAGATAAATATATATCGAAAAAACAAACATTCAACCATGAATATCATTTTTATATATTATTATTATTGTGATTTTACTGTTAGATAAATAAAATGAATCCTGAGACAGTCTCCTGTCGTCATGACATCATGACCTCATGACCTCACTGACTAAATAACACCATACATCATGCATTTAATTTTCGTAAACCTTTTCTATTAGTTTTTGTTTAATAGGTAATTAGATACCTTATTAATCCTGCAAGGGGAAATTGTTTCGTTCGAGCAGCATGTTTACATACAAGTGATGCAATATTATTAAAGCAATATTAAATATACTGTAGAAATGCAAAATATATTAAATAATAGACTGATAAAAACAATAGTGCAAAGATGTAAACAGACAAGTGTAACGGTGTTTTATGGGTATGAGTGATTTACTAAAAACCTAAAACTATACAATTTATATTAAAAAAGCAATAAAAAAAATTGTATTACGTTTAAAATACAAAAGTGTAAAAACGTATTTTTTTTTACATTTATCGTGTTGATTTAAAAAACAATAATATATAACCATAATTTATTTTCTGACAGAAATCTTAAAAAATAAGAAAATACATTTTCATTTATTAATATAAATGAAAATGTTGAATCACGACAGGACCCTTTTAACGTCGGAGGAGCCGGGGCATTTCCGTGCGCGGTGACGTCACGCGCGCTGCGTGACGTCACCGCGCACGGCGATGCCCCGCCTCCTCCGCGCGCCCCCTCCCTCCCCCGAGCTGTCATCATTTCACCGGGAGAAGGCGAAGGGCATCCGGGATAACGTCCGAGAGCGGAGCCGCTGAAACCGCGTTTCTCGAGGTGAGTAAACCGGGAGTCGAGGCTTCAGGAGCCCGGGAGCCACCGGGGAGGTTACCGGGCCCGGTCCTCACTCACAGAGACGGAACCGGGTCCCGTTTAACGGAAGTACAGTCCGTCCCGAGACAACCTGCTAGCCGCGTGCTAACACACGCACAGTAACGGTCCCGTGCACGTTAGCTCATCAGTCACGTGACTACTTCACCGCGTAGAGTTATAAAACATCCCACTGTAGCTTCCGGTACTGGGTTTTAACAGTAAATGACGTCATTTCACGAGGGGTTTTTTGATCCAAGAAATCGCTTTTTCGGGAAGTCCGTGACTCGCGGAAGGACAACGTGACGGACAGCTGGTGTTAGCCAATAGGGAACAGCTTAGGAGTCCGGGTTCCGCCAATCGCGAGGCCGTGTGGGCGGGGCCGGGCGGTGGGCGTGGCCAGGCCGGGGTGAGGGAAGGAACATGGAGCCCCAACAAGGTCACAACATGGAGCCGCAGAGGAGGTGAACTTCAGCTAAAAGAGTGTCCTTCTGCTGCGGCCTTCCTTCCTTTACACTAGTACTCGTCCACTCCCTTCCTCGTTAGTCTTTTTGTGACGTCACTATGTCCACGCAGCCGCTCCTCTGTTGATCCAGGCTATGTTCACTCACGCGTTTCTACTGTTTACGTCTTTGTTGACTAGATTTAAAGTGGAGCTTTTGGAGAAACTCAGTTTAAATGAACTAGTTGCTTCATCATCAAACCTCCTGGTGGTTTAGACATGCAGCCTTTACTCACCAGCTGTGCTTGTGTTGCTGAGGAGAACATAGAAACCTCTGTCTCCTGAGGACTAACTTCTCCTGAGAGGAACGCTGGAAGTACTCCCACTGACTGGAGGAAGTACTCCCACTGACTGGAGGAAGTACTCCCACTGACTGGAGGAAGTACTCCCACTGACTGGAGGAAGTATTCAGGTGCTTTACTGCAGTAGAAGTACCACTACGCACTGAAACTACTCCACGAGAAGTACACGTCCTGGTTCAAAACCTTACTGCAGTACGAGTATATACAAGAGGTTCATGCAGTTAAAGTTAATCAAATGTGCTAAAGTAAAAGTAACTGTCATCTTCATCGTATCCTATACCAACGTCATGGTTAACTGGTTTAATCTTCATGGTATCTATACATCGTCATGTTTCTAACTGGTTTATAACTGGTTTAATCTTCATGGTATCTATACATCGTCATGTTTCTAACTGGTTTCTAACTGGTTTAATCTGCATGGTATCTATACATCGTCATGTTTATAACTGGTTTAATCTGCATGGTATCTATACATCGTCATGTTTCTAACTGGTTTCTAACTGGTTTAATCTGCATGGTATCTATACATCGTCATGTTTCTAACTGGTTTCTAACTGGTTTAATCTGCATGGTATCTATACATCGTCATGTTTCTAACTGGTTTCTAACTGGTTTAATCTTCATGGTATCTATACATCGTCATGTTTATAACTGGTTTCTAACTGGTTTAATCTTCATGGTATCTATACATCGTCATGTTTATAACTGGTTTCTAACTGGTTTAATCTTCATGGTATCTATACATCGTCATGTTTATAACTGGTTTCTAACTGGTTTAATCTGCATGGTATCTATACATCGTCATGTTTCTAACTGGTTTCTAACTGTTGAGCTGCTTCCTGGTGGTCGTGTCACGTGGACTCTAACCGTGTCTCTCTGTGTCTCAGTGGACTAACGGACCGGAGGCCAGTGGACGCTTCATTCGTCCCTCTCAGTGCTGGACTTAAACCCCGGTGGAGAGACTTTCCCCCGTCGCGGTTCTGAGGTAGAGGACGTGCGGCCCGACCGCCACCGCTGGTGACGCCGTTAAGGACTCCAATGCATCGCTTAAGGACTTGTGCGGCGCGGTTGCGTCCGCTCACCGCCTCGCAGGCGGCTCAGACTGTCGGCCCCCAGCGGCCAATGACAGCCGCCTCCACGGGGGGCGCCAGGACGTTTCAGCCAATCAGGTGCTACACGGCGCCCGTGGCCGCCGAGCCGTTCCTCAACGGGACGAGCTCCAACTACGTGGAGGAGATGTACTTCGCCTGGCTGGAGGACCCCAAGAGCGTTCACAAGGTGAGCGGCGGTGGAGCCCCCTGCTGGTGCAGGTCTGCTGTCCGTAGACAGGAAGTCAAGGGTTACAAGTTACTCAAACACTCCTCACCAGACACACGACTCATAATCACATCCTTTACTTAATCAGTTCCAGCTTCTCACAGTTGAATGTTTTCTGGTTTCTTTTCTCCTTTTGAGACTTTTTATGCACGAAACAAAACGTTTTACTGGGAAAACTAATCCCGATGTAGAAATTGATGACCTCATTGATGACCTCATCAATAAGATGTAGAAAATACCCGACGCATTGATGACCTCATCAATAAGATGTAGAAAATACCTGACGCATTGATGACCTCATCAATAAGATGTAGAAAATACCCGACGCATTGATGACCTCATCAATAAGATGTAGAAAATACCTGACACATTAATGACCTCATCAATAAACTGTAGAAAATACCCGACGCATTGATGACCTCATCAATAAACTGTAGAAAATACCCGACGCATTGATGACCTCATCAATAAGCTGTAGAAAATACCCGACGCATTGATGACCTCATCAATAAGATGTAGAAAATACCCGACGCATTGATGACCTCATCAATAAGATGTAGAAAATACCCGACGCATTAATGATCATCAATAAGTTGTAGAACATAACCAACGCATTGATGACCTCATCAATAAGTTGTAGAAAATACCCGACGCATTGATGACCTCATCAATAAGTTGTAGAACATAACCAACGCATTGATGACCTCATCAATAAGTTGCGGTCCACAAACACCTCCGATGTTCATTTTACAACTTTACAAGTCGTCACAGTTTTCATGCCCTTCGTGTTTCTGGTGGTTGAAAAGAAAACAAAGCAGCGTTTGATCTGAGGGGTGTTTTCACAACGCAACATGAAGGACAGCGATAGCACCCCCTGTGGGCCGGAAGGAAGCCGGAGGACATTTATAGTCTTGGAGGACGAGAGGCTAAGAATAGCTGCTGGAAGCTCGGTCACATGACGCAGCGTGTCCACTGAGACCACATCAGGTTGTTAAAGAGATATAGATGTTAGAGATAGAGGTTAGAGATGTTAGAGGTTAGAGAGGATAGAGGTAGAGATGTTAGAGGATAGAGGTAGAGATGTTAGAGGTTAGAGATGTTAGAGGTTAGAGATGTTAGAGGTTAGAGATGTTAGAGGTAGAGATGTTAGAGGTTAGAGATGTTAGAGGTTAGAGATGTTAGAGGTTAGAGATGTTAGAGGTAGAGATGTTAGAGGTAGAGATGTTAGAGGTAGAGATGTTAGAGGTAGAGATGTTAGAGGTAGAGATGTTAGAGGTAGAGAGGATAGAGATGTTAGAGGTAGAGAGGATAGAGAGGATAGAGGTAGAGATGTTAGAGAGGATAGAGGTAGAGATGTTAGAGAGGATAGAGGTAGAGATGTTAGAGAGGATAGAGGTAGAGATGTTAGAGAGGATAGAGGTAGAGATGTTAGAGAGGATAGAGGTAGCGATGTTAGAGAGGATAGAGGTAGAGATGTTAGAGAGGATAGAGGTAGAGATGTTAGAGAGGATAGAGGTAGAGATGTTAGAGAGGATAGAGGTAGAGATGGTAGAGAGGATAGAGGTAGAGATGGTAGAGATGGTAGAGAGGGTAGAGATGGTAGAGATGGTAGAGAGGATAGAGGTAGAGATGTTAGAGAGGATAGAGGTAGAGAGGATAGAGGTAGAGAGGATAGAGGTAGAGAGGATAGAGGTAGAGAGGATAGAGGTAGAGAGGATAGAGAGGATAGAGGTAGAGAGGGTAGAGAGGGTAGAGAGGGTAGAGAGGGTAGAGAGGGTAGAGATGGTAGAGAGGATAGAGGTAGAGAGGATAGAGGTAGAGATGGTAGAGAGGATAGAGGTAGAGATGGTAGAGAGGATAGAGGTAGAGATGGTAGAGAGGATAGAGGTAGAGAGGATAGAGGTAGAGATGGTAGAGGTAGAGATGGTAGAGAGGATAGAGGTAGAGATGGTAGAGAGGATAGAGGTAGAGATGGTATAGAGGTAGAGATGGTAGAGAGGATAGAGGTAGAGATGGTAGAGAGGATAGAGGTAGAGAGGGTAGAGAGGATAGAGGTAGAGAGGGTAGAGGTAGAGATGGTAGAGATGTTAGAGAGGATATAGGTAGAGATGTTAGAGAGGATAGAGGTAGAGAGGATAGAGGTAGAGAGGATAGAGGTAGAGAGGATAGAGGTAGAGAGGATAGAGGTAGAGAGGATAGAGGTAGAGAGGATAGAGGTAGAGAGGATAGAGGTAGAGATGTTAGAGGTAGAGATGTTAGAGGTAGAGAGGATAGAGGTAGAGAGGATAGAGAGGATAGAGGTAGAGATGTTAGAGAGGATAGAGGTAGAGATGTTAGAGAGGATAGAGGTAGAGATGTTAGAGAGGATAGAGGTAGAGATGTTAGAGAGGATAGAGGTAGAGATGTTAGAGAGGATAGAGGTAGAGATGTTAGAGAGGATAGAGGTAGAGATGGTAGAGAGGGTAGAGAGGGTAGAGATGGTAGAGAGGGTAGAGAGGATAGAGGTAGAGATGGTAGAGAGGATAGAGGTAGAGATGGTAGAGAGGATAGAGGTAGATGGTATAGAGGTAGAGATGGTAGAGAGGATAGAGGTAGAGAGGGTAGAGAGGATAGAGGTAGAGAGGATAGAGGTAGAGATGGTAGAGAGGGTAGAGATGTTAGAGAGGATAGAGGTAGAGATGTTAGAGAGGATAGAGGTAGAGAGGATAGAGGTAGAGAGGATAGAGGTAGAGAGGATAGAGGTAGAGATGGTAGAGAGGATAGAGGTAGAGATGGTAGAGATGGTAGAGATGGTAGAGAGGGTAGAGAGGGTAGAGATGGTAGAGATGGTAGAGAGGATAGAGGTAGAGATGGTAGAGAGGATAGAGGTAGAGATGGTAGAGAGGATAGAGGTAGATGGTATAGAGGTAGAGATGGTAGAGAGGATAGAGGTAGAGATGGTAGAGAGGATAGAGGTAGAGAGGGTAGAGAGGATAGAGGTAGAGAGGATAGAGTTAGAGAGGATAGAGGTAGAGATGTTAGAGAGGATAGAGGTAGAGATGTTAGAGAGGATAGAGGTAGAGATGTTAGAGAGGATAGAGGTAGAGATGTTAGAGAGGATAGAGGTAGAGATGTTAGAGAGGATAGAGGTAGAGATGTTAGAGAGGATAGAGGTAGAGATGTTAGAGAGGATAGAGGTAGAGATGGTAGAGAGGATAGAGGTAGAGATGGTAGAGATGGTAGAGAGGGTAGAGATGGTAGAGATGGTAGAGAGGGTAGAGAGGGTAGAGAGGATAGAGGTAGAGATGTTAGAGAGGATAGAGGTAGAGAGGATAGAGGTAGAGAGGATAGAGGTAGAGAGGATAGAGGTAGAGAGGATAGAGGTAGAGAGGATAGAGGTAGAGAGGATAGAGAGGATAGAGAGGATAGAGGTAGAGATGGTAGAGAGGGTAGAGAGGGTAGAGAGGGTAGAGATGGTAGAGAGGATAGAGGTAGAGAGGATAGAGGTAGAGATGGTAGAGAGGATAGAGGTAGAGATGGTAGAGAGGATAGAGGTAGAGATGGTAGAGAGGATAGAGGTAGAGATGGTAGAGAGGATAGAGGTAGAGATGGTAGAGAGGATAGAGGTAGAGATGGTAGAGAGGATAGAGGTAGAGATGGTAGAGAGGATAGAGGTAGAGATGGTAGAGAGGTAGAGATGGTATAGAGGTAGAGATGGTAGAGAGGATAGAGGTAGAGATGGTAGAGAGGATAGAGGTAGAGATGGTAGAGATGTTAGAGAGGATATAGGTAGAGATGTTAGAGAGGATAGAGGTAGAGAGGTAGAGAGGATAGAGGTAGAGAGGATAGAGGTAGAGAGGATAGAGGTAGAGAGGATAGAGGTAGAGAGGATAGAGGTAGAGATGTTAGAGGTAGAGAGGATAGAGAGGATAGAGGTAGAGAGGATAGAGGTAGAGAGGATAGAGAGGATAGAGGTAGAGATGTTAGAGAGGATAGAGGTAGAGATGTTAGAGAGGATAGAGGTAGAGATGTTAGAGAGGATAGAGGTAGAGATGTTAGAGAGGATAGAGGTAGAGATGTTAGAGAGGATAGAGGTAGAGATGGTAGAGAGGGTAGAGAGGGTAGAGATGGTAGAGAGGGTAGAGAGGATAGAGGTAGAGATGGTAGAGAGGATAGAGGTAGAGATGGTAGAGAGGATAGAGGTAGATGGTATAGAGGTAGAGATGGTAGAGAGGATAGAGGTAGAGAGGGTAGAGAGGATAGAGGTAGAGAGGATAGAGGTAGAGATGGTAGAGAGGGTAGAGATGTTAGAGAG
Source organism: Myoxocephalus aenaeus (assembly GCA_038501785.1). Taxonomy (NCBI): domain Eukaryota; kingdom Metazoa; phylum Chordata; class Actinopteri; order Perciformes; family Cottidae; genus Myoxocephalus; species Myoxocephalus aenaeus. Next base: position 98,334 of record JBAMJR010000526.1, on the reverse strand, counting down.
GATAGAGGTAGAGATGTTAGAGAGGATAGAGGTAGAGATGGTAGAGAGGATAGAGGTAGAGATGGTAGAGAGGATAGAGGTAGATGGTATAGAGGTAGAGATGGTAGAGAGGATAGAGGTAGAGAGGGTAGAGAGGATAGAGGTAGAGAGGATAGAGGTAGAGATGGTAGAGAGGGTAGAGATGTTAGAGAGGATAGAGGTAGAGATGTTAGAGAGGATAGAGGTAGAGAGGATAGAGGTAGAGAGGATAGAGGTAGAGAGGATAGAGAGGATAGAGGTAGAGATGGTAGAGATGGTAGAGAGGATAGAGGTAGAGATGTTAGAGAGGATAGAGGTAGAGAGGATAGAGGTAGAGATGGTAGAGATGGTAGAGAGGGTAGAGAGGGTAGAGATGGTAGAGAGGGTAGAGAGGATAGAGGTAGAGATGGTAGAGAGGATAGAGGTAGAGATGGTAGAGAGGATAGAGGTAGAGAGGGTAGAGAGGATAGAGGTAGAGAGGATAGAGGTAGAGAGGATAGAGGTAGAGATGGTAGAGAGGGTAGAGATGTTAGAGAGGATAGAGGTAGAGATGTTAGAGAGGATAGAGGTAGAGAGGATAGAGGTAGAGAGGATAGAGGTAGAGAGGATAGAGGTAGAGATGTTAGAGAGGATAGAGGTAGAGATGTTAGAGAGGATAGAGGTAGAGATGGTAGAGATGGTAGAGATGGTAGAGAGGGTAGAGAGGGTAGAGATGGTAGAGAGGGTAGAGAGGATAGAGGTAGAGATGGTAGAGAGGATAGAGGTAGAGATGGTAGAGAGGATAGAGGTAGATGGTATAGAGGTAGAGATGGTAGAGAGGATAGAGGTAGAGAGGGTAGAGAGGATAGAGGTAGAGAGGATAGAGGTAGAGATGGTAGAGAGGGTAGAGATGTTAGAGAGGATAGAGGTAGAGATGTTAGAGAGGATAGAGGTAGAGATGTTAGAGAGGATAGAGGTAGAGAGGATAGAGGTAGAGAGGATAGAGGTAGAGAGGATAGAGGTAGAGAGGATAGAGGTAGAGAGGATAGAGAGGATAGAGGTAGAGATGGTAGAGAGGATAGAGGTAGAGATGGTAGAGAGGATAGAGAGGATAGAGGTAGAGAGGATAGAGGTAGAGAGGATAGAGAGGGTAGAGGTAGAGATGTTAGAGAGGATAGAGGTAGAGATGTTAGAGAGGATAGAGGTAGAGATGTTAGAGAGGATAGAGGTAGAGAGGGTAGAGGTAGAGATGTTAGAGAGGTTAGATGTTAGAGGGATAGAGGTAGAGATGTTAGAGAGGATAGAGGTAGAGAGGATAGAGGTAGAGATGTTAGAGAGGATAGAGGTAGAGATGTTAGAGAGGATAGAGGTAGAGATGTTAGAGAGGATAGAGGTAGAGAGGGTAGAGGTAGAGATGTTATAGAGGTTAGATGTTAGAGGGATAGAGGTAGAGATGGTAGAGAGGATAGAGGTAGAGATGGTAGAGAGGATAGAGGTAGAGATGGTAGAGAGGATAGAGGTAGAGATGTTAGAGAGGATAGAGGTAGAGATGGTAGAGAGGATAGAGGTAGAGATGTTAGAGAGGATAGAGGTAGAGATGGTAGAGAGGATAGAGGTAGAGATGTTAGAGAGGATAGAGGTAGAGAGGGTAGAGGTAGAGATGTTATAGAGGTTAGATGTTAGAGGGATAGAGGTAGAGATGGTAGAGAGGATAGAGGTAGAGATGGTAGAGAGGTTAGATGTTAGATGTTAGAGGGATAGAGGTTAGAGATAGAGAGATAGTGGTTAGAGAGGTTAGAGATGGTGGTTTGTTTCTGCAGCGGTCACAGAAGCGTTCAGGTCCTCGGACCGACTATTAGTTTACACCCTTAGTTTACACCCTTAGTTTACACCCTTAGTTTACACCCTTAGTTTACACCGTTAATTTACACCGTTAGTTTATAAAAGTGTCCCAAAGAACGAATGTTTGAACCTTATTCAACAGCTTCACAGAACTGACTGCAAAACATGCAAGTTGTGTCCTTTGGTTTAATTTATGCTGCTGCTACACACACAGACACACACACACACACACTCCACGACTTTAGTCTGCCGTAGCTTTTGGAGCTCTCTAAGCGTCTCACCTGTGGGAGCTTCAGCCAATTGTGTAACGTCAGATTTACAGATATTTGTGTACGTGTTGATATAATCGCGATGGTCTTCATCGCTTTGTTCAGACTTTATATGAACGTTAATCTGGCCGCTGGAGCTTTGTGGATTCTCTTCCTCCAGAGGTTTAACCTGCAGAGTTTATATAGAAAGAAGAATACATTAGCAAAGTTATTCATCTGGACTGTTGGTCTGTTTAATCAGGGTACCCGCGAGGTCTTAAAAACTTGAAAAAGTCTTAAATTTAGTATTCATAATTTAAGGCCTTAAAAAGGTATTAAATTTTGTCAACAGGTCTTAAATTTCGTTCATCAAGTCTTAATTTTTACCCCCTTCCTTATTTGATACGGCTCCACAACATTTGTTTATTGTTCGTTGTTACAACGAATCTTAGTACACCCAAACGTCGCATCCAAAATATCAGGCAACCTGTATACTGTCTGAACTGCTGAGACCTGTAGAGTTTAACAGCTGATCGCGCGCTGATCGCTGCGAGCGCGCTAACTAGCGCGCTCGCAGGTTAGCATCGAGCTATGCGAACCTGCTTTCCCGTTTCCATCGCGTGTCTCACCAGCAGGGTCAGATGCACTTGCCAGTAGTGTTACAGAGTCCACAGTCCTCCAGCTAAAGATTTTTCTTCTCTGTAAATTAAAGGGTTCTTCTTCTACACGTTATGGAAGGGGACCAACTTGAATAGGTGCATACAGCGCCAACCTAAAGTACCGGAGTGTGTGGTGCAGGGTATTGCCTGTCTGTGAGTAGGACAGAACCAGTCCCGCCTGTCCCGTATTCTAATCACAGCCTTTTTTATTTGTATCCGTGAAGAGAGAAAAATTTAACAGTTAAGTCACTTAACTGTTAAAATAACAGTTCCATGGTGAGGGCAGCGCGACCAGGTCATGTTTGCCGCTGCGGCACATTTCGCCTAGAGTTTTTTTTCAGCGTGAGAAATACGATCTGTGGCGGGAGGGCGTGACTTAAGACCGAAATGAGACTTGAGAGCCCTGGAGAGAGAAGACATAGAGAAGAAAAAGAGACATAGAGAAAGACAGAGCTGACATGTGATTGGTCAAAGAGCGTGTTTTTATTTTAATTTTTTTAAAGACTGCAGTACAGTCTTTGCGCGCGCAACGGACATCGTCGTCGTTTGCTATGGGCAGCACTAGGCAGTGAGTGATGGGCAAATGCCGTTTTAATCCGCTGTGGGTCCACGACCCAAAGTATGACTGGGTTCAGTCAGTGCCGGGGAATGTGTGGGAGGCACAGTGCACTTTGTGCAGAAAGACATTTAAACTCGGGACGATGGGGCATGTGGCGTTGGCAGACCAGGCTGAAGCCAAGCAAGCAGGCAGCAAGATGGCAGAGCTAATAGCAAAGTCTAATGCCTTTAGAAGGAGCCACAAGGACAAGTTGGCTGAACTCATCAAACTGGATGAACAGATTGCTGCCAAAAGCGCAGAGCTCCAAAGGCTGTAGGATCTGTTGTACTACAACCGCACACAGGTGCACCCACAGACATATCCAGACACACACACACACACACACACACACACACACACATGTACACCCCTCACAGTTATTGTTTTAAATGGTTCTGTATTATGATTAAAGTTATTTGATTGATTGATTTATTTCCTATTTTTTTCATTCATACGCATATCAGGAAAGGTGCGATGTTGGTCTTAAATTTCATTCAAAGTGTCTTGAAAAGGTCTTAAATTTGAGATGAAAAATCCTGGGGGTACCCTGTTAATGTTTGTGTTTTCTATGTTTCTGAACATGGAGGTCACGTGTTCATGTAATCAAAATGGAATCGTGGTAATAATATACTGTCTGACTGTTACTGCTGTCTGACTGTTATTACTGTCTGACTGTTACTGCTGTCTGACTGTTATTACTGTCTGACTGTTATTGCTGTCTGCCTGTTACTGCTGTCTGACTGTTATTGCTGTCTGCCTGTTATTACTGTCTGACTGTTATTACTGTCTGACTGTTATTGCTGTCTGACTGTTATTGCTGTCTGACTGTTACTGCTGTCTGACTGTTATTGCTGTCTGCCTGTTATTGCTGTCTGACTGTTATTGCTGTCTGACTGTTATTACTGTCTGACTGTTATTACTGCTGTCTGACTGTTGTTACTGCTGTCTGACTGTTGTTACTGCTATCTGTTGTTGTTACTACTGTCTGACTGTTGTTACTACTGTCTGACTGTTGTTACTACTGTCTGACTGTTGTGTTACTGTCTGACTGTTGTGTTACTGTCTGACTTGTTGTTGCTGTCTGACTTGTTGTTGCTGTCTGTGACTGTTGTTGTCTGTGACTGTTGTTGCTGTCTGTGACTGTTGTTGCTGTCTGTGACTGTTGTTGTTGCTGTCTGTGTCTGTTGTTGTTGCTGTCTGTGACTGTTGTTGTTGCTGTCTGTGACTGTTGTTGTTGCTGTCTGTGACTGTTGTTGTTGCTCTCTGACTGTTGTTGTTGCTGTCTGTTGTTGTTGCTGTCTGTGACTGTTGTTGTCTGTGACTGTTGTTGTCTGTGACTGTTGTTGTTGCTGTCTGTGACTGTTGTTGTTGTTGTCTGTGACTGTTGTTGTCTGTGACTGTTGTTGTCTGTGACTGTTGTTGTTGTTGTTGTCTGTGACTGTTGTTGTTGCTGGCTGTGACTGTTGTTGTTGCTGGCTGTGACTGTTGTTGTTGCTGTCTGTGACTGTTGTTGTTGCTGTCTGTGACTGTTGTTGTTGCTGGCTGACTGTTGTTGTCTGTGACTGTTGCTGTTGTTGTTGCTGTCTGTGACTGTTGTTGTTACTGTCTGACTGTTGTTGTCTGTGACTGTTGTTGTCTGTGACTGTTGTTGCTGTCTGTGACTGTTGCTGTCTGTGACTGTTGTTGTTGTCTGTGACTGTTGTTGTCTGTGACTGTTGTTGTTGCTGTCTGTGACTGTTGTTGTTGCTATCTGTGACTGTTGTTGTTGCTGTCTGTGACTGTTGTTGCTGTCTGTGACTGTTGTTGTTGCTGTCTGTGACTGTTGTTGTTGTTGCTATCTGTGACTGTTGTTGTTGCTGTCTGTGACTGTTGTTGCTGTCTGTGACTGTTGTTGTTGCTGTCTGTGACTGTTGTTGTTGTTGCTGTCTGTGACTGTTGCTGTTGTTGTCTGTGACTGTTGTTGTTGCTGTCTGTGACTGTTGTTGTTACTGTCTGACTGTTGTTGTCTGTGACTGTTGTTGTCTGACTGTTGTTGTTACTGTCTGACTGTTGTTGTTACTGTCTGACTGTTGTTGTCTGTGACTGTTGTTGTCTGTGACTGTTGTTGTTGCTGTCTGTGACTGTTGCTGTCTGTGACTGTTGTTGTTGCTGTCTGTGACTGTTGTTGTCTGTGACTGTTGTTGTTGCTGTCTGTGACTGTTGTTGTTGTCTGTGACTGTTGTTGTTGCTGTCTGTGACTGTTGTTGTTGCTGTCTGTGACTGTTGTTGTTGCTGTCTGACTGTTGTTGTTGCTGTCTGACTGTTGTTGTCTGTGACTGTTGTTGTCTGTGACTGTTGTTGTCTGTGACTGTTGTTGTTGCTGTCTGTGACTGTTGTTGCTGTCTGTGACTGTTGTTGCTGTCTGTGACTGTTGTTGTTACTGTCTGACTGTTGTTGTTACTGTCTGACTGTTGTTGTTGCTGTCTGTGACTGTTGTTGTTGTTGCTGTCTGTGACTGTTGTTGTCTGTGACTGTTGTTGTTACTGTCTGACTGTTGTTGTTGCTGTCTGTGACTGTTGTTGTTGTTGTTGTCTGTGACTGTTGTTGTCTGTGACTGTTGTTGTTGCTGTCTGTGACTGTTGTTGTTGCTGTCTGTGACTGTTGTTGCTGTCTGTGACTGTTGTTGCTGTCTGTGACTGTTGTTGCTGTCTGTGACTGTTGTTGTTGCTGTCTGTGACTGTTGTTGTTGCTGTCTGTGACTGTTGTTGTTGTTGTTGTCTGTGACTGTTGTTGTCTGTGACTGTTGTTGTTGCTGTCTGTGACTGTTGTTGTTGCTGTCTGTGACTGTTGTTGCTGTCTGTGACTGTTGTTGCTGTCTGTGACTGTTGTTGCTGTCTGTGACTGTTGTTGTTGCTGTCTGTGACTGTTGTTGCTGTCTGTGACTGTTGTTGCTGTCTGTGACTGTTGTTGCTGTCTGTGACTGTTGTTGTTGCTGTCTGTGACTGTTGTTGCTGTCTGTGACTGTTGTTGCTGTCTGTGACTGTTGTTGCTGTCTGTGACTGTTGTTGTTGCTGTCTGTGACTGTTGTTGTTGCTGTCTGTGACTGTTGTTGTTGCTGTCTGTGACTGTTGTTGTTGCTGTCTGTGACTGTTGTTGTTGCTGTCTGTGACTGTTGTTGCTGTCTGTGACTGTTGTTGTTGCTGTCTGTGACTGTTGTTGTTGTCTGTGACTGTTGTTGTTGCTGTCTGTGACTGTTGTTGTTGCTGTCTGACTGTTGTTGTTACTGTCTGACTGTTGTTGTCTGTGACTGTTGTTGTCTGTGACTGTTGTTGTCTGTGACTGTTGTTGTCTGTGACTGTTGTTGTTGTCTGTGACTGTTGCTGTCTGTGACTGTTGTTGTTGTCTGTGACTGTTGTTGTCTGTGACTGTTGTTGTTGCTGTCTGTGACTGTTGTTGTTGCTGTCTGTGACTGTTGTTGCTGTCTGTGACTGTTGTTGTTACTGTCTGACTGTTGTTGTTACTGTCTGACTGTTGTTGTTGCTGTATGTGACTGTTGTTGTTGTTGCTGTCTGTGACTGTTGTTGTTGCTGTCTGTGACTGTTGTTGTTGCTGTCTGTGACTGTTGTTGCTGTCTGTGACTGTTGTTGCTGTCTGTGACTGTTGTTGCTGTCTGTGACTGTTGTTGTTGTCTGTGACTGTTGTTGTTGCTGTCTGTGACTGTTGTTGTCTGTGACTGTTGTTGTTGCTGTCTGTGACTGTTGTTGTTGCTGTCTGTGACTGTTGTTGTTGCTGTCTGTGACTGTTGTTGTTGTCTGTGACTGTTGTTGTTGCTGTCTGACTGTTGTTGTCTGTGACTGTTGTTGTCTGTGACTGTTGTTGCTGTCTGTGACTGTTGTTGCTGTCTGTGACTGTTGTTGTTGTCTGTGACTGTTGTTGTCTGTGACTGTTGTTGTTGCTGTCTGTGACTGTTGTTGCTGTCTGTGACTGTTGTTGTTACTGTCTGACTGTTGTTGTTACTGTCTGACTGTTGTTGTTGCTGTCTGTGACTGTTGTTGTTGTTGCTGTCTGTGACTGTTGTTGTTGCTGTCTGTGACTGTTGTTGCTGTCTGTGACTGTTGTTGTTGCTGTCTGTGACTGTTGTTGCTGCTGTCTGTGACTGTTGTTGCTGTCTGTGACTGTTGTTGTTGCTGTCTGTGACTGTTGTTGTTGCTGTCTGTGACTGTTGTTGCTGCTGTCTGTGACTGTTGTTGCTGTCTGTGACTGTTGTTGCTGTCTGTGACTGTTGTTGCTGTCTGTGACTGTTGTTGTTGCTGTCTGTGACTGTTGTTGTTGTCTGTGACTGTTGTTGTTGTTGTCTGTGACTGTTGTTGTCTGTGACTGTTGTTGTTGTTGTCTGTGACTGTTGTTGTCTGTGACTGTTGTTGTTGTTGTCTGTGACTGTTGTTGTTACTGTCTGACTGTTGTTGTTGCTGTCTGTGACTGTTGTTGTTACTGTCTGTGACTGTTGTTGTTGCTGTCTGTGACTGTTGTTGTTGCTGTCTGTGACTGTTGTTGCTGTCTGTGACTGTTGTTGCTGTCTGTGACTGTTGTTGTTACTGTCTGTGACTGTTGTTGTTGCTGTCTGTGACTGTTGTTGTTGCTGTCTGTGACTGTTGTTGTTGCTGTCTGTGACTGTTGTTGTTGTCTGTGACTGTTGTTGTTGCTGTCTGTGACTGTTGTTGTTGTCTGTGACTGTTGTTGTTGCTGTCTGACTGTTGTTGTTGCTGTCGGTGACTGTTGTTGTTGCTGTCTGTGACTGTTGTTGTTACTGTCTGACTGTTGTTGCTGTCGGTGACTGTGACGGAAAGATCAATCTATCGGATCATTGAACAGATTCCGGCTGCACTTCCTGCCGCTCCTTCACAGTAAAAGCTCGTTGGACTGTCTTTACACACGTGGTTCTGTTGTCACAGATCAGGACTTCACTTCCTGTCTTTGATTTGAATGATGGCGTTTAGTTTAAGTAGGGGTTGAACATGAAGGTGTGATTGTGACTTCATCCCATGAGTCGTCGTTCTCGTGGAAAAAGTGGAAAACAAGATTTATTGCCGAGTTTCTGGGTTTCGACTCGCCTGCTTTCTTTTTGGGTGAAACCCGTCTGACTTCAACACGACGACGTTACCAGAGCTGGGAACCTCTGATAATACTGAATTTAAATAAAGGGTCTTAAGAGAGAGAGAGAAAGGGTGGAGTCTGTGGTTCTGCAGCTCATTCTGGACTCGTGAGTCACCGCCTGAAGGAACCGGTTAGTGTGGCGGACAGGAGGAGAAGAACACGAGGCCTTCATGTTGTTTTAACACTATCTTACCGTACTTCTGCTGCACTTGGGTTTTAAACTGGTTAAAACTTTACTTCATCAAAGAGAAAAGATTCAAAGATCCGTCGTCCAGTTTGTTTACGTCTTAACTAAACGCCTTCAGGCTGCTCTTCTTCTGCGGTTCCATTAAAAGTCTTCTTTCTCCCCCTCAGTCGTGGGACGTGTTCTTCAGGAACGCCAGCTCCGGCGCTCCTCCAGGAGCAGCGTACCGGTCTCCTCTGGGTCTTTCTGCTGCTGCGCTCTCCTCTCTGGAGGCGCAGCCCAACGTGGAGAAGCTGGTGGAGGACCACCTGGCTGTGCAGTCACTCATCAGGGCCTACCAGGTACACACACACACACACAACTACCAGGTACACACACACACACACACACACACACACACACACATATACACACACAACTACCAGGTACACACACATACACACACACACACACACACACACACACACACACACACACACACACACACACACACACACACACAACTACCAGGTACACACACATATACACACATATACACACACCTACCAGGTATACACACATATACACACACCTACCAGGTACACACACACATATACACACACCCCTACCAGGTACACACACACATATACACACACCCCTACCAGGTACACACATATACACACACCCCTACCAGGCACACACACACATATACACACACATATACACACATATACACACACATACACACACATATACACACATATACACACCCCTACCAGGTACACACACACACATATACACACACCCCTACCAGGCACACACACACACCCCTACCAGGTACACACACACACCCCTACCAGGTACACACACACATATACACACACCCCTACCAGGTACACACACACACCCCTACCAGGTACACACACACATATACACACACCCCTACCAGGTACACACACACATATACACACACCCCTACCAGGTACACACACACACCCCTACCAGGTACACACACACATATACACACACCCCTACCAGGTACACACACACACATACACACACCCCTACCAGGTACACACACACACATATACACACACCCCTACCAGGCACACACACACACCCCTACCAGGTACACACACACACATATACACACCCCTACCAGGTACACACACACACATATACACACACCCCTACCAGGTACACACACACATATACACACACCCCTACCAGGTACACACACACATATACACACACCCCTACCAGGTACACACACACACCCCTACCAGGTACACACACACATATACACACACCCCTACCAGGTACACACACACACATACACACACCCCTACCAGGTACACACACACACATATACACACACCCCTACCAGGCACACACACACACCCCTACCAGGTACACACACACACATATACACACCCCTACCAGGTACACACACACACATATACACACACCCCTACCAGGCACACACACACACCCCTACCAGGTACACACACACATATACACACACATATACACACACACCCCTACCAGGTACACACACACATATACACACACCCCTACCAGGTACACACACACATATACACACACCCCTACCAGGTACACACACACACATATACACACCCCTACCAGGCACACACATATACACACACCCCTACCAGGTACACACACACATATACACACACCCCTACCAGGTACACACACACATATACACACACCCCTACCAGGTACACACACACATATACACACACCCCTACCAGGTACACACACACATATACACACACCCCTACCAGGTACACACACACATATACACACACCCCTACCAGGTACACACACACATATACACACACCCCTACCAGGTACACACACACACATACACACACCCCTACCAGGTACACACACACATACACACACACATATACACACCCTACCAGGTACACACACACATATACACACCCTACCAGGTACACACACACATATACACACACCCCTACCAGGTACACACACACACACCAGGTACCAAGTGTGTTACTCCAATACGTCAGTTCACCTAAATCAGGGTTTGAAACTACAGTACCCACAATGCTTTGGAGGACGTAGACGGGAAGTATAAATGTATATAATAAAGTTTTATTATGACGTTTGGTTCATTATTGATATTAATATTTAATATGAATAATGAGATTTTATCTTTAAGAGAAGAACCAGAAAAACTAACTGATATTCCTGTGAAACACAAAGTTTTATTTTGTCAGACTTCCCTTTAATCACCTTTCAAAATAAAATAACGATCAGTTCTTAAGTTATGAGTGCGGCTGCTCTGTCGAGTGTTGAATGAAATGTGATTTATTATTTCTAGGTCCCGCCTACTTCCTGCTTTCATGTTTAATGTGACGTTTAACTTCTTCTTCCTCAGAACTTTAACGTGGAGCCGACTGTTTGCTGTTCTTTCTCAAACCCAGATTGATTTTTAGAATTATATTTATTATTATTGTTTTTAAATCTTCCTTCAGATTTATTTCCGTGGTGACGAGAGTAATGGTTAATAAACGATGTTTAACAGAGTTGTTCAGTGCCGTGGTCTCTGGTGAGCCGGAGGGCTGGGTGGAGGTCTTCACGGTCCTGAACCGGCTCATCAAGGACCGATACGCGTTATTGATCCACTAGATTCATATTCATCAGTTTGGTCGTCGCTCTTTCATTTTATTTCAGTCAGAAGACAAATATATAGATTCATAGAAAACCAGTTATCTCTCCTGACCACTAGAGGGCGACTCCTCTGGTTTTTATTATTCTGGTCATTTAGAGTCAAACAGACCATAAAGCAGGGGACGCTTTAGGGGCGGGGCTACACAGTGATTGACAGGTCTCTATGTCGCTCCTCCTCAGTCACTTCCTGTTCACCGGTTGGATAAAAAAACCAAGATGGCGACGGCCAGAACGAGGCTTCAAAACGTCCTCAAACCAATGAGACCAATCGGTCCCGCGTGTGAACGAGCAGTAAACAAACAAGATGTTTGGTCACATGACACCCGGTGGACCTGTGCAGACCTCCAGTCACCTGACAGCAGTCAGGGTTGTGATAACTGTGTGTGTGTGTGTGTGTGTGTGTGTGTGTGTGTGTGTGTGTAGGTGATGGGGCATCACAATGCCCGGTTGGATCCTCTGGGAATCAGCTGTGTGAATTTTGATGATGCTCCGGTGAATGCCGGCTTCCAGGACGTCGGTGAGACATCAGAACTGAGAGAACTCTTCTGGCTTGTGGTGTTAATGCTACCCCTCCCCCACCCACCCACCCACCCTCTCTCTCTCTCTCTCTCTCTCTCTCTCTCTCTCTCTCTCTCTCTCTCTCTCTCTCTCTCTCTCTCTCTCTCTCTCTCTCTCTCTCTCTCTCTCTCTCTCTCTCTCTCTCTCTCTCTCTGTGTTTCTAACCGTTTGTGGTGATCTTTTACTTTACAAATCCTCCACCTGCTTCTCTGGTTATTTCGTTGCATCTTGCTTCCTCTTCTTCTTCACCTTCTCCTTCATTTCGGTCCATCCTGTCCTCCTCCTCCTCCTCCTCCTCTTCCTCCTCTTGGCCTGGGTGGGCTCTGTGCTATTCTCACTCCTTGTAGATCCGGGGGCACCACGTGGCCCAGTTGGACCCCCTCGGCATCATGGACGCCGATCTGGACTCGTGTGTCCCCACTGACATAATCACGTCCTCCGACAAGCTGGGTGAGGAGCTCGTCTGTCCCCGGGGTCTCCTCGGGTCTGCTGGTCTCCTCGGGTCTGCTGGTCTCCTCGGGTCTGCTGGTCTCCTCGGGTCTGCTGGTCTCCTCGGGTCTGCTGGTCTCCCCGGGTCTGCTGGTCTCCTCGGGTCTGCTGGTCTCCCCGGGTCTGCTGGTCTCCCCGGGTCTGCTGGTCTCCCCGGGTCTGCTGGTCTCCCCGGGTCTGCTGGTCTCCCCGGGTCCTCCAGCAGACCCGGGTCTGCTGGAGGACCCGGGTCCGCTGGTCTGCTGGTCTCCTCGGGTCTGCTGGAGGACCCGGGTCCCAGATGGAAACCGTGTTGTACATCAGGACGCTCTTCAACCTCCTCGTGTACAAAACGTGTTTCTGGACTTTCCGGAACGTTCTCGTCTGTATGCGGAATGTTCCTGAAACGTCCACGTGCACGTTTCAGGAACACTGGAGCGTGCACGTGCACGCTCCAGTCCCGGCAGCAGAAGCCCCGTGCAGCTCGTGATACAAGCAGCTGGCTGCGTTCTTCTTCTTGTTGATCTAATCGGTCCCACAATTTGCGGTTTGACAATTCAAGATGGCCGCCATTTTTCTAGATCACACCAAATTGGTTTCGTAAAGTTGATTTTATTTTCATGGAAAAGTGTGTTTTGGTGTTGATTTCGTTATTTCAAGCATGCTGGAGTGGATTTTTCAAATTGTGTAGCATTTACACTTTTTGATGTACAGATTTGTTTTTAAATTCTAATTCCGCGTTTCAAACTTCCATCAGATCCTCTTGAGAGCAAACACCAAACGTCACGCTTCTATCATCATTTGCACGATTTCTCTAAATTATTCATGTTTTGATCTCCACACAAATGTTTCTAAATCTCAGATCTTGAGTCCTTTCTGAAACTTTCTAGAGCCGCAGCTTTACTGAGGCGTTCCAGCAGAGTCACGTTGTCGTCCTCAGATCTTAATCGGATTCTCTTGGTCAGGAATAGATTGGTCCCTCGTGTGGTGGATTTAATCCTTCACGCCTGTGAAGAACTAGCTGAAGTGGGTCCTTTATGATCCCTTTAGTAGCTTTCAATCACAGCACATGGTCTTGATCAGCAGATGGACTTTTCATCTCCTTCCTGTTTATGTCTCCGGAGAATTTGAGATTGAAAATTCAGGTTTGAGGTTGAAGAGCAGAGGAGAGTAAAGTTTCTAGGTTAGAAGGGATTTCTGTTTCCAGAGTCAAGACTGTACCAAAAACAATGAGTTTAGAGGGTTGTGCGTCTGAGCTCCGTCTGCTGAGGAAGATCATGTGACGTGGTCGAAAGCTCCAGACAGTAGAGACATTCAGAGTCCTTTGAGAGACGGGTGTGTGTGAGCTGTTAGCTGTTAGCTCTGTGCTAGCTGTGCTAGCATCGGTGCTCCGGCGGTAGAAACCTGCCGCTGCACTCTGACGTGTTTTATCTTCTGCCGGTCGCTGATTGGCTGCTGCTCTGACACGCCGGCTCTCAGCCGCGTCCTGATTGGCTCGCTGCTGCAGCCATTGGGCGAAACGTCGAGGACGAGCTCTTCTCCCGTCTCCTCATCGTCACGAGACGAGAAACCGGACCAACGAGATCGACTCGACTTCCTGGCGCTTCAGACGCGTTGAAGCACGTTCAGACTAAACGTTGACGAGAGAAATGTTGATTTTAGATCAAGAGTCATTATCTCAAACATCTCAAACACGACGTCGTCGTTCTTAACTACAGAAATCTGATTGGTTATTTACTTATTTACTGAGTTTATCTGAATCTCTGAACATCGCAGAAGTGCAGCGACTCAACGTTTATTCTCCTGTTCAAACTTTCTGGACAGTTTAAAGACGGAAAGATGTTTTATTTAGTTAGTTTCTCTTATTAGACCGAATAACTCTGCCGCACTAAATCAGTAGTTAACCGCTAATTAGCATTAGCTTTAGCATCACTGGCCCTCGCACTCTTCACTTCCTGTTGCACCGAGATCAATGCGGACGGGGGCGTGTCTTTGAGAGCAGGCGCGCCGGTTCGTGTATTTAAAGATTGAGTCGAGGTCGTCGGTGTTGCGTTCAGGGACCGGCGGCGTCCCGGCTGTGCTTCCTGTCTGGGAACGCGGTCGCGTGGCTTCTGTAGCGCGTTCACGCCTCCCTCTGCAACCCGTTCTGCACCACACGACAGGAAGCCGGTGGAGACGCCGCTCGGGTGTAGCTGAAGGGCGGTGGTGTTAAAATGGCCGACGGCGTCGGGTCGTAGGTCACTAACGGTGTCCGGGTGTCTCTCCCTCTGCTGCCCCCTGCTGGCGACCCCTCCAGACGTGGCGGTGTTCAAGGAGAGGCTGGGCGTCCTCACGGTAGGAGGTACGAGGAGCGACCGCGCTGGTGTGCCGCCGCGAAGCCAGTAGCTCCTCCTTAGCGGGGTCATGTGACCGCGACCTCCACAGGAAGTCAGACCTCCTGTAGAGGTCGCTGTGCTTCAGAACGGGCAATAAAGGAAAGATGTTTCATTTAGTTCACCGTCTTTGCTTTTAGCAAACGTGTTTCTTCAGTTAATGAATGTTTGAGCCACAACAACGGCGGATATTTATTATATTATCTCTCGGATTGTTTTTATTTTGTGGTGGCGGACGGTGAACCTCAGTGAAACATCACTTTAATGCCTCAACACACAGGAAACATGCAGAGGAAACTCACAAATGTACAGTTAAATGTTGGCTTCATTGAAAAGGATGAAGTGACCTCTGACCTCTCTGAATGTCTCCTGTGTGTTCTGGCTGCTGTAGTTAGCTTTGTTAGCTTGTTAGCTTCCAGCTGCTGCTCAGTCCAGTGAACAGTTAGCAGACGTCGCTGCTATATATATATATATATATATATATATATATATATATATATATATATATCCAGCCTTGTTGTTGTGTTTCAGAGTCCGACTTCCTGTCACACTTTAGTGTCACTGCAGACGGAGCGCTAAACTTTCTTTTTTTTTAAGAGTGTTTTTCCTCACTGCTCTTCCTCTTCTATGACGAGGAGGCGGCGAGGAAAGGAAGTGAGGAAAGTGAATAAGGAGCTGAGCAGTGATCCGTCTGCCTGCTGTCTTTTAGAGAGACGCCGCTTCTTGATTGGCCGGCTTGGCTATTCGTGGTGTGATTTGGTTTGTGACCCCGTGTCGTGCTCTCTGATTGGCTGAATCGGTCTGTCCGGCGCAGCCCTGTGATTGGCCGGTTGGGTGAGGACCATTTAAGGTGATTTGTGTTGTATTTAAGGATGACGGAGGGATTTGAACCCGCGTTAAAGACTCAGAGACGCCTCCTTTCTCTCTCTACCTGTTCTCTCTCCTTCATAACATCCTCCACTAACATCCCATAATCAGTCTGAAGGTACAGAATCACTCGTGTTCATTACGCCGTCACGAAAGCGTCACTGCTTGTTCTGAAGTCCCGCCCATTTCTGGCAGACCGCCACGGGGAAATATATGTACTATGGTCAATGGTGAGAGACTCCTCTGGTTGTATAGAAGTCTATGCTTCATGTGTTAAAGCTGCATTCTCTCTCCTGACCACCAGGGGGCGACTCCTCTGGTTGTATAGAAGTCTATGCTTCATGTGTTAAAGCTGCATTCTCTCTCCTGACCACCAGGGGGCGACTCCTCTGGTTGTATAGAAGTCTATGCTTCATGTGTTAAAGCTGCATTCTCTCTCCTGACCACCAGGGGGCGACTCCTCTGGTTGTATAGAAGTATATGCTTCATGTAAAGCTGCATTCTCTCTCCTGACCACCAGGGGGTGACTCCTCTGGTTGTATAGAAGTCTATGCTTCAT
Organism: Myoxocephalus aenaeus; assembly: GCA_038501785.1. Classification (NCBI taxonomy): domain Eukaryota; kingdom Metazoa; phylum Chordata; class Actinopteri; order Perciformes; family Cottidae; genus Myoxocephalus; species Myoxocephalus aenaeus. The sequence goes on along the minus strand of JBAMJR010000526.1, from coordinate 82,146 downwards.
GTGTTAAAGCTGCATTCTCTCTCCTGACCACCAGGGGGCGACTCCTCTGGTTGTATAGAAGTCTTAAATAATTAAAAGTCTCGATCCCGTTCCTCCTAACCAGATCACTAAATGTTACTTTTTAAAACCTATCTTTTAAATCTCCATTTTAAACGTGTGAACGTCTCTCAGCCCCGCGTTGGGCGCCAGAAGGGGGCGGGGCCAGAAGGGGGCGGGGCTTCAGCGCTCTCTCGTGTTAAACAACCCGGAGACTCGTGGGCGCTTCTCCCTCAGTCTGTTCTTCCAGGAGACGTGACGGGTTCATCCACTTTATAACTATTCATCTTTTCTTTTGGTTTTCTCACCAACGTGACTTATTGTTGTTGATCCTGAGATCTGTCATGGTTTGATGTGTGAACTTAATTATTGATCCTACGATGTCTCCTGTGTTTACCTTATTGATCCTCACCCCGTCCACACATCTGTTCCTGCTGCTGTCACTTCACTCTTCTTCTGCTCCTGTCTGCATGTTTACCATCTCTGTTGATGCTTATTCTCCATATTGTGTTTTTCATTCATTCACATTCATTCATTCATATTTGCATGTTTCCATGTGTCCACCTCCTCTCTGTACATCTCCTTGTCTCCTCCCTTCGTCCTGCAACCTTTTTTTCACCTCCTTCCCTCTTTGTCCCCCCCTGCCCTCCCCTCCCATCCCCTGTTGCATCCTGGGACATGTAGGCTTCTACGGCCTGGATGAGTCGGACCTGGACAAGGTGTTCCGGCTGCCCACCACCACCTTCATCGGAGGCTCGGAGACCGCGCTGCCGCTGAAGGAGATCATCCGCCGGCTGGAGGTGAGCCGAGTGTCACTGGAGGTCTGGTGGAGATGTTACCTGTGCAGGTGATGCGGCTGCTACAGGTGATGCTGCTCTCCTTGTGTCGGTCAGATGGCGTACTGTCAGCACATCGGCGTGGAGTTCATGTTCATCAACGACTTGGATCAGTGCCAGTGGATCAGAGAGAAGTTTGAGACTCCAGGAATCATGCAGTTCACTCTGGAGGAGAAGAGGACGCTGCTGGCCCGCATGGTCCGCTCCACCAGGTAAACACCCCTCCACCTCCCACATGGTCCGCTCCACCAGGTAAACACCCCTCCACCTCCCACATGGTCCGCTCCACCAGGTAAACACCCCTCCACCTCCCACATGGTCCGCTCCACCAGGTAAACACCCCTCCACCTCCCGCATGGTCCGCTCCCCCAGGTAAACACCCCTCCACCTCCCACATGGTCCGCTCCCCCAGGTAAACACCCCTCCACCTCCCACATGGTCCGCTCCACCAGGTAAACACCCCTCCACCTCCCACATGGTCCGCTCCACCAGGTAAACACCCCTCCACCTCCCACATGGTCCGCTCCACCAGGTAAACACCCCTCCACCTCCCGCATGGTCCGCTCCACCAGGTAAACACCCCTCCACTTCCCACATGGTCCGCTTCCCCAGGTAAACACCCCTCCACCTCCCACATGGTCCGCTCCACCAGGTAAACACCCCTCCACCTCCCGCATGGTCCGCTCCACCAGGTAAACACCCCTCCACCTCCCGCATGGTCCGCTCCACCAGGTAAACACCCCTCCACCTCCCGCATGGTCCGCTCCACCAGGTAAACACCCCTCCACCTCCCGCATGGTCCGCTCCCCCAGGTAAACACCCCTCCACCTCCCGCATGGTCCGCTCCACCAGGTAAACACCCCTCCACCTCCCGCATGGTCCGCTCCACCAGGTAAACACCCCTCCACCTCCCACATGGTCCGCTCCACCAGGTAAACACCCCTCCACCTCCCGCATGGTCCGCTCCACCAGGTAAACACCCCTCCACCTCCCGCATGGTCCGCTCCACCAGGTAAACACCCCTCCACCTCCCACATGGTCCGCTCCCCCAGGTAAACACCCCTCCACCTCCCGCATGGTCCGCTCCCCCAGGTAAACACCCCTCCCACATGGTCCGCTCCACCAGGTAAACACCCCTCCACCTCCCACATGGTCCGCTCCCCCAGGTAAACACCCCTCCACCTCCCACATGGTCCGCTCCCCCAGGTAAACACCCCTCCACCTCCCACATGGTCCGCTCCCCCAGGTAAACACCCCTCCACCTCCCACATGGTCCGCTCCCCCAGGTAAACACCCCTCCCACATGGTCCGCTCCCCCAGGTAAACACCCCTCCACCTCCCACATGGTCCGCTCCCCCAGGTAAACACCCCTCCCACATGGTCCGCTCCCCCAGGTAAACACCCCTCCACCTCCCACATGGTCCGCTCCACCAGGTAAACACCCCTCCACCTCCCACATGGTCCGCTCCCCCAGGTAAACACCCCTCCCCCTCCCACATGGTCCGCTCCCCCAGGTAAACACCCCTCCACCTCCCACATGGTCCGCTCCCCCAGGTAAACACCCCTCCCCCTCCCACATGGCCCGCTCCCCCAGGTAAACACCCCTCCCACATGGTCCGCTCCAGCAGGTAAACACCCCTCCCACATGGTCCGCTCCCCCAGGTAAACACCCCTCCCACATGGTCCGCTCCAGCAGGTAAACACCCCTCCCACATGGTCCGCTCCAGCAGGTAAACACCCAGGTAACTGTGTGTGTGCAGGTTCGAGGAGTTCCTGCAGAAGAAGTGGTCTGCAGAGAAGCGCTTCGGTCTGGAGGGCTGTGAGTCTCTGATCCCGGCTCTGAAAACCATCATCGACAAATCCTCTGAGAACGGAGTGGAGAACGTCATCATGGGCATGCCTCACAGGTAGCACACACACCTGTGTGACCATGTATACTATAGACACACACACACACACACTTCCTGACCTCCTCCTTCTTTCAGAGGTCGTCTGAATGTTTTGGCCAACGTGATCCGTAAAGAGCTGGAACAGATCTTCTGTCAGTTTGACTCCAAGCTGGAAGCAGCGGATGAGGTAACGTACCTGTAGTGGTGCTGTTGTTACCCTGTTGTTACCCTGTTGTTACCCTGTTGTTACCCTGTTACTGCGTATGGCCGTGGTCTTCAGGGCCTCTGGTGTGGTTCCTCCTCAGGGCTCTGGAGACGTGAAGTACCATCTGGGGATGTACCATCGGCGCATCAACCGCGTGACGGACCGGAACATCACGCTGTCGCTGATGGCCAACCCGTCCCACCTGGAGGCCGTGGACCCCGTGGTGCAGGGCAAGACCAAGGCCGAGCAGTTCTACTGCGGAGACAACGAGGGCAAGCGGGTGAGCCGCTCCTCCTCTGGCTCCTCCCCTTGCGCCTCCTCTGGCTGCTCCCCTTGCTCCTCCCCTTGCTCCGCCTCCTCCCATTGCTCCTCCTCCTCCTTCTCTTGCTCCTCCTCTGGCTCCTCCCCTTGCTCCTCCTCCTCTGGCTCCTCCCCTTGCTCCTCCTCCTCTGGCTCCACCTTCCCTGGCTCCTCCCCTGGCTCCTCCTCCTCTGGCTCCTCCTCCTCCTCTTGCTCCTCCCCTTGCTCCTCCTCCTCTGGCTCCTCCCCTTGCTCCTCCTCTGGCTCCTCCCCCTGCTCCTCCTCCTCTGGCTCCTCCCCTTGCTCCTCCTCTGGCTCCTCCCCCTGCTCCTCCTCCTCTGGCTCCTCCCCCTGCTCCTCCTCCTCTGGCGCCTCCTCTTTACCTGTGTGTGTCTCCAGGTGATGTCCGTCCTGATCCATGGAGACGCAGCGTTCGCGGGTCAGGGCATCGTCTACGAGACGTTCCACCTGTCTGACCTGCAGTCCTACACCACGCACGGCACCGTGCACGTGGTCGCCAACAACCAGGTAACACACACTCGTATACACACACACACATACACTCATATACACATATACACACTCGTATACACACACACACACACTCACACACATATGCACATACACTCTCATATACTCACACACACATACATACACACACACACACCCCACAGCCGTGGGCGATGGACAGGGTGCTAACAGGGTGACTCCCCTCAGATCGGCTTCACCACAGACCCCCGCATGGCGCGCTCCTCGCCGTACCCCACCGACGTGGCGCGCGTGGTGAACGCTCCCATCTTCCACGTCAACGCAGACGACCCCGAGGCCGTGATCTACGTCTGCAAGGTGGCGGCGGAGTGGAGGGCCACGTTCCACAAGGACGTGGTGGTGGACCTGGTGAGAGAGAGTGTGTGTGTGTGTGTGTGTGTGTGTGTGTGAGGGCCACGTTCCACAAGGACGTGGTGGTGGACCTGGTGAGAGAGAGTGTGTGTGTGTGTGTGTGTGTGTGAGGGCCACGTTCCACAAGGACGTGGTGGTGGACCTGGTGAGAGAGAGTGTGTGTGTGTGTGTGTGTGAGGGCCACGTTCCACAAGGACGTGGTGGTGGACCTGGTGAGAGAGAGAGTGTGTGTGTGTGTGTGTGTGTGTGTGTGTGTGTGTGTGTGTGTGTGTGAGGGCCACGTTCCACAAGGACGTGGTGTCTGCCGCCGAGCGCCACGCAGCACAGGGAGGGAGGCTGACTGTGTGTGTGTGTGTGTGTGTCTGCAGGTGTGTTACCGGCGGATGGGCCACAACGAGATGGACGAGCCGATGTTCACTCAGCCGCTGATGTACAAACAGATCAAGAAGCAGAAGCCGGTTCTGCAGAAATATGCAGAGAAGCTGATCGCAGAGGGAGCCGTGAGCCGGCAGGAGTACGAGGCGAGTACTGAGAGTACTGAGAGTAGTCTCAGTACTCTGCTAGCAGTAGTACTACTACTACTGCAATACATCATAAACTGTCATATTTTGTGTGGGGATATTGTGTCAATACACAACTTTTTGTCAAACATGCAGTTATATAAAGTATATAAGTTATATAAAGTATATCATTTGTATAAATTAAACGAGTTATGTAAGTTATATAAATGATATAATGATATATATTTAAATGTCCAGGAAGTCCTGCACATTTAGAGAGTTCACTCTCTGATCTGAGATCAGCGGGAAGAGAACTCGTCAGCTGTTTGATGTGAAGGTTCCATTCAGCTTCTGGGGTGCGTTCCAACCCTCTGCTCTCTTTCTTCAGGAGGAAATTGCCAAATACGATAAGATCTGCGAGGAGGCGTACAACCGCTCCAAAGACGAGAAGATCCTCCACATCAAGCACTGGCTGGACTCCCCCTGGCCCGGTGAGACCCCTGCACACAGACAGATAGAGATAAGCCACGCCCCCTTTCTGGTGCAAACGAAGCCACGTGGGGAGGGGAGGGGGAGCTGCGCTCATGTGATTGGCTGAAAATGAGGGCGACGTCTGATTGGCTACAGAAAGGTCCAAGTTGAAAAAAAACACATGTGGAGCGATCCACAAACGAATAGAATAAAATCCATGCACAAATACATTATGAGAGATATATATATATATATATATATATATATATATATATATATATATATATATATATATATATATATATATATATATATATATATATATATATATATATATATATATATATATATATATTTTTTTGTGAATCTTTCTGTTTGCATTTGCAATTATTGAAACTGACCCCATAGACCACTTACCTGGTCTCTGGACCCTGGTCTCTGGACCCTGGTCCTCTAGGTCTCTGGACCCTGGTCCTCTAGGTCTCTGGACCCTGGTCCTCTAGGTCTCTGGACCCTGGTCCTCTAGGTCTCTGGACCCTGGTCCTCTAGGTCTCGGGTCCTGGACCCTGGTCCTCTAGGTCTCGGGTCCTGGACCCTGGTCTTGGTCCTGGTCCTCTAGGTCTCTGGACCCTGGTCTTGGTCCTGGTCCTCTAGGTCTCGGGTCCTGGACCCTGGTCCTCTAGGTCTCGGGTCCTGGACCCTGGTCTTGGTCCTGGTCCTCTAGGTCTCTGGACCCTGGTCCTCTAGGTCTCGGGTCCTGGACCCTGGTCTTGGTCCTGGTCCTCTAGGTCTCTGGACCCTGGTCCTCTAGGTCTCTGGACCCTGGTCCTCTAGGTCTCGGTCCTGGTCCTCTAGGTCTCTGGACCCTGGTCCTCTAGGTCTCGGGTCCTGGACCCTGGCCCTCTAGGTCTCGGGTCCTGGACCCTGGCCCTCTAGGTCTCGGGTCCTGGACCCTGGCCCTCTAGGTCTCGGGTCCTGGACCCTGGCCCTCTAGGTCTCGGGTCCTGGACCCTGGTCCTCTAGGTCTCGGGTCCTGGACCCTGGCCCTCTAGGTCTCGGGTCCTGGACCCTGGCCCTCTAGGTCTCGGGTCCTGGACCCTGGTCCTCTAGGTCTCGGGTCCTGGACCCTGGTCCTCTAGGTCTCGGGTCCTGGACCCTGGCCCTCTAGGTCTCGGGTCCTGGACCCTGGCCCTCTAGGTCTCGGGTCCTGGACCCTGGTCCTGGACCCTGGTCCTCTAGGTCTCGGGTCCTGGACCCTGGTCTTGGTCCTGGTCCTCTAGGTCTCTTGACCCTGGTCCTCTAGGTCTCGGGTCCTGGACCCTGGTCCTCTAGGTCTCTTGACCCTGGTCCTCTAGGTCTCTTGACCCTGGTCCTCTAGGTCTCGGGTCCTGGACCCTGGTCTTGGTCTCGGTCCTGGTCCTCTAGGTCTCGGGTCCTGGACCCTGGTCTTGGTCCTGGTCCTGGTCCTCTGTCACTCAGTTAGTCGTCCTCTGCAGGTTTCTTCACGCTGGACGGACAGCCGAAGTCCATGAGCTGCCCCTCCACCGGTCTGACCGAGGAAAACCTGAACCACATCGGAGGCGTGGCCTCGTCCGTCCCCGTGGAGGACTTCACCATCCACGGAGGTGAGACCCCTTGAGACCCTTGGCTCTGCGTGGTGCGTTCAGGCTCTCGGTGACGGACCTTGTGGTTTCAGGTCTGAGCCGGGTCCTGAAGAGCCGCGGGGAGATGGTGCGTCAGCGCACCGTGGACTGGGCCCTGGGGGAGTACATGGCCTTCGGGTCTCTGCTGCAGGAGGGGATCCACATCAGACTGTCGGGGCAGGACGTGGAGCGGGGCACCTTCAGGTAGACCTGCGCCCGAACCTCCTGAGACCCGGTCCGGGTGCAGAAGTAGAAAGTCCAACCGGCTCCGTTTGTCCCCTTGCAGCCACCGTCACCACGTCCTCCACGACCAGAACGTGGACAAGAGGACCTGCATCCCCATGAACCACATCGCCCCGGACCAGGCGCCCTACACCGTGTGCAACAGCTCGCTGTCCGAGTACGGGGTGCTGGGTGAGTCTGGGATTTATTTATGGAGTTATTTTTACTTAAAAAAATATATATATCTATATCTTCTTTTTTTTTATTACTATTATTTATTTATATATCTTTTTTTTATTTATATTTCATTCATATTTATAAAACATATAAATATATATATATGAATAAATGAATTGTTTATGTATATATATTTATATTAATTATTTTATATATATTTTGTTTTGTAGATGTATTTATAATTTTTTATATTTTTAATAGGTATAAAAAATTATATGTATTATTATATAATAAATATATATTTATAATATAATAATACATATACGTATATTTATTTATTTGTATTTATATATTTATATTTCTGTATATATATTTTTATTATATATATATATATATATATTTTTATTTTTTATAAATATATTTTTATTTTTATTTTTTATAAATATATATTTTTTTTTTCATTTATGTCTATGTATTGTGTAGACTTATGTGTATATGTTTTATTTATTTATATATATATATATATGAAATATTTGAATACACTTTGTGATGCGTGTCCTGCCGCAGGCTTCGAGCTGGGCTTCGCGATGGCCAGTCCCAACGCCCTCATCCTGTGGGAGGCTCAGTTCGGAGACTTCCACAACACGGCCCAGTGCATCATCGACCAGTTCATCTGCCCCGGGCAGGCCAAGTGGGTCCGGCAGAACGGCATCGTGCTGCTGCTGCCGCACGGCATGGAGGGCATGGTGAGACACACACACACACACACACGCGCACACACACACACACACACGCACACACACACACACACACACACACACCCCCCTCGTGATGAAGTGTTGTCGTCAGTCTGGTGACCGTGGCCTCGTGTGTTTGTGTCTCAGGGTCCAGAACATTCTTCAGCCCGTCCAGAGAGATTCCTCCAGATGTGCAACGACGACCCCGACGTCATGCCGGTAAGACAGGAAGTGGCCTTCATTCTTTCATGAGCAGCAGGAAACAGACACCCTTTCAAAGTTAAAGTCCTCCTCTCCTCCTGCTGGTTTACGTTGGGACTTTGAAATCATAAAACATTCAGAACTTTCATAGTGTGTCAAGCCAGCTGCCAGGCGGGTAAGAGACTACTTTTATTTTGAAGGGGCCTGAATGTGAAGCTACTTCCTGTGTCATTCAAAATAAAAGCGGTTTCATTTCTGGTTAAAAGCTGAATTAAAATCACAGCGTACGCCGGGACCGGAGAAAAAGGTTTAGATAAAGATGGAACATGTAGTTTTTAACTTATAAACTACAAATGAATGAGCTGCAGAGATAATTATTGATTACCCATATATATTATATATTTGTATATGTAAAATATATATTTATATAAACTGTGTATATATAGAAGGAAGACTTGTGGTTCAGAAACTCTAGAAACAGGAAGTCAGGCAGTAGTGAACAGGAAGTCAGGCAGTAGTAAACAGGAAGTCAGGCAGTAGTGAACAGGAAGTCAGGCCAGTAGTAAACAGGAAGTCAGGCCAGTAGTAAACAGGAAGTCAGGCCAGTAGTAAACAGGAAGTCAGGCCAGTAGTAAACAGGAAGTCAGGCCAGTAGTAAACAGGAAGTCAGGCCAGTAGTAAACAGGAAGTCAGGCCAGTAGTAAACAGGAAGTCAGGCCAGTAGTGAACAGGAAGTCAGGCCAGTAGTGAACAGGAAGTCAGGCCAGTAGTAAACAGGAAGTCAGGCAGTAGTAAACAGGAAGTCAGGCCAGTAGTGAACAGGAAGTCAGGCCAGTAGTAAACAGGAAGTCAGGCCAGTAGTGAACAGGAAGTCAGGCCAGTAGTGAACAGGAAGTCAGGCCAGTAGTGAACAGGAAGTCAGGCCAGTAGTAAACAGGAAGTCAGGCCAGTAGTGAACAGGAAGTCAGGCCAGTAGTAAACAGGAAGTCAGGCCAGTAGTAAACAGGAAGTCAGGCAGTAGTAAACAGGAAGTCAGGCAGTAGTGAACAGGAAGTCAGGCCAGTAGTGAACAGGAAGTCAGGCCAGTAGTGAACAGGAAGTCAGGCCAGTAGTAAACAGGAAGTCAGGCCAGTAGTAAACAGGAAGTCAGGCCAGTAGTAAACAGGAAGTCAGGCCAGTAGTAAACAGGAAGTCAGGCCAGTAGTAAACAGGAAGTCAGGCCAGTAGTAAACAGGAAGTCAGGCCAGTAGTGAACAGGAAGTCAGGCCAGTAGTGAACAGGAAGTCAGGCCAGTAGTAAACAGGAAGTCAGGCCAGTAGTGAACAGGAAGTCAGGCCAGTAGTAAACAGGAAGTCAGGCCAGTAGTGAACAGGAAGTCAGGCCAGTAGTGAACAGGAAGTCAGGCCAGTAGTGAACAGGAAGTCAGGCCAGTAGTGAACAGGAAGTCAGGCCAGTAGTGAACAGGAAGTCAGGCCAGTAGTGAACAGGAAGTCAGGCCAGTAGTAAACAGGAAGTCAGGCCAGTAGTAAACAGGAAGTCAGGCCAGTAGTAAACAGGAAGTCAGGCCAGTAGTGAACAGGAAGTCAGGCAGTAGTGAACAGGAAGTGAACTGGACTCCTCCCCCTCTCCTCAGAGCCTCACAGAGGACTTCGCAGTGCGTCAGCTCTACGACTGCAACTGGATCGTCGTCAACTGCTCGTCTCCGGGGAACTACTTCCACGTCCTGAGGAGGCAGATCCTGCTGCCATACAGGAAGCCTGTGAGACACACACACACACACACACACACACACACACACACACACACACACACACAGAGAGACACTGACATCAGCTCACATGTTGAAAATGTGTTGATGTTTGGTTTGTCGATATCACATTGTTCGTTTTCTGGCTGAACTTGTGTTGTTTAATGGCTTTTATTTTGAAAGTCTTAACCCCCTGATGATGAACTTCCTGTTTGTCCCTCCAGCTGATCGTCTTCACTCCCAAATCTCTGCTGCGCCACCCAGAGGCTAGATCCAGCTTCGACGAGATGCTGCCTGGTACTGCTGCTCGTCGTAGTAGTAGTAGTAGTACTAGTAGTATTACTGCTACTAGTATTCATTTCACTAGTACTATTGTTATCATTGAAATGGTCTGGCCGGTGCTCAGTCTCCTCCTCCTCTTCTCTCCTCCTCCTCCTCCTCCTCAGGAACTCACTTCCAGAGGCTGATCCCAGAAGCAGGTTTGGCGTCTGAGCGTCCTGAGGAGGTGAAGCGTCTGATCTTCTGCACGGGGAAAGTTTACTACGAGCTGACGAAGGAGAGGAAGAGCCGAGGCATGGAGGCCACGGTGGCCATCGCCCGCATCGAGCAGGTAGAGTGTGTGTGTGTGTGTGTGTGTGGATGGATGGATGGAACATAACATGTGACTCTGGCTCCGCCCCCATAATGACTTGTGACTCTGGCTCCGCCCCATAATGACATGTGACTCTGGCTCCGCCCCCATAATGACATGTGACTCTGGCTCCGCCCCCATAATGACATGTGACTGGCTCCGCCCCCATAATGACATGTGACTCTGGCTCCGCCCCCGTAATGACATGTGACTCTGGCTCCGCCCCCATAATGACATGTGACTCTGGCTCCGCCCCCATAATGACTTGTGACTCTGGCTCCGCCCCATAATGACATGTGACTCTGGCTCCGCCCCCATAATGACATGTGACTCTGGCTCCGCCCCCATAATGACATGTGACTGGCTCCGCCCCCATAATGACATGTGACTCTGGCTCCGCCCCCGTAATGACATGTGACTCTGGCTCCGCCCCCATAATGACATGTGACTCTGGCTCCGCCCCCATAATGACTTGTGACTCTGGCTCCGCCCCATAATGACATGTGACTCTGGCTCCGCCCCATAATGACATGTGACTCTGGCTCCGCCCCCATAATGACGTGTGACTCTGGCTCCGCCCCCATAATGACATGTGACTCTGGCTCCGCCCCCATAATGACTTGTGACTCTGGCTCCGCCCCATAATGACATGTGACTCTGGCTCCGCCCCCATAATGACATGTGACTCTGGCTCCGCCCCCATAATGACATGTGACTCTGGCTCCGCCCCCATAATGACATGTGACTCTGGCTCCGCCCCCATAATGACGTGTGACTCTGGCTCCGCCCCCATAATGGCTTGTGACTCTGGCTCCGCCCCCGTAATGACATGTGACTCTGGCTCCGCCCCCGTAATGACTTGTGACTCTGGCTCCGCCCCCGTAATGACATGTGACTCTGGCTCCGCCCCCGTAATGACATGTGACTCTGGCTCCGCCCCCGTAATGACTTGTGACTCTGGCTCCGCCCCCATAATGACATGTGACTCTGGCTCCGCCCCCGTAATGACATGTGACTCTGGCTCCTCCCCCGTAATGACATGTGACTCTGGCTCCGCCCCCGTAATGACATGTGACTCTGGCTCCGCCCCCGTAATGACATGTGACTCTGGCTCCGCCCCCATAATGACTTGTGACTCTGGCTCCGCCCCATAATGACATGTGACTCTGGCTCCGCCCCCGTAATGACATGTGACTCTGGCTCCGCCCCCATAATGACTTGTGACTCTGGCTCCGCCCCATAATGACATGTGACTCTGGCTCCGCCCCCATAATGACATGTGACTCTGGCTCCGCCCCATAATGACATGTGACTCTGGCTCCGCCCCCATAATGACGTGTGACTCTGGCTCCGCCCCCATAATGACGTGTGACTCTGGCTCCGCCCCCATAATGGCTTGTGACTCTGGCTCCGCCCCCGTAATGACATGTGACTCTGGCTCCGCCCCCGTAATGACATGTGACTCTGGCTCCGCCCCCGTAATGACATGTGACTCTGGCTCCGCCCCCGTAATGACATGTGACTCTGGCTCCGCCCCCGTAATGACATGTGACTCTGGCTCCGCCCCCGTAATGACATGTGACTCTGGCTCCGCCCCCGTAATGACTTGTGACTCTGGCTCCGCCCCCGTAATGACATGTGACTCTGGCTC
>JBAMJR010000526.1:62500-65000 GCA_038501785.1 Myoxocephalus aenaeus | reverse complement strand
TCTCTCTCCTCCTCTTCTTCATCTTCTCTCTCCTCCTCTTCTTCATCTTCTCTCTCCTCCTCTTCTTCATCTTCTCTCTCTCCTCTTCATCTCCTCCTCCTCTTCTTCATCTTCATCTCCTCCTCTTCTTCATCTTCTCTCTCCTCCTCTTCTTCATCTTCATCTCCTCCTCTTCTTCATCTTCTCTCTCCTCCTCTTCTTCTTCTTCATCTCCTCCTCCTCTTCTTCATCTTCATCTCCTCCTCCTCTTCCTCTTCTCTCTCGCGAGCGTTCATCTCGTGCCAAAACGGAGCGTCTCATGTTTTTCTTTTTCCAGCTGAATGAACTCTTGTCACAGGAAGTAGAACTCTTGTCACAGGAAGTAGAACTCTTCTGGTTGTCAACACAAAGCGACAGCAGAAGAAGAACTCGTTGTTTCTGATCTTCTGTGAGACAAAGAAAATGATTTATTTATTTTCATAATAGTGGATTAAAATTCTTTTATTCATTGTTTTGCTTCATTCAATAAAGAAAACTGTCCTGAAGATCTGCTGCTTCGCCTCGTTCTTTCATCATGGAGACAACATGGAAACGTACACATGTAAACAACATCATGTAAACATAAACAACATGGAAACATGTAAACAACATCATGTAAACATAACGTAAACATGGAAACATCATGTAAACAAAACGTAAACATGTAAACAACATAATGTACAACCAGAGGAGTCGCCCCCTGGTGGTCAGGAGAGAGGATGCAGCTTTAACACATGAAGCATAGACTTCTATACAACCAGAGGAGTCGCCCCCTGGTGGTCAGGAGAGAGAATGCAGCTTTAACACATGAAGCATAGACTTCTATACAACCAGAGGAGTCGCCCCCTGGTGGTCAGGAGAGAGAATGCAGCTTTAACACATGAAGCATAGACTTCTATACAACCAGAGGAGTCTCCCCCTGGTGGTCAGGAGAGAGAATGCAGCTTTAACACATGAAGCATAGACTTCTATACAACCAGAGGAGTCGCCCCCTGGTGGTCAGGAGAGAGAATGCAGCTTTAACACATGAAGCATAGACTTCTATACAACCAGAGGAGTCTCCCCCTGGTGGTCAGGAGAGAGAATGCAGCTTTAACACATGAAGCATAGACTTCTATACAACCAGAGGAGTCTCCCCCTGGTGGTCAGGAGAGAGAATGCAGCTTTAACACATGAAGCATAGACTTCTATACAACCAGAGGAGTCGCCCCCTGGTGGTCAGGAGAGAGAATGCAGCTTTAACACATGAAGCATAGACTTCTATACAACCAGAGGAGTCGCCCCCTGGTGGTCAGGAGAGAGAATGCAGCTTTAACACATGAAGCATAGACTTCTATACAACCAGAGGAGTCTCCCCCTGGTGGTCAGGAGAGAGAATGCAGCTTTAACACATGAAGCATAGACTTCTATACAACCAGAGGAGTCTCCCCCTGGTGGTCAGGAGAGAGAATGCAGCTTTAACACATGAAGCATAGACTTCTATACAACCAGAGGAGTCGCCCCCTGGTGGTCAGGAGAGAGAATGCAGCTTTAACACATGAAGCATAGACTTCTATACAACCAGAGGAGTCGCCCCCTGGTGGTCAGGAGAGAGAATGCAGCTTTAACACATGAAGCATAGACTTCTATACAACCAGAGGAGTCTCCCCCTGGTGGTCAGGAGAGAGAATGCAGCTTTAACACATGAAGCATAGACTTCTATACAACCAGAGGAGTCTCCCCCTGGTGGTCAGGAGAGAGAATGCAGCTTTAACACATGAAGCATAGACTTCTATACAACCAGAGGAGTCGCCCCCTGGTGGTCAGGAGAGAGAATGCAGCTTTAACACATGAAGCATAGACTTCTATACAACCAGAGGAGTCGCCCCCTGGTGGTCAGGAGAGAGAATGCAGCTTTAACACATGAAGCATTGACTTCTATACAACCAGAGGAGTCTCCCCCTGGTGGTCAGGAGAGAGAATGCAGCTTTAACACATGAAGCATAGACTTCTATACAACCAGAGGAGTCTCCCCCTGGTGGTCAGGAGAGAGAATGCAGCTTTAACACATGAAGCATAGACTTCTATACAACCAGAGGAGTCGCCCCCTGGTGGTCAGGAGAGAGAATGCAGCTTTAACACATGAAGCATAGACTTCTATACAACCAGAGGAGTCTCCCCCTGGTGGTCAGGAGAGAGAATGCAGCTTCAACACATGAAGCATAGACTTCTATACAACCAGAGGAGTCTCCCCCTGGTGGTCAGGAGAGAGAATGCAGCTTTAACACATGAAGCATAGACTTCTATACAACCAGAGGAGTCGCCCCCTGGTGGTCAGGAGAGAGAATGCAGCTTTAACACATGAAGCATAGACTTCTATACAACCAGAGGAGTCGCCCCCTGGTGGTCAGGAGAGAGAATGCAGCTTTAACACATGAAGCATAGACTTCTATACAACCAGAGGAGTCTCCCCTGGTGGTCAGGAGAGAGAATGCAGCTTTAA
>JBAMJR010000526.1:52500-57500 GCA_038501785.1 Myoxocephalus aenaeus | reverse complement strand
CGGGCATGGCCGGCGGGCACGGAGGCTACATGGGCCAGCAGGGCTACGGCGAGCCCAGCAAAGGCTACATGAACCAGGGCATGTACGGCCGGCCCAGCGGCTACGGAGGAGGGCCGGGCTACACGAGCAGGTGAGGGTCTCACGGCATGGAGAGCCTGGAACATCGTGGAGTTTAAAATGGTTATTTCCAGGCCTGGAAAAGTCCCCAAAGTTTAGTAAAAGTTATGTAAATGTGTTATATTCATGTGTTCGTGTCGTTCATTTACGCTGAGTTTGAAATAATGAATATGCTTTTAAAAGAAAGACTCAGAATATAAGCAGGCATCCATACAGGCATCTATATAAATGTTTATTCTTTTAATCAAACTATTGTCTCATTCATTTGAGTCATTTAAGGTTTACTGTATGCTTTGTATTCTCATTGTTAGTTTAAATACTACATTTACTCACTTTTTACTGTTTACACCCAGATTTCACTAAATGTTTGTCATGGACATTTGGTTTAAAGTCATGGATCCATTGGTCAGAATGTGCATGAACCCTGTAATAAGTGTATTTTGATGGTCGCAGGATATTCCTCATAACTAATGATGTATGGACGTGTTATCGTTAGTTATCCGCAGAACGCCGGCGGCTCCAGAGGTTCGGCCGACTTCTCTCAGGCCGCCGCTGCCGCCGCCGTCGCTGCTGCCCGCCCGCCACGGCGACCGCCACCCGCCACGGCAACCGTCGCCGCCATCCAGGAGAAACAAAACCAGGACATGAACTACGGACAGGTGAGGAGAGAGGAGGCGGTAGTGCGCCCTCTGCTGGAGGCTTCAGGTGATTGATCTCTGTTTCCTGTTTCAGATGGGCGGTCAGGGCTACAGCAACCAGTTCATGGCCCACTCCGGCCCCCGCGGCCCCCCCGGAGGTATGGGCCCCGGGCCCGGACCTACCAGGGGCCCTCCCTCAATGGGCCCCATGTATGGACCTGGAGGGGGCCCCCAGAGGGTCCCACAGCACCCTCAGCACCCACAGCACCCTCAGCACCCACAGCACCCTCAGCACCCACAGCATCCTCAGCACACACAACATCCTCAGCACCCACAGCACCCACAGCACCCACAGCACCCTCAGCACCCTAACTATGGCCCCGGACCACAGCAAGGCCACCTGAGGCCCCCACAGGGCCTGAAACGGCCCTACAACTCTGAGGTGAGAGCCTGGAGGGCCACACGGATCACCTCCTCATTGAACCTGCTTTAATGGGGCTCCTTTTATTAGTTTCAATAGGAAATATGGACCCGATATGAACATAAAAGCTTCTTTATTCACACGTGACTCACATCCTCTGTCCTTCTCCTTCGTCTTCTGTCCTCTGTCCTTCTCCTTCACCCTCTATCCTTCGCCCTCTGTCCTTCTCCTTTGTCCTCTATCCTTCGCCCTCTTTTCATCTGTCCTTCGCCCTCTGTCCTTCGCCTCTGTCCTTCGCCCTCTGTCCTTCTCCTTCGGTCCTTCTCCTTCGTCCTTCTCCTTCGCCCTCTTTTCATCTGTCCTTCGTCCTCTATCCTTCGCCTCTGTCCTTCTCCTTTGTCCTCTATCCTTCGCCCTCTTTTCATCTGTCCCTCGTCCTTCTCCTTCGTCCTCTGTCCTTCTCCTTTCTTCCTCAGTCTTTCCCAGGAATGCCTCAGCAGTACAGCGTTCCGGTCGGTCCCAGCGTGAGCGTGATGTCGGGTCCCGGTGGAGCCGGCGGTGCGATTCCAGGTTCAGGTGGGGTCGTTCACGGCGGTCACGGAGGTCACGAGGTCACGGCCCGTACTCCAGCCCCAACATGCAGTACCATCCAGGTGAGACGGTTAATGATCGTCTATGATCGTTAGCTTTTCTCTCACAATAGAAGCTCCCCAAATAAACAGATATATCTGTTTATTTGCTATAATCTGATTTTAAACAAAAGAGATGCTGACATAACTACATTAACGACAAGCAAACCAATTTTTAAAACGCTCGTTTTCTGAATGGAGTCTGGAACTTATGCTAACGCTGTAGCCGCTGCAGCGACACTCAGAATAACTCCTCTAAATCACGCTTTGGTACATCAGCAAAGTGATTGTTTATCTCAGAGAAGCACCGAACAGCAGTTCAGAGTATCCGTCCTTGGAGTCGTCTTGGGGTGATTGGGAGGAACGTCTTGGGGTGTTTGGGAGGAACGTCTTGGGGTGTTTGGGAGGAACGTCTTGGGGTGTTTGGGAGGAACGTCTTGGGGTGTTTGCGAGGAACGTCTTGGGGTGTTTGCGAGGAACGTCTTGGGGTGTTTGCGAGGAACGTCTTGGGGTGATTGCGAGGAACGTCTTGGGGTGTTTGCGAGGAACGTCTTGGGGTGTTTGGGAGGAACGTCTTGGGGTGTTTGGGAGGAACGTCTTGGGGTGATGGGGAGGAACGTCTTGGGGTGATGGGGAGGAACGTCTTGGGGTGATGGGGAGGAACGTCTTGGGGTGTTTGGGAGGAACGTCTTGGGGTGATGGGGAGGAACGTCTTGGGGTGTTTGGGAGGAACGTCTTGGGGTGTTTGGGAGGAACGTCTTGGGGTGATGGCGAGGAACGTCTTGGGGTGATGGCGAGGAACGTCTTGGGGTGATGGGGATGAACGTCTTGGGGTGTTTGGGATGAACGTCTTGGGGTGATGGGGAGGAACGTCTTGGGGTGTTGGGAGGAACGTCTTGGGGTGTTTTGGGAGGAACGTCTTGGGGTGATGGCGCGGAACGTCTTGGGGTGTTTGGGAGGAACGTCTTGGGGTGATGGCGAGGAACGTCTTGGGGTGATGGAGGAACGTCTTGGGGTGATGGGAGGAACGTCTTGGGGTGATTGGGAGGAACGTCTTGGGGTGATGGGGAGGAACGTCTTGGGGTGATGGGGAGGAACGTCTTGGGGTGTTTGGGAGGAACGTCTTGGGGTGATGGCGAGGAACGTCTTGGGGTGATGGGAGGAACGTCTTGGGGTGATGGGAGGAACGTCTTGGGTGATTGGGAGGAACGTCTTGGGGTGATGGGGAGGAACGTCTTGGGGTGATGGGAGGAACGTCTTGGGGTGATGGCGAGGAACGTCTTGGGGTGATGGCGAGGAACGTCTTGGGGTGATGGGAGGAACGTCTTGGGGTGATGGGGAGGAACGTCTTGGGGTGATGGCGAGGAACGTCTTGGGGTGATGGGAGGAACGTCTTGGGTGATGGCGAGGAACGTCTTGGGCTGTTTGGGAGGAACGTCTTGGGGTGATGGGAGGAACGTCTTGGGGTGTTTGGGAGGAACGTCTTGGGGTGATGGCGAGGAACGTCTTGGGGTGATTGCGAGGAACGTCTTGGGGTGTTTGGGAGGAAGGTCTTGGGGTGATTGGGAGGAACATCTTGGGGTGATGGCGAGGAACGTCTTGGGGTGATGGCGAGGAACGTCTTGGGGTGTTTGGGAGGAAGGTCTTGGGGTGATTGGGAGGAACGTCTTGGGGTGATTGGGAGGAACGTCTTGGGGTGATTGGGAGGAACGTCTTGGGGTGATTGGAGGAACGTCTTGGGGTGATGGGAGGAACGTCTTGGGGTGTTTGGGAGGAACGTCTTGGGGTGATGGGAGGAACGTCTTGGGGTGATGGCGAGGAACGTCTTGGGGTGATGGCGAGGAACGTCTTGGGGTGATGGGGAGGAACGTCTTGGGTGATGGGGAGGAACGTCTTGGGGTGATGGGAGGAACGTCTTGGGGTGATGGCGAGGAACGTCTTGGGGTGATGGCGAGGAACGTCTTGGGGTGATGGGGAGGAACGTCTTGGGGTGATGGGAGGAACGTCTTGGGGTGATGGGGAGGAACGTCTTGGGGTGATGGCGAGGAACGTCTTGGGGTGATGGGGAGGAACGTCTAGTTTCCTCTGTAGGGCTCAGCCTTAGAGAGTAAGGAGCTCGTACATTGTTTTAGGCCTTGAACCTTGAAGGCCTTTTGGGGGAAACTTGATCAAATTAGGCTCAGATCATGCTAGATGTTTATAGTTATGATCAAAATATTTATATTCATTTTCAGAATATAAATTTTATTCAAAAATAAAATGCTGAAAAAATCAATATCAATTAACACAAGTATTAGAACTCATTTGGGGTTCATACGACTACTTGAAGAATGGGTACAGGGAACCCCACAAACTTTTGAAACAAACATGTTAAAATATAAAAAAGTAGATAAATGTACTTCTTCTATGTCAGACCGTTAGCTTAGCACAAAGGGGAACTGCTAGCGCTTCCTCTTGAGGTGCAGGTGTGCTGATCCGTTACTGGGGGTCTTTCCTGTCCGTTTACCTGCAGGTCCCGGAGGTCCAGGCCCCGCCCCCCAGCGCTCTGGCTCCTCCCCCTCCTATCAGACCCATAAGATGCCCCTCCCACAGTACCCCCCCTCAGGACCCCCCAACTCACAGTACTACAAGGTGAGGAGCTTCATGTGTGTTGTGTGTCCACAGTAATGAAAGGTAAAGCAGGTAAACATTAACATGTGTTGTTGTTGTTGTTGTTGTTGTTGTTGTTTGTTGATGCAGCAGGAGCAGTTTAACGGTCAGAGTGGAGGTCTGAACGCCATGGCAACCGGAGGCGCCGCTGGAGTCTACAACTCCTTCAACCAGCCGTCTGGGGTGAGCCGAGTGTTTTCATGTACTTATACTGCACTCATGAAGTACTTCTACTGCACTCATGAAGTACTTTTTACTCCACTAGTCTGGGGTGAGCCGAGTGTTTTCATGTACTTATACTGCACTCATGAAGTACTTCTACTTCACTCATGAAGTACTTTTTACTCCACTAGTCTGGGGTGAGCCGAGTGTTTTCATGTACTTCTACTTCACTCATGAAGTACTTTTTACTCCACTAGTCTGGGGTGAGCCGAGTGTTTTCATGTACTTCTACTTCACTCATGAAGTACTTTTTACTCCACTAGTCTGGGGTGAGCCGAGTGTTTTCATGTACTTCTACTTCACTCATGAAGTACTTTTTACTCC
>JBAMJR010000526.1:47500-50000 GCA_038501785.1 Myoxocephalus aenaeus | reverse complement strand
AACACACACACACTTATGATAACAAACACACACACACTTATGATAACAAATACACACACACTTATGATAACAAATACACACACACACTCATGATAACAAACACACACACACACTTATGATAACAAACACACACACACTTATGATAACAAATACGCACACACTCATGATAACAAACACACACACACTCATGATAACAAATACACACACACTCATGATAACAAACACACACACACTTATGATAACAAATACACACACACACTTATGATAACAAATACGCACACACTTATGATAACAAACACACACACACACACTTATGATAACAAACACACACACACTTATGATAACAAATACACACACACACTCATGATAACAAACACACACACACTCATGATAACAAATACACACACACACTTATGATAACAAACACACACACACTTATGATAACAAATACGCACACACTCATGATAACAAACACACACACACTTATGATAACAAATACGCACACACTCATGATAACAAACACACACACACTTATGATAACAAATACACACACACACTCATGATAACAAACACACACACACTTATGATAACAAACACACACACACACTTATGATAACAAACACACACACACTCATGATAACAAATACACACACACTTATGATAACAAACACACACACACACTCATGATAACAAACACACACACACTTATGATAACAAACACACACACACACTTATGATAACAAACACACACACACTCATGATAACAAATACGCACACACTTATGATAACAAATACACACACACTCATGATAACAAATACACACACACACACTCATGATAACAAACACACACACACACTCATGATAACAAACACACACACACACTCATGATAACAAACACACACACACTCATGATAACAAACACACACACACTCATGATAACAAACACACACACACACACTCATGATAACAAACACACACACACTCATGATAACAAATACACACACACTCATGATAACAAACACACACACACTCATGATAACAAACACACACACACTCATGATAACAAACACACACACACACACTCATGATAACAAACACACACACACTCATGATAACAAACACACACACACTCATGATAACAAACACACACACACACACTCATGATAACAAACACACACACACTCATGATAACAAATACACACACACTCATGATAACAAATACACACACACTCATGATAACAAATACACACACACTCATGATAACAAATACACACACACTCATGATAACAAACACACACACACTCATGATAACAAACACACACACACTTATGATAACAAATACGCACACACTCATGATAACAAACACACACACACTTATGATAACAAATACACACACACACTTATGATAACAAACACACACACACTCATGATAACAAATACACACACACTTATGATAACAAATACACACACACTCATGATAACAAACACACACACACTCATGATAACAAACACACACACACTCATGATAACAAATACACACACACTTATGATAACAAATACACACACACTCATGATAACAAATACACACACACTCATGATAACAAACACACACACACTCATGATAACAAACACACACACACTCATGATAACAAACACACACACACTCATGATAACAAACACACACACACTCATGATAACAAATACACACACACTCATGATAACAAATACACACACACTCATGATAACAAACACACACACTCATGATAACAAACACACACACACTCATGATAACAAATACGCACACACTTATGATAACAAATACACACACACTCATGATAACAAATACACACACACACACTCATGATAACAAACACACACACACACTCATGATAACAAACACACACACACACTCATGATAACAAACACACACACACTCATGATAACAAACACACACACACTCATGATAACAAACACACACACACACACTCATGATAACAAACACACACACACTCATGATAACAAATACACACACACTCATGATAACAAACACACACACACTCATGATAACAAACACACACACACTCATGATAACAAACACACACACACACACTCATGATAACAAACACACACACACTCATGATAACAAACACACACACACTCATGATAACAAACACACACACACACACTCATGATAACAAACACACACACACTCATGATAACAAATACACACACACTCATGATAACAAATACACACACACTCATGATAACAAATACACACACACTCATGATAACAAATACACACACACTCATGATAACAAACACACACACACTCATGATAACAAACACACACACACTTATGATAACAAATACACACACACTCATGATAACAAATACACACACACTCATGATAACAAACACACACACACTTATGATAACAAATACACACACACACTTATGATAACAAACACACACACACTCATGATAACAAATACACACACA
>JBAMJR010000526.1:22500-42500 GCA_038501785.1 Myoxocephalus aenaeus | reverse complement strand
AGACACACACAGACACACACACAGACACACACACACAGACACACACACAGACACACACACAGAGACACACGCAGAGACACACACAGAGACACACACAGACACACACACAGACACACACACAGACACACACACAGACACACACACAGACACACACACAGAGACACACACAGACACACACACAGAGACACACACACAGAGACACACGCAGACACACACACACACACACACACACACACAGAGACACACACACACACACACACACACAGAGACACACGCAGACACGCATCGATACTCTGAGCCGATCGATCGTGTTTTGCTAACGTGAACTCTCTCTCTCTCTCTCTCTCTCAGTCAAGAGGAACTTCAGCAGCGGTTCGATCCCCGGGACGCCCGGGCTGAACGGAGAGGACGGCGTGGAGCAGACCGCCATCCGGGTCTCGCTGAAGTGTCCCATCACGTTCCGCCGCATCCAGCTGCCGGCCAGAGGTCACGACTGCAGACACATACAGGTCAGAGGTCACGACTGCAGACGCATACAGGTCAGAGGTCACGACTGCAGACGCATACAGGTCAGAGGTCACGACTGCAGACGCATACAGGTCAGAGGTCACGACTGCAGACGCATACAGGTCAGAGGTCACGACTGCAGACGTTATCTACAGCGGTACACCGAGATGTTCTCTGTTCTACTGTTTTATTTCTACATGAAGAGGCTCTAACCCTTCCGGGTCTTGAAGCGCGGAGCCGCGCTTGACGATGTTTACGTTTTGTAAATATGAATAGCTACGAGACTCTCACAGGAGCTCACAGCCTGTGGAGTCTGGAGGCTCCGCCCCCTGTGTGTTCCTACGAGACTCTCACAGGAGCTCACAGCCTGTGGAGTCTGGAGGCTCCGCCCCCTGTGTGTTCCTACGAGACTCTCACAGGAGCTCACAGCCTGTGGAGTCTGGAGGCTCCGCCCCCTGTGTGTTCCTACGAGACTCTCACAGGAGCTCACAGCCTGTGGAGTCTGGAGGCTCCGCCCCCTGTGTGTTCCTACGAGACTCTCACAGGAGCTCACAGCCTGTGGAGTCTGGAGGCTCCGCCCCCTGTGTGTTCCTACGAGACTCTCACAGGAGCTCACAGCCTGTGGAGTCTGGAGGCTCCGCCCCCTGTGTGTTCCTACGAGACTCTCACAGGAGCTCACAGCCTGTGGAGTCTGGAGGCTCCGCCCCCTGTGTGTTCCTACGAGACTCTCACAGGAGCTCACAGCCTGTGGAGTCTGGAGGCTCCGCCCCCTGTGTGTTCCTACGAGACTCTCACAGGAGCTCACAGCCTGTGGAGTCTGGAGGCTCCGCCCCCTGTGTGTTCCTACGAGACTCTCACAGGAGCTCACAGCCTGTGGAGTCTGGAGGCTCCGCCCCCTGTGTGTTCCTACGAGACTCTCACAGGAGCTCACAGCCTGTGGAGTCTGTGTGGAGCTCCGCCTTTCACCGTGATTTGTGGATTCATGTGTCCGTTAACATTTTGTGTGAAACTACCCAATGAACACTCAGGAAATCCCTAAGGACCTACCCACTCACCTACGCTGCAAAAATACAGTTTTGTAGACATTTATTTACATGTATCTACCATTTTATTCATATATTCCACTGCTTTTGTGAACCTAAGACCTTTGGTAAAACAATTTCCATCACCAAAAGAGTTTGTCTACATCAGTAAAGTTATGTTTTCACAAGAGATATGAAGAATTTCCAAAATCGAGCTTCAATTTTTCAGCTTTAGAGCCATATTATCACTTTATTTACACTGATTATATAGAGAGCTGAGATTGTTCTGCCATTGTTGATGTAACACATGGGTATCTATCTCATATGCAAGTGCCTTTTAAAAGGAGAATTTAAGAAAGTATGTAAAATCGAGAAAAAGGCCTAAGACCCTGAAGGGTTAAAGAGTTTGATATTTTTTATATATATATATATATATATATATATATATATATATATATAAAAATACTAAACCCACTGATCTGTCTGTCTGCAGTGTTTTGACCTGGAGTCGTACCTGCAGCTGAACTGTGAGAGAGGAACCTGGAGATGTCCTGTGTGCAAGTACGTCTCTATTTATTATTCATTTATCATAAAACCTGTTTCTACACATGTATATAATGTGTGTGTGTGTGCGTGTGTGTGTGTGTGTGTGTGTGCGTGCAGTAAAACCGCCCTGTTGGAAGGTCTGGAGGTGGATCAGTACATGCTCGGGATCCTCATCTACGTTCAGAAGTAAGAAACGTTCCTTCAGACTTTACTTTGAGTGTTTTGATCGTCTGTATTTTATTTTGAAGGTCTGCTTCCTCCCCCAGCTCCGAGTACGAGGAGATCACCATCGACCCGGTGTGCAGCTGGAAGCCGGTCCCGGTGAAGCCGGACCTGCATGTGAAGGAGGACCCGGACGGCCCGGTGCTGAAGCGCTGCCGGACGCTCAGCCCGAGTCACATGGTGCTGCCCAGCGTCATGGAGATGATCGCATCACTAGGCCCCGCCCCCTCCTCGCCCATGCCCTACCCGCCCCTCCCTGCAGGGGGCAGCGCAGCGGACTACCCTCCAGGTACCCCGTCCTCCTGGGCCTCCTGGGCCTCCTGGGCCTCCTGGGCCTCCTGGGCCTCCTGGGCCTCCTGGGCCTCCTGGGCCTCCTGGTCCAGCTGCTGATCAGTGACCAATGATCAATGATCAATGATCTCAACTGTGTGTGTGTGTGTGTGTGTGTGTCCTCAGCTCCGTCCTATCCCAGTCAACATACTGGTTTCTCAGACTTCACTGGTCCTGGTCTTGGTGGGGACTTCTCGTCCCCCGGTCCGCCCCCCCTCTCCTACCAGTCTGAGCTCCTCCTCTCCCCCGACAAGCCCCTCCCCCACCTGACTGCACAGGTAGGCTTCATCTTCATCTTCATCTTCATCATGTTTGTAATGGGGATTATTTACTCAGTTCACCTCCTGCTCTCTCCTCTCCTGTCTCCTTCCTCTCCTCTCCTGTCTCCTTCCTCTCCTGTCTCCTTCCTCTCCTCTCCTGTCTCCTTCCTCTCCTCTCCTGTCTCCTTCCTCTCATCTCCTTCCTCTCCTGTCTCCTTCCTCTCCTCTCCTGTCTCCTTCCTCTCCTCTCCTGTCTCCTTCCTCTCCTCTCCTGTCTCCTTCCTCTCATCTCCTTCCTCTCCTGTCTCCTTCCTCTCCTCTCCTGTCTCCTTCCTCTCCTCTCCTGTCTCCTTCCTCTCCTCTCCTGTCTCCTTCCTCTCCTGTCTCCTTCCTCTCCTCTCCTGTCTCCTTCCTCTCCTCTCCTGTCTCCTTCCTCTCCTCTCCTGTCTCCTTCCTCTCCTCTCCTGTCTCCTTCCTTTCCTGTCTCCTCTCCTCTCCTGTCCTGTCTCCTTCCTCTCCTCTCCTGTCTCCTTCCTCTCCTGTCTCCTTCCTCTCCTCTCATCTCCTTCCTCTCCTCTCCTGTCTCCTTCCTCTCCTGTCTCCTTCCTCTCCTCTCATCTCCTTCCTCTCATCTCCTGTCTCCTTCCTCTCCTGTCTCCTTCCTCTCCTCTCATCTCCTTCCTCTCCTCTCCTGTCTCCTTCCTCTCCTGTCTCCTTCCTCTCCTCTCCTGTCTCCTTCCTCTCCTCTCCTGTCTCCTTCCTCTCCTCTCCTGTCTCCTTCCTCTCCTCTCCTGTCTCCCTCCTCTCCTCTCCTGTCTCCTTCCTCTCCTCTCATCTCCTTCCTCTCATCTCCTGTCTCCTTCCTCTCCTGTCTCCTTCCTCTCCTCTCATCTCCTTCCTCTCCTCTCCTGTCTCCTTCCTCTCCTGTCTCCTTCCTCTCCTCTCCTGTCTCCTTCCTCTCTTCTCCTGTCTCCTTCCTCTCCTCTCCTGTCTCCTTCCTCTCCTGTCTCCTTCCTCTCCTCTCCTGTCTCCTTCCTCTCCTCTCCTGTCTCCTTCCTCTCATCTCCTTCCTCTCCTCCCCTGCTCTCAGATGTCGGGCCGTTTGGACTCCACTTCCCATGGTGCACCTCTCTCCCAGCAGCAGGGTCTCCATGGCAACATGATGATGCAGCGTAGCAACCAGAACACCCGTCTCCAAGGCGACGGCTCCTTCGGTCTTGGAGCGACGGAGGTTCCTGAACCGTCTTTAGACGTGAGATTATATTATTATTATTATTATTATTATTATTATCACCACCATGTAATACTCTACCGTGGTATTAATACTAAATAATAACATTTACTATTTAAATAATGTATTCAAATATCTATAATTATAAATGTAACCGTATTTAAATATGTATATAGTATATTTAACTATTTATATAATACATTTAAACTTATTTAACTATTTATATAATATATTTAAACTTATTTAACTATTTATATAATATGTTTAAACGTATTTAACTATTTATATAATACATTTAAATGTATTTAAACATGTGTATAATATTGTTTACACGTATTTACTATTTATATAATACATTTAAACGTACTTAACTATTTTATATAATATATTTAAACTTATTTAACTATTTATATATACATTTAAACTTATTTAACTATTTATATATACATTTAAACATGTTTATAATATTGTTTACACATATTTAAATATTGATATAGTTTATTTACACGTATTTAAAGCTAAACAGTTTGTTGAGTCTTCAGGATGAAAACAGGAAGTCGTGTTTCACCACTTCCTGTTTGTTTGTTTGTTTGTTTGTGAAGTTGCTTCCGGAGTTGACCAACCCAGACGAGTTGCTGTCGTACCTCGGACCTCCGGACCTCCCGAGCAACAACAACGACGACCTGCTGTCGCTGTTTGAGAACAACTGAACACACACACACACACACACACACACACACACACACACACACACACGCACTCTGTAAGATATGAACTCGACTCCTCGCAGGACGGAGCGGACCTTTAGAGCGGAGGACTCTTGTTTTATTGATGTTTTTTAACCCTCTGATGCCGGGACGCCTCATCGGACCTCGCCGCTCACAGGAAGTGTCTCGTCCTCGTCTACGTTCGTCCTCGTCTACGTTCGTCCTCGTCTACGTTCGTCCTCGTCTACGTTCGTCCTCGTCTACGTTCGTCCTCGTCTACGTTCGTCCTCGTCTACGTTCGTCCTCGTCTACGTTCGTCCTCGTCTACGTTCGGCAGCGACCGGGAGGACGCTGGGATTTGTAGTTTAAAGTGTGAGTGAGGTTTTTAAATGTGAAGCTTTAAAGAGAAACGTGGTTCACAAACAGGAAGTGCCCCGTTCACACTCAGCCGCCTCTAACGTTATTATTATTGTTGTTGTTGTTGTTGTTGTTTTACAGGAGTTCAAGTTAGATTTTAAACACTTTTATTCCCTCACACACGTGAGATTGTGTCATAATGTTTGATATCTTCACTGTTTCATGTAAACGGTGGGTCACCTGGTTTCCTGTCAAATAAAATGTTTCCCTCTCACGTTGTCTCTCTGCTGCAGAGACGGGAGGACCAATCACAGCCCACGTCCTCCTGTCTCTCTGACCAATCACAGCCCACGTCCTCCTGTCTCTCTGACCAATCACAGGCCACGTCCTCCTGTCTCTCTGACCAATCACAGCCCACGTCCTCCTGTCTCTCTGACCAATCACAGGCCAGGTCTTCTCCACTGATGTTTGTGATGTTTAGTCCCAGTTCTTCTTCTACTGTGTAAAAAGAGTTCAGAGATCAGATGGAAACAGAGACTAGTGTCTACTTCTTCTTCTACTACTTCTACTTCTTCTTCTACTACTTCTACTACTTCTACTTCTTCTATTTCTACTACTTCTACTTCTACTACTACTTCTTCTACTACTTCTACTTCTTCTACTACTTCTTCTACTACTTCTACTTCTTCTATTTCTACTACTTCTACTTCTTCTACTACTTCTTCTACTACTTCTACTTCTTCTATTTCTACTACTTCTACTACTACTACTACTTCTTCTACTACTTCTACTTCTTCTACTTCTTCTACTACTACTTCTTCTACTACTACTACTTCTTCTACTTCTACTTCTTCTACTTCTACTACTAATTCTTCTTCTCTGGAGACATGAAACCTAAAAGTGAACTCTTTCTCTTTTGATCTTCTGCTCCCTGATAATAAATAATGTGAGCTGCATGAAGAGTCTAAAGGTCAGTGAGCCTTCAGGTCTGTTGGTCACGTGAACATCAGGTTCAGGGTCCCGATCAGGTCTGATCAATACTGGGGCGGTCCTGTAGCGTGATCAATAAGCAGGTTTCTCTGGACGATCAAGAATCTGGTCTTTCCTCCTTCAGTTTATTATCAATAAACATTATTTCCTATGAATAGAATCGGGGCGGCTGAGTGTAAATGACTTAAATCTGTGTTTTCATCAGATAAGAGCTTCATGACACACACACACACACACACACACACACACACGATGGACCCCGGTGTCTCGTGCTCAGTGAGCCCAGTGGCTTCTGGGTAAATCAATCTGTACATGATCACACTGTTTGATTCGGTTATGATGATGAAGAAGATGATGAAAGCCTTTGTAATTTAATAAACACACACTGGAAAGACACACAGTTCATGATGTCACTTTATGTTCAATCAATAGATATCAGTTATTGATCCCCGTGTGTGTGTGTGTGTGTGTGTGTGTGTGTGTGTGTGTGTGTGTGTGTAAACTAAACTTGTATTGAACCGGACGGACCGCGCCCTTGCTGCGTGATCGCGCACCCACATTCTCCGCCTGACAGCGGGAACGCGCGCCGACTGCGGGACTTGACTTTAGGCCTCCGCGTGCGCTGCTCGTATTGGACACCCGAGTTGTCACAATGATGCAGGGGGGCGCGCGCTGTTCAGGATTTTATAACCGGGACAGATAAAAGGGGGCGGTGTTACAGCGAGAAAGCGCTAAAAACACCCGATCCCCGCCCGTAGCGGGCCACACAGCTGTATTAATCAAACCCACCCTCTAAAGGGTCAGTTCAGCTACAGCCCAGCCAAAAGGGGCGGGTTCATCCGTTCTGGCCGCTGATTTGCTTAAACGGGTGTCAATCACATATTTCGGGGCTACCAATTGGCTCGCTTTGATTTCAAACCGCCCATCGGCGTGTTATATAAAATTAAACCACACGGCACCTTCTTTTCTCGGATCCTTCTGGCCAGCCGTGTCTCAGCTCCAGGAAAAAAAAACGTTCAGTCCACTCGCTCCGGTTCAGTCAGCTAAAATGGCCAGACCACGAGTCTTCTTCGACGTCGCCTCCAACGGCAGCCCGATGGGCCGCGTGGTGATGGAGGTAACCGTCTCTCCGCCGTGCAGCCGGTGCAGCAGCCCGTTTCTGCTGCTCCGGTTCCGCTAACCGTCTTTGTTTTTATGGGCCACGAAGCCCCTGTGTGCTGCGCACGGTTGAACCCGTGTGTTCCCCCGCCGCTAACTGTTCAGAACGCACGAGCGGACCCGTAGCCAAGCTGTCACGAGCGCATCTGCCTTGAATGGACCATGTGCACGTGTGTGTGCGTGTGTGGCTCGAGCTAAAGGGACTGCGTAACGGATCCTCACGTCACCGCTTTATTCTGTCATATTTAACATGGCGTTTATGTGCATGATAAAGAGACTATGTATAATCTGACCGGTATTGTAACGCTGGACTACCGGCTCGTGCATGCCCTCATAACTGGCTGACTGACGGTAGCGTCACGCTGAGGCCGCTGGAGGCCCGCGGGCCATGTTTGAGCCGCCGGCTAGCAGGCTGAACTAATGCTAACGGACCGTTCAGTCAACTCTTTGTTGCGTTTCGCGGCCTTTTCACAAGCCCGGGAAAACCGACTTCAATCCGCGGGCGTCTGTTATGTTGAACGGTCTCGATGAATGTCTGTGTGAATTACAATTATACTTTTTGTATTGTGTTTTATTTATTCTGGTTTCATTCTGATTTCAAAATGTGAAAGTTTACTGTCTGCCGCATAAGCGAACTGTGCTGCTTCCTGTCTGCGCACGCAGTCCTGGAAAGTTCCATGAGGGGGGAGGGGCTCTCCGCATGATGATGATGGGGGCTGTAGGAAGATGGCCGACATCCCGTTACACTTTTTTTTTCTTCGTAATCTTATTCCCACAATGAAGAAGCGGACCGTTACGTAACGGGCTGCTGTTTGGTTTTACAGTCACGTCATTGTCACGTGGGTCCTTTATATCCAGTTAAAGGAAGCTGAACGCAACGCTGCCATTTTGTGCCCGTTGCAGCCGAGCCCCATAATGCGCGTTCCCGACGGGCCCGTGAACCCGCACTTCTCAGCTTCCCTGCGCTAACGTCTGTCTTCAGCTGGTGTTGAATGTAACGTGAGCTCCTACACATGGAGCTCTGGCTTCTGTTGCTGCTCTGAGATCAGTCTCCCTGCAGTGCTGACACCTGACCTGTGTGCAGTGGACCAGTTGAACTGGTTTCAGATCAGTCACACGAGGTGAAGCTGCTCTGGACGGCCAACAGTCAGCGGGTCACTGATCTCGCGACCTTTGACCCTCTTCTCCGTCCTCTGCAGCTCCGCGACGACGTGGTGCCAAAGACCGCCGAGAACTTCCGGGCCCTGTGCACCCACGACAAGGGCTTCGGCTACAAGGGCTCCAGCTTCCACCGCATCATCCCCAAGTTCATGTGCCAGGTGAGGCGGCCATGACGGTCACTGTCACGGAAGAGTCTGTTTTAAAATGGCTATTTCCAGGCCTGGAAAATCCCAAAAGTGTTGTAAAAGTCATGTAAATGTGTTATATTCATGTGTTCATTTACGCTGAGTTTGAATGAATATGCTTTTAAAAAGACTCAAAATATAAGCAGGCATACATACAGGCATCTATATAAATGTTTATTCTTTTAATCAAACTATTGTCTCATTCATTTGTGTCATTTAAGGTTTACTGTATGCTTTGTATTCTCATTGTTAGTTTAAATACTACATTTAAAGTCATGAAATCCATTAGTCAGCATGTGTATGAACCCTGTATTTTAGCGCATAACATTAATAATAATTGTCTTTCTGTAGAACAATGCTACTTGAGTACGGGGCCTTAAGTGTGTGTTAATGTGTGTGTGTTAATGTGTGTGTGTGCGCGCAGGGCGGTGACTTCACCAACCACAACGGAACCGGCGGGAAGTCCATCTACGGCAACAAGTTCGCCGATGAGAACTTCACCCTGAAGCACGCCGTGGCCGGCACCCTGTCCATGGCCAACGCCGGGCCCAACACCAACGGGTCCCAGTTCTTCATCTGCACAGACAAAACCCCGTGGTGAGCCATGTGGGGATGTTAGCATAGCTTAGCATAATGACTGGCAGCAAGCGAGGACAGCTAGCATTAATGTTTTAACGTCTCGCTGTCTTCTACACAGACAATAGCGTGTTAGCTTAGCATAAAGACTGGCAGCAGGTGGGGACAGCTAGCATTAATGTTTTAACGTCTCGCTGTCTTCTACACAGACAATAGCGTGTTAGCTTAGCATAAAGACTGGCAGCAGGTGGGGACAGCTAGCATTAATGTTTTAACGTCTCGCTGTCTTCTACACAGACAATAGCGTGTTAGCTTAGCATAAAGACTGGCAGCAGGTGGGGACAGCTAGCATTAATGTTTTAACGTCTCGCTGTCTTCTACACAGACAATAGCGTGTTAGCTTAGCATAAAGACTGGCAGCAGGTGGGGACAGCTAGCATTAATGTTTTAACGTCTCGCTGTCTTCTACACAGACAATAGCGTGTTAGCTTAGCATAAAGACTGGCAGCAGGTGGGGACAGCTAGCATTAATGTTTTAACGTCTCGCTGTCTTCTACACAGACAATAGCGTGTTAGCTTAGCATAAAGACTGGCAGCAGGTGGGGACAGCTAGCATTAATGTTTTAACGTCTCGCTGTCTTCTACACAGACAATAGCGTGTTAGCTTAGCATAAAGACTGGCAGCAGGTGGGGACAGCTAGCATTAATGTTTTAACGTCTCGCTGTCTTCTGCACAGACGATAGCGTGTTAGCTTAGCATAAAGACTGGCAGCAGGTGGGGACAGCTAGCATTAATGTTTTAAAGTCTCGCTGTCTTCTGCACAGACGATAGCGTGTTAGCTTAGCATAAAGACTGGCAGCAGGTGGGGACAGCTAGCATTAATGTTTTAACGTCTCGCTGTCTTCTACACAGACAATAGCATGTTAGCTTAGCATAAAGACCGGCAGCAGGTGGGGACAGCTAGCATTAATGTTTTAACGTCTCGCTGTCTTCTGCACAGACGATAGCGTGTTAGCTTAGCATAAAGACTGGCAGCAGGTGGGGACAGCTAGCATTAATGTTTTAAAGTCTCGCTGTCTTCTGCACAGACGATAGCGTGTTAGCTTAGCATAAAGACTGGCAGCAGGTGGGGACAGCTAGCATTAATGTTTTAACGTCTCGCTGTCTTCTGCACAGACGATAGCGTGTTAGCTTAGCATAAAGACTGGCAGCAGGTGGGGACAGTTGGCATTATTGTTAGCGTCTCCGTCCTCTACACAGAAGTAGCGTGTTAGCTTAGCATGATGATGATGTGTCTGTGTTGCAGGCTGGATGGGAAGCACGTGGTGTTCGGCACCGTGGTGGAGGGCATGGACGTGGTGAAGAAGATGGATGAAAACGGCAGCCAGAGCGGCAAAACCTCGTCCAAGATCACCATCGCCGACTGCGGTCAGCTCTGAGCGCCGGCGCTTCAGCCCTGTAGCCACGCCCCCGTAGGCTCCGCCCCCTCCGCCGTTCAACATTCCTTATAGATGGCGTTTCAAACCCCCACATACCTTTTTTATTTTATTCCGTTATTCAAATAATGTTGTTGCATTCGTGACTTTTCCTTTCAGAAGTTTCTTTTGCATTAGCAGGCTTTTTTCACAATGTCCCAACGTTTTTTATTTTTAAGTCAAATAATGAAGAATAAGAAAATAAAACAGAAAAGTTGCCTTGAGAATTGAAACATTTGTTGTTTTTTATTTCTAACTTGTGCTGTTACACAACCTTTAATGCAGAACCAGATGTCATGTGACCAGAAGTGTAACTTGCGTTACAACACGTGTGTGACAGTTCTTTCATGAGCGGTTCGTCCAGCAGAGGGAGCTCTTCAGCTTGACTTGTATTTAGTATTTTTAAGATGAACATTCCTCATTCAGAGGTGAGACTGTTTGTTCTGCTTCATTTAACCGGTTCAGTTCTGCAGTGAAACTCAGTGATAAGAATGAATACGTTTTTATCAGGACAAGACGTTGATGGGACCGTTCATTGTGAACGAGCTGTCAATCAGTCTGGACCCGCCCACAAACACCTGAGGTTTAAAGCATGGGACTTCTATTAAAGTTCAACGAGGTCCGGTATGACTCAGTCCACATTGAAGCTTCAACGTCTGTAGTCAATGAAGAAAAGTCTATTGATCAATCTACGATTTCCTAATTGGATGAATTATAAATAATTCATAATCTAATAATGGATGTTCTACACGGACTGCATTTAAGAATAAAATACATAAAGCTATTCAAAAACAAACTGAACGACTTATACTCTATATTATATATACGTCTTATATTCTCTTCTGAAAGGAGACGTGTGCTTATTAAACTACTCTTCCTGTTGACACCGTGTTGGGCTGTGACTTCATAGTTCTGTAGTTCATCTGACCATATTGCTCCTCCATTGTTTAGTCTTCCTATCGGATGAGTTTGTGCTTCTCGTTCACATCGACACGGCTTCTGAACACGTGTTGGTTTGAAGAGTGAACATGTACGAGTCTGTCCTTTCTTGATTAAATCACTCGAGCCGCTTATCGGAACACGTTCTGTGAGCAGCATCACGTGACTGATTTACAACAAAGTGAGTCTCCTGGACCGTAGAGGAGAAGCGTAGAGACCCTGTTTTAAAGCATTAACACATTCATGCTAGCTGTCCTCACCTGCTGCCGGTCTTTATGCTAAGCTAGGCTAACATACTATTGTCTCTGTTTAGAAGACAGCGAGACGTTAACACATTAATGCTAACTGTCCTCACCTGCTGCCGGTCTTTATGCTAAGCTAGGCTAACATGCTATTGTCTCTGTTTAGAAGACAGCGAGACGTTAACACATTCATGCTAACTGTCCTCACCTGCTGCCGGTCTTCATGCTAAGCTAGGCTAACATGCTATTATCTCTGTTTAGAAGACAGCGAGACGTTAACACATTAATGCTAACTGTCCCCACCTGCTGTATAAATAATATATATTATTATAATAGTAATACTATGAAGCTCTCTGCTTGCACATTTCAAATGTTTCCTCCCTCTAATAACATTTGAACAGAATAACACTCATACTCCGTCTTTAATAATCTATCATCTTTTATTAACTACAATAATAATAATAATAATAATAATGTTGGACATATTTATAACTCTTTCCCGCTGCAGGTGTGTTGTTAAAAGTTCATCTCTCACCAATTCATGTTTATTTAAATAAAAACGAGTTCATAAAGAGCGCGTCAGCAGCTCCTCTCCGCCGTCCGCCTCTTCTTCCCAGAATGCCTTGTGTTCCTCTGGCCCCGCTCCACTTTGGGCTGACACGCCCCCTGGCCCTTGGCTTTCCCTGGCCCCGCCCCCCCGGCGGCGGCGCAGGACAGCCCTGCTGCGCAGTCGCAGCGGCCGAGCTTCCTGCGCAGCTTCCCGGACCCCCGCAGCAGGCAGGCCTCTCCCTGCTCCGGGATCCGCTGGCAGCGCCTTCCGGTCAGGTACCGGACGCAGCACAGACCGGAAGCGCAGTCCCCGCTGCGCACGCAGCTGGACATCTCTGGAGCTGCGCGGGAAACACGGGAAAACACGGGTTACACCTGAACGCACCACCGTGTAGCAGGAAAGTACTGATGCACACGGAAATACTACAGTACGAGTACAAGTACAAAACCTCATGCAGTAGAAGTACTAATACACACGGAAATACTACAGTACAAGTACAAGTACAAACTACTACATCTGAGATGTAGTACAGTATAAAGTACAACATGTACCTCTGAGGTGTAGTACAGTAAGAAGTACTATATAGTGTACTTCTAAAACTCACAGCAATGCACTCTGGGATTCGTAGTTGTCTTCCAATCACTCACCTTTGGTCCTGTTGAAGATGTCTGTCTCTCTGTCCACCGGTCTGTCCACCTGTCTGTCCACCTGTCTGTCCACCTGTCTGTTCACCTGTCTGTCCTGTGAGGACGGTCTCCTCTGAGCTCTGTTGCTGCAGCCTCCCACCTGATGGATGAAGACATGGAGACATGAAGACATGGAGACATGGAGACATGAAGACATGGAGACATGAAGACATGGAGACATGGAGACATGAAGACATGGAGACATGGAGACATGGAGACATGAAGACATGGAGACATGGAGACATGAAGACATGAAGACATGGAGACATGGAGACATGAAGACATGGAGACATGGAGACATGGAGACATGAAGACATGGAGACATGAAGACATGGAGACATGGAGACATGAAGACATGGAGACATGGAGACATGAAGACATGAAGACATGGAGACATGAAGACATGAAGACATGGAGACATGGAGACATGAAGACATGGAGACATGGAGACATGGAGACATGAAGACATGGAGACATGGAGACATGAAGACATGGAGACATGGAGACATGAAGACATGGAGACATGAAGACATGGAGACATGGAGACATGGAGACATGGAGACATGAAGACATGGAGACATGGAGACATGAAGACATGAAGACATGGAGACATGGAGACATGAAGACATGGAGACATGGAGACATGAAGACATGGAGACATGGAGACATGAAGACATGGAGACATGGAGACATGAAGACATGGAGACATGAAGACATGGAGACATGAAGACATGGAGACATGGAGACATGGAGACATGAAGACATGAAGACATGGAGACATGGAGACATGGAGACATGGAGACATGAAGACATGGAGACATGAAGACATGGAGACATGGAGACATGGAGACATGGAGACATGGAGACATGAAGACATGGAGACATGGAGACATGGAGACATGGAGACATGGAGACATGAAGACATGGAGACATGGAGACATGGAGACATGGAGACATGAAGACATGGAGACATGGAGACATGGAGACATGGAGACATGGAGACATGGAGACATGAAGACATGGAGACATGGAGACATGGAGACATGAAGACATGGAGACATGGAGACATGGAGACATGGAGACATGAAGACATGGAGACATGGAGACATGGAGACATGAAGACATGGAGACATGGAGACATGGAGACATGAAGACATGGAGACATGAAGACATGGAGACATGAAGACATGGAGACATGAAGACATGGAGACATGGAGACATGGAGACATGGAGACATGAAGACATGGAGACATGGAGACATGGAGACATGGAGACATGAAGACATGGAGACATGGAGACATGGAGACATGAAGACATGGAGACATGGAGACATGAAGACATGGAGACATGGAGACATGGAGACATGGAGACATGGAGACATGAAGACATGGAGACATGAAGACATGGAGACATGAAGACATGGAGACATGGAGACATGGAGACATGGAGACATGGAGACATGGAGACATGAAGACATGGAGACATGGAGACATGAAGACATGGAGACATGGAGACATGGAGACATGAAGACATGGAGACATGGAGACATGGAGACATGGAGACATGGAGACATGGAGACATGGAGACATGGAGACATGAAGACATGGAGACATGGAGACATGGAGACATGAAGACATGGAGACATGGAGACATGGAGACATGGGGACATGGAGACATGGAGACATGAAGACATGGAGACATGGAGACATGGAGACATGGAGACATGAAGACATGGAGACATGGAGACATGGAGACATGAAGACATGGAGACATGGAGACATGGGGACATGAAGACATGAAGACATGAAGACATGAAGACATGAATCAGTGACATCACTGAGACATTCTGCTTCTTTAGTGCTCTCAAGATCAATCAGTCATCTGGCAACTATTTAGATAATGATGAAAGTACAACTCTCTCTGTGTCTCTATATCACAGTACTATGACTGTAATATCGCAGTAATATCGCAGTACTATGTCTGTAATATCACAGTAATATCGCAGTAATATCACAGTACTATGACTGTAATATCACAGTAAAGTACTCTCACACCACACAGTA
The DNA here is from genome assembly GCA_038501785.1 of Myoxocephalus aenaeus. NCBI lineage: Eukaryota > Metazoa > Chordata > Actinopteri > Perciformes > Cottidae > Myoxocephalus > Myoxocephalus aenaeus. Next base: position 27,292 of record JBAMJR010000526.1, on the reverse strand, counting down.
GAAGTATAAAGGTACTACATGAAGTATTCTTACATCGTGCAGTAGTAGTATAAAGTACTTGAAGTACTCTCACACCATGCAGTAGTAGTATAAAGTACTTGAAGTACTCTCACACCATGCAGTAGTAGTATAAAGTACTTGAAGTACTCTTACATCGTGCAGTAGTAGTATAAAGTACTTGAAGTACTCTCACACCATGCAGTAGTAGTATAAAGTACTTGAAGTACTCTTACATCATGCAGTAGCAGTATAAAGTACTTGAAGTACTCTTACATCGTGCAGTAGTAGTATAAAGTACTTGAAGTACTCTCACACCATGCAGTAGTAGTATAAAGTACTTGAAGTACTCTTACATCATGCAGTAGCAGTATAAAGTACTTGAAGTACTCTTACCGGCCGCTCGGCGCTCTGCTGCGTCGCCTCTTTGGAGGACCGGATGGTGTTCTGGTCCAGACCCAGACCACAGACCAGAGACACACACAGAACGCTGCTCCACACCCACATCCTGGATCAGTCGATGTATGAATGTATGGATCGGTTGATGTATGGATCAGTCGATGTATGGATCGGTCGTCTCTCAGCTGCTGATCACTGGTCGCTCCCCTCTGGTTATTGATCTGAGTCTGAATGGTTTGAGGTCCTGAATGAATCCTCGGAGCGGCTCCTTTCTGGTCTGAGAGCGTTCAGGCGGTTCTGACCCTCTCGGCTGCGTCTGGTTCCTCCCTCAGGTGCGTTTGTTTTATATACCCTCCCCTCCGCTCTGATCCGTCGCGTCCCTCAGATGTTTTGAAGGAGCGTTTGAAGCTCGACCGCATCAGTCGGCGGAGACTTCCTTCCTGGAAGCCCTGCAGGCGGCCTCAGGTGAGGGAGGGCCGTTTGATACGTGACACCGCAGAGACCACAGAGAGATGAAAACACACCTGGAGACACCGGCAGGTAGAGCGTGTGTGTGGTTTGACTTAATGTCGGGATAAAGACTCATTAGAGCGGGCGGATGTGTGAGTGTTTACAGGTGATTACAGCTGATTAACAGTCTCAGAGGCATTCCGTCTCTGAACACACAAACCCAGTCCAGGTGTGTGTTTGTGTGACGGACAGGTGAGTGTTTGTGTGACGGACAGGTGTGTGTTTGTTTGTGTGATGGACAGGTGAGTGTTTGTTTGTGTAACGGACAGGTGTGTGTTTGTGTGACGGACAGGTGAGTGTTTGTGTGACGGACAGGTGAGTGTTTGTTTGTGTGACAGACAGGTGAGTGTTTGTGTGATGGACAGGTGAGTGTTTGCGTGACGGACAGGTGTGTGTTTGTGTGATGGACAGGTGAGTGTTTGTGTGACGGACAGGTGAGTGTTTGTTTGTGTGACAGACAGGTGAGTGTTTGCGTGACGGACAGGTGAGTGTTTGTGTGATGGACAGGTGTGTGTTTGTGTGACGGACAGGTGAGTGTTTGTGTGATGGACAGGTGTGTGTTTGTGTGACGGACAGGTGAGTGTTTGTTTGTGTGACGGACAGGTGAGTGTTTGTGTGACGGACAGGTGAGTGTTTGTGTGACGGACAGGTGAGTGTTTGTTTGTGTGATGGACAGGTGTGTGTTTGTGTGACGGACAGGTGAGTGTTTGTGTGACGGACAGGTGAGTGTTTGTGTGACGGACAGGTGAGTGTTTGTGTGACGGACAGGTGAGTGTTTGTGTGACGGACAGGTGAGTGTTTGTGTGACGGACAGGTGAGTGTTTGTTTGTGTGACAGACAGGTGAGTGTTTGCGTGACGGACAGGTGAGTGTTTGTGTGATGGACAGGTGTGTGTTTGTGTGACGGACAGGTGAGTGTTTGTGTGATGGACAGGTGTGTGTTTGTGTGACGGACAGGTGAGTGTTTGTGTGACGGACAGGTGAGTGTTTGTGTGACGGACAGGTGAGTGTTTGTTTGTGTGATGGACAGGTGAGTGTTTGTTTGTGTGATGGACAGGTGTGTGTTTGTGTGACGGACAGGTGAGTGTTTGTTTGTGTGATGGACAGGTGTGTGTTTGTGTGACGGACAGGTGAGTGTTTGTTTGTGTGATGGACAGGTGAGTGTTTGTTTGTGTGATGGACAGGTGAGTGTTTGCGTGATGGACAGGTGAGTGTTTGTGTGATGGACAGGTGTGTGTTTGTGTGACGCACAGGTGAGTGTTTGCGTGATGGACAGGTGTGTGTTTGTGTGACGGACAGGTGAGTGTTTGTTTGTGTGATGGACAGGTGTGTGTTTGTGTGACGGACAGGTGAGTGTTTGTTTGTGTGACGGACAGGTGAGTGTTTGTTTGTGTGACGGACAGGTGAGTGTTTGTTTGTGTGACGGACAGGTGAGTGTGTGTTTGTGTGACGGACAGGTGTGTGTTTGTGTGACGGACAGGTGAGTGTTTGTTTGTGTGACGGACAGGTGAGTGTTTGTGTGATGGACAGGTGAGTTTGTGTGATAAACAGGTGTGTGTTTGTGTGATAAACAGGTGTGTGTTTGTGTGACGGACAGGTGAGTTTGTGTGATAAACAGTTGTGTGTTTGTGTGATAAACAGGTGTGTGTTTGTGTGACGGACAGGTGAGTTTGTGTGATAAACAGGTGTGTGTTTGTGTGACGGACAGGTGAGTTTGTGTGATAAACAGTTGTGTGTTTGTGTGACGGACAGGTGTGTGTTTGTGTGATGGACAGGTGAGTTTGTGTGATAAACAGGTGTGTGTTTGTGTGACGGACAGGTGAGTGTCAAGACAACAAGACATTAAACTCTTTATACCGTAGACACAGCAACAATTGAGATTACGTGTCTTGCTCAAGGACACATCAACATGGACTAGCGGAGCCGGGGCTCGAACCACCGATCCTCTGATTGAAAGACGGGCATGCTAACCACTGAGCCACAGTTGCCCCAAACCAACAATACAACAAGACCACAAGACAACAAGACCACAAGACTACAAGACAACAAGACCACAAGACTACAAGACCACAAGGTAACAAGACCACAAGACAACAATACAACAAGACCACAAGACAACAAGACCACAAGACCACAAGGTAACAAGACAACAAGACCACAAGGTAACAAGACAACAAGACCACAAGACCACAAGGTAACAAGACCACAAGGTAACAAGACAACAAGACCACAAGGTAACAAGACCACAAGACCACAAGACCACAAGGTAACAAGACCACAAGGTAACAAGACAACAAGACCACAAGGTAACAAGACCACAAGACCACAAGACCACAAGACTACAAGACCACAAGACCACAAGACCACAAGGTAACAAGACTACAAGACCACAAGACCACAAGGTAACAAGACCACAAGGTAACAAGACAACAAGACCACAAGGTAACAAGACCACAAGACCACAAGACCACAAGGTAACAAGACCACAAGGTAACAAGACAACAAGACCACAAGGTAACAAGACCACAAGACCACAAGACCACAAGGTAACAAGACCACAAGGTAACAAGACAACAAGACCACAAGGTAACAAGACCACAAGACCACAAGACCACAAGACTACAAGACCACAAGACCACAAGGTAACAAGACTACAAGACCACAAGGTAACAAGACCACAAGGTAACAAGACAACAAGACCACAAGGTAACAAGACAACAAGACTACAAGACCACAAGGTAACAAGACAACAAGACCACAAGGTAACAAGACAACAAGACAACAAGACCACAAGGTAACAAGACAACAAGACCACAAGGTAACAAGACCACAAGACTACAATACTACAAGACAACAATACAACAATACAACAAGACAACAAGACTACAAGACAACAAGACTACAAGACAACAAGACTACAATACAACAAGACCACAATACCACAATACCACAAGACAACAAGACCACAATGTAACAAGACCACAAGACAACAAGACAACAATACAACAAGACCACAAGACCACAAGACAACAAGACAACAAGACAACAAGACCACAAGGTAACAAGACTACAAGGTAACAAGACAACAAGACCACAAGGTAACAAGACAACAAGACAACAAGACAACAAGACTACAAGACCACAAGGTAACAAGACCACAAGGTAACAAGACAACAAGACCACAAGGTAACAAGACAACAAGACCACAAGACCACAAGGTAACAAGACCACAAGGTAACAAGACAACAATACAACAATACAACAAGACAACAAGACCACAAGACAACAAGACCACAAGACTACAATACAACAATACAACAAGACAACAAGACTACAAGACAACAATACAACAAGACAACAAGACTACAAGACTACAAGACAACAAGACTATAAGACAACAAGACTACAATACAACAATACAACAAGACAACAAGACTACAAGACTACAAGACAACAAGACTACAAGACAACAAGACTACAATACAACAAGACCACAATACCACAAGACCACAAGACAACAAGACCACAATGTAACAAGACCACAAGGTAACAAGACCACAAGGTAACAAGACAACAATACAACAAGGTAACAAGACAACAAGACCACAAGACCACAAGGTAACAAGACCACAAGGTAACAAGACTACAATACAACAATACAACAAGACAACAAGACTACAAGACCACAAGACTACAATACAACAAGACTACAAGACCACAAGACTACAAGACAACAAGACCACAAGACCACAAGACCACAAGACAACAAGACCACAAGACCACAAGACCACAAGACCACAAGACAACAAGACCACAAGACAACAAGACCACAAGACAACAAGACCTTAAAGACGTCATCATGAGGATTCGGACTGTCCATGACGTGG
>JBAMJR010000526.1:15000-17500 GCA_038501785.1 Myoxocephalus aenaeus | reverse complement strand
CCGCTCACCAACAGGTATCCCATTGGCCCGCTCACCAACAGGTATCCCATGGGCCCGCTCACCAACAGGTATCCCATGGGCCCGCTCATCAACAGGTATCCCATTGGCCCGCTCACCAACAGGTATCCCATGGGCCCGCTCACCAACAGGTATCCCATTGGCTCGTGAACTGGACTCCCAAAATAGTCGATATCGGTCTCAGTGAACGACATCATCATAACATCATCTAGGACTTCTGTTCCGTTTACATGTTAACAAACTGCTACTGTCTGTTTCTGTCTGTCTCTCTGTTTTTGTCTGTCTGCCTGACTAACTTTCTGTCTTTCTGTCTGTCTGTCTCTCTGCAGGATCGGGTATCACATCCCCATGTTTGCTGGTTTTTTCATCATGTTTGTGTCAACCATCAGTAAGTCACACACACACACACACACACACACACACACACACACACACACACACACACACACACACACACACACACACACACACACACAGAGTGATGACAGTGTGTTTTCCCTAAAGAGATGCCTAAGTGTGTGTGTGTGTGTGTGTGTGTGTGTGTGTGTGTGTGTGTGTGTGTGTGTGTGTGTGGTCAGTGTTTGCGTTCTCAGGGACGTACGCTCTGCTGTTCTTCGCTCGCTCTCTTCAGGGGATCGGCTCGTCCTTCTCGTCGGTTGCAGGTCAGCGCTCTGGAACATCAAACATCAGAACACACCAACCGCTTAAAACTGACTGTGTGTGTGTGTGTGTGTGTGTGTGTGTGTGTGTGTGTGTGTGTGTGTGTGTGTAGGGCTGGGTATGTTGGCCAGTGTGTACACAGATGATGAGGAGCGAGGCGTCGCTATGGGCATGGCACTGGGAGGACTGGCTATGGGAGTCCTGAGTGAGAAACACACACATTCCTATATAACCCCTAACCTAACCCTAACCTAACCCTAACCCTCAAACCCTAACCTAAACCTAACCTAAACCTAACCCTAACCCTAACCTAAACCTAACCTAACCCTAACCCTCAAACCCTAACCTAACCCTAACCTAACCCTAACCTAAACCTAACCTAACCCTAACCTAAACCTAACCTAACCCTAACCTAACCTAACCTAACCTAACCCTAACCTAACCCTAACCTAACCTAACCCTAACCTAAACCTAAACCAGGTTCTAACCTGGACCTTAAAGCCAAGCCTGAAACCTCAAACAGGCCTTTGAATGTTCTGAACGTGTGGACCTCACTATGTAACATAAGATAAAATAAGATAATCCTTTATTAGTCCCGCAGTGGGGAAATTACAGGATTACAGCAGCATTGCTCACAAGTGAATAAAATAAAAGATAAAACAGTCAAGTAATATAAATAAACAGTAATAGAGAACAGTAAAAAAAACAGTAAAGAAGAATATTAAATACACAGACTGAAAGAACAAGAACACACACGTTAGCACTTTCAACACAGTGATGGAAAGTACTGTACCATCAATACTACTACTACTACTACTACTAATAATAATAATAATAATAATAATAATAATAATAATACTCTATTCTGCAGAATGAGTACTTCTCTATTGCTTTATATTTTGATGCTTCTTTACGTTTCATGAAGTAAATGCAGGACTCCACTGTGTATTAGTACCTTCACTGCAGTATTTCTGTGTAATAGTACCTTTACTCTAGTATTTCTGTGTTATAGTACCTTTATTGCAGTATTTATCCACTGTGTATTAGTAGGTTTACTGCAGTATTTCCGTGTATTAGTACCTTTACTGCAGTATTTCTGTGTATTAGTAGGTTTACTGCAGTATTTCTGTGTATTAGTACCTTCACTGAAGTATTTCTGTGTATTAGTACCTTCACTGCAGTATTTCTTCACTGTGTATTAGTACCTCCACTGCAGTATTTCCGTGTATTAGTACCTCCACTGCAGTATTCCGTGTATTAGTACCTCCACTGCAGTATTTCCGTGTATTAGTACCTTCACTGCAGTACATTGCTGTGTATTAGTACCTCCACTGCAGTGTTCCGTGTATTAGTACCTTCACTGCAGTACATTGCTGTGTATTAGTACCTCCACTGCAGTGTTCCGTGTATTAGTACCTTCACTCAGTACTGCTGTGTTGCAGTCGGCGCCCCCTTTGGCAGCGTGATGTATGAGTTCGTGGGGAAGCGCGCTCCCTTCCTCATCCTGGCGCTGCTGGCGCTGTTCGACGGAGGTAAGAAACACAAGCCGCTGAGGCTCATGGGAGATGTAGTTTAAACGCCAACAACAATAACCATGGACTGGACGAAGTGCGATCAGCGAACTGAATCTACGAATCGTGATATTGATGACCGAGATTTGAACCTTTTTTTGTTCTTAGTTGTAAGAATTTATGAAGAATTAATAAAGAAAGTGTAAAGAATGTAATGAAAAAGTAAAATTAATAATCACAATAAAAGAAGAAACATTTAAACAAAAAATAATAATCATTTTGCTGACAGATCAGAATAAATTTTAGCTACC
>JBAMJR010000526.1:0-10000 GCA_038501785.1 Myoxocephalus aenaeus | reverse complement strand
AAATGGAGGTCTGGGCTTCGCTATAGGTGAATGTCATCTCTCATGACTCATACGGGTGGAGCTGATACCTTCATGATCAGGAGAGTTACATGTATTGATCTGATGGTTCAGGTATGGTGGACTCCTCCATGATGGCCATCATGGGTTACCTGGTCGACATCCGCCACGCCTCGGTCTACGGCAGCGTGTACGCCATCGCAGACGTTGCTCTGTGTTTGGGGTTTGCTATCGGTAACACACACACTTAAACATGCACACACACACACACACTTAAACATGCACACACACACACACTTAAACATGCACACACACACACTTAAACATGCACACACACACACTTAAACATGCACACACACACACTTAAACATGCACACACACACACACACTTAAACATGCACACACACACACTTAAACATGCACACACACACACACTTAAACATGCACACACACACACTTAAACATGCACACACACACACACACTTAAACATGCACACACACACACTTAAACATGCACACACACACACTTAAACATGCACACACACACACACTTAAACATGCACACACACACACTTAAACATGCACACACACACACTTAAACATGCACACACACACACTTAAACATGCACACACACACACACACTTAAACATGCACACACACACTTAAACATGCACACACACACACTTAAACATGCACACACACACACTTAAACATGCACACACACACACACACACTTAAACATGCACACACACACACTTAAACATGCACACACACACACACTTAAACATGCACACACACACACTTAAACATGCACACACACACACTTTATTAGTTTTAAGTAAATAACTTTTAAAACGCTTGTTTTCTGAGGGAATGGTATGATCTGTGCTAGGCTAAGCTAACATTGTAGCGCTAGACGTAAATATATTAGCGTGGTTATTGTTTGTACCACGTGGTTTATTACACATATATTTGTACACATAGTTTCATGTGGTCCATAAACTAATATGAGGTATTACTAATACTAATATTATATTATCTGATGAATCAGAAACGATCGGTTTTAACGACGCCGCGTCACACAGACTTATCGCTCCGGTTAAAATATTTGTTCTGAGTTTCGCGTCCGTTCTTTTTTGTGTTTCTTGTGTTTGTTGTGAACGCGACACAAGACCAAGATCTTCTGTTCCAGGTCCGTCCACCGGGGGCGCTCTGGTCCAGGCGGTGGGCTTCCCGTGTCTCATGGTGTTCATCGGGGTGATCAACATCCTGTACGCGCCGCTCTGCTTCCTGCTGCGCAACCCCGCCGTCAGAGAGGAGAAGATGGTAAATACAGTTAGACCAATCACTGCATTCTCTCTCCTGACCACCAGGGGGCGACTCCTCTGGTTGTATAGAAGTATATGCTTCATGTGTTAAAGCTGCATTCTCTCTCCTGACCACCAGGGGGCGACTCCTCTGGTTGTATAGAAGTATATGCTTCATGTGTTAAAGCTGCATTCTCTCTCCTGACCACCAGGGGGCGACTCCTCTGGTTGTATAGAAGTATATGCTTCATGTGTTAAAGCTGCATTCTCTCTCCTGACCACCAGGGGGCGACTCCTCTGGTTGTATAGAAGTATATGCTTCATGTGTTAAAGCTGCATTCTCTCTCCTGACCACCAGGGGGCGACTCCTCTGGTTGTATAGAAGTATATGCTTCATGTGTTAAAGCTGCATTCTCTCTCCTGACCACCAGGGGGTGACTCCTCTGGTTGTATAGAAGTATATGCTTCATGTGTTAAAGCTGCATTCTCTCTCCTGACCACCAGGGGGCAACTCCTCTGGTTGTATAGAAGTCTATGCTTCATGTGTTAAAGCTGCTTTCTCTCTCCTGACCACCAGGGGGCGACTCCTCTGGTTGTATAGAAGTCTATGCTTCATGTGTTAAAGCTGCATTCTCTCTCCTGACCACCAGGGGGCGACTCCTCTGGTTGTATAGAAGTATATGCTTCATGTCTTAAAGCTGCATTCTCTCTCCTGACCACCAGGGGGTGACTCCTCTGGTTGTATAGAAGTATATGCTTCATGTGTTAAAGCTGCATTCTCTCTGCTGACCACCAGGGGGTGACTCCTCTGGTTGTATAGAAGTATATGCTTCATGTGTTAAAGCTGCATTCTCTCTCCTGACCACCAGGGGGTGACTCCTCTGGTTGTATAGAAGTCTATGCTTCATATGTTAAAGCTGCATTCTCTCTCCTGACCACCAGGGGGCGACTCCTCTGGTTGTATAGAAGTCTATGCTTCATGTCTTAAAGCTGCATTCTCTCTCCTGACCACCAGGGGGTGACTCCTCTGGTTGTATAGAAGTCTATGCTTCATGTGTTAAAGCTGCATTCTCTCTCCTGACCACCAGGGGGCGACTCCTCTGGTTGTATAGAAGTCTATGCTTCATGTGTTAAAGCTGCATTCTCTCTACTGACCGGGGCTACAGGGTGATTGACAGGTGATGCTTTAGGGCGGGGCTACAGGGTGATTGACAGGTGATGCTTTAGGGCGGGGCTACAGGGTGATTGACAGGTGATGCTTTAGGGCGGGGCTAGAGGGTGATTGACAGGTGATGCTTTAGGGCGGGGCTACAGGGTGATTGACAGGGGATGCTTTAGGGCGGGGCTACAGGGTGATTGACAGGTGATGCTTTAGGGCGGGGCTACAGGGTGATTGACAGGTGATGCTTTAGGGCGGGGCTACAGGGTGATTGACAGGTGATGCTTTAGGGCGGGGCTACAGGGTGATTGACAGGGGATGCTTTAGGGCGGGGCTACAGGGTGATTGACAGGTGATGCTTTAGGGCGGGGCTACAGGGTGATTGACAGGTGATGCTTTAGGGCGGGGCTACAGGGTGATTGACAGGTGATGCTTTAGGGCGGGGCTACAGGGTGATTGACAGGGGATGCTTTAGGGCGGGGCTACAGGGTGATTGACAGGTGATGCTTTAGGGCGGGGCTACAGGGTGATTGACAGGTGATGCTTTAGGGCGGGGCTACAGGGTGATTGACAGGTGATGCTTTAGGGCGGGGCTACAGGGTGATTGACAGGGGATGCTTTAGGGCGGGGCTACAGGGTGATTGACAGGGGATGCTTTAGGGCGGGGCTACAGGGTGATTGACAGGTGATGCTTTAGGGCGGGGCTACAGGGTGATTGACATTCAGTATCGTCCCTCAGAGACTCTTGTTGTTGAAACTAAAGAACGGAGTTGACGTCACTGATGGAAACTAGTTTGATCCAAAACAGACGCAGCGTTTCATGTGGCAGCATCCTGAACGGATTCCCCAAAACACACACACACACACACACACACACACACACACACACACACACACACACACACACACACGGCAGGTCCTGACAGAGCAGCAGGAAGTGTGTGTGTGTGTGTGTGTGTGTGTGTGTGTGTGAAGTCATTACACGGTGATTAGACTGATCACAGATCAGAAGCTGCTGCCTCAAAGCTGCAGAGGAAACATTTCTACTTAATAAGCTCTCAATTACACACAGATTACAGACGCACAGCCAGGTTTATTAATCAACGTGTGTGTGTGTGTGTGTGTGTGTGTGTGTGTGTGTGTGTGTGTGTGTGTGTGTCTGGCAGGCGATCATCGACCAGGAGTGTGTGATGCACAGGAAAAGCTACAACACACAGAAGGAGAGCCGGGATTTTCCTCTGAGCGACTACAGCGAAGAAGAGGAGACGGAGGAGTGACACACACACACACACACACACACACACACACACACACACACACACACACACACACACACACCTTTTACCTTCATCGTCACACTTCCTGTCGTCACGCGGAGCTCTTCTTAAAGGGACAGTGTTGATATATAAACTTTAACACAGGGGTGTCAAACATACGGTCCAGTCCGGCCCGCGGGATAATTGTTAAAATGTGAAAGAAAAAAAAAGAAATTTAAAAAACTACCACAGTTGTGATTTGAACCACTCTGATTGTCAGACGTGCATGGTAACCATTGAGCCACAGACACATTTAATCACAGCACTGACTCTCCTAAAGTGAGGGAATCTGCAGAGGAGTCCAGCAGGTAAACAGAGGGCTGATGTCTGCATCGTTGGTCTTCATGTTTCTACTTTATTGAAGAAAGACCTTAAAACAGAGTTCCTCATCCAAAAGCTTCACCAGTGATTGAAACAGTAATATTGTTGTTATGAGTTAATGTGCTGTGATCTGACCCCTTCACTAAAATGAGTTTGACACTCCTGCTTTAACACCTTCTATATTTCTACACACAACAACACACAACAACACACAACAACACACAACAACACACAACAACACACAACAACACACAACAACACACAACAACACACAATAGAATTGATTATTGATGCTCGTGCTTCACACAGTTGGGGTTCAGTGAGAAATGTGTTCATGTGTGCACGTTTACAGATTTATAATGTGAATAAGTTTATGCAAAATCCCCTTAAAGACCGTTCACTAAGCCCCGCCCCCCTTGGTTACTGTTGCTACGCGTTGTGTTCTCTGTCGTAATGTTAAAAAAATTAAAGTCCCAGATTTACCAACAAAACTCTTTTTTCTGAAACAAATGAATACCACATTTTAACAGAATGAATGCTTGTTTACGTCTGTTACCGTTCTGTGATTATTATTATTATCATTATTATTATTATTATTATTTGTATTATTATTATCATTATTATTTATGTTATTATTATTATTATTATTATCATTATTATTATTATTATTTGTATTATTATTATTATCATTATTATTATTTATGTTATTATTATTATCATTATTATTATTATTATTATTATTATTATTATTATTATTATTATTATTATTATTGTCACGAAACCAGAGCAGAAGAAAAGTGTGTAATGAAACTATGTTATTTAAAAAGCTGAAATGGTGAAAAACGATGTTGAAAACTTGATTTCCATATTTGTTTATATTGTTTAGTTGGTCACATGATGCTTCACGTCATTTATTCAGCTCAAAACGTTTTAGGGATAATTCAAGATTTAAAAAACTGTCAAACTGAAAATAACCATAAAAAACGTTGTATTTAAACTCAGACAGGAAGTAAACAACAACACTGTTTAATCTTTGAGCTCTTGTGTTTAGTTTTTTTAGACGAGTCAATTCTAATAACATATAGCAAAATAAGTATAGTGTATATATACTAGTGCTGTCAAGCGATTAAAATATTTAATCGCGATTAATCGCATTTATGTCATAGTTAACTCGCGATTAATCGCTTTTTTTTTTTTTTGCATTTTAATGCTCTTATCAACATGAACAAGTGGATTGGTTTGCTTTATTTTATTTAAAAATAACTGCCAAACAGGGCGGTACAAAATAAAATCACTGCACATTTCAGGTAAACAAGGGTTTACCTGAAATTTACATTGTGGAAAACAATAAGCTATTATTATTTTTTTGCCAAACAAAACAGAATGAGTGCAGATATGTGAGCATCAGGTTGCATCAGTATCAGTGGAGCAGTGAGCCTCTACACATCTTTATAAACAGGTTGTAGATTTAATACAATTCATGTTCAACGTTGATCTGAGATCTGTTTTCTGTTTTGAGACGCAGCAGCAGAAAGGACGACGGAGACTTCACCTGAGCAGGAGAGCTGCTCTGTGTTCAGAGAGCTGCTCTGTGTTCAGAGAGCTGCTCCGTGTTCAGAGAGCTGCTCTGTGATCAGAGAGCTGCTCTGTGATCAGAGAGCTGCTCTGTGTTCAGAGAGCTGCTCTGTGATCAGAGAGCTGCTCCGTGTTCAGAGAGCTGCTCTGTGTTCAGAGAGCTGCTCCGTGTTCAGAGAGCTGCTCTGTGTTCAGAGAGCTGCTCTGTGTTCAGAGAGCTGCTCCGTGTTCAGAGAGCTGCTCCGTGTTCAGAGAGCTGCTCTGTGTTCAGAGAGCTGCTCTGTGTTCAGAGAGCTGCTCTGTGATCAGAGAGCTGCTCTGTGATCAGAGAGCTGCTCTGTGTTCAGAGAGCTGCTCTGTGATCAGAGAGCTGCTCTGTGATCAGAGAGCTGCTCCGGTGTTCCTCACATGAGAGCTGCTGTTGCCATCTTCACACTGGGAGCGTTTAAAACTCAGATATAGGTCTGCTTTTCACGCGACATATTTTTCAACGCTCTCTGTCCGCTGCTGTGTGCTCAGCGCTCACCTGTCTGTGCGCATCAGGGCAGAACTCCGCTGTGCAGAGCAGAGGAGAAGTGTTCACGCGACCATGTAGAGACAGAAATGACAAGCTGTGTGTGGATAAGATCAATAAAATACGTCCGTTTAGTTTAATAACAGAACAAGGTGTAGACCGGTTCTATAGGAAAGAGAAACTTAAATGACGACTTGTGATCTGGCGCTATCGAGAAAGGTACAGGGGGGCGGGGGGTTCTTCAAGGGGGCGGGGGGGTTTCTTCAGGGGGGCGCCCCGCCGAGTCAAAATCCCGGACGTTTTTGGAATCCCTGCATTTGGAATCCCTGAATAAGAGGACGTTGGTCACCCTACGTTAGCCTAGCTTCCACCCCAAACGGCGTGCCTATTGTTTTGCTTCCGGTTGAGCTACATCCGGCGTGGTGCTCGCGAGAAAAAAAAAAGAAAACTTAAAATGCGTTAACGCCGTTAATAAAATTGACGGCGTTAAAATTGGTGAACGTGAAACTGAACCCAAGTCTGTATCTGACCTCTGTCACCATTAAAACATGTTGTAACCTGGACGACGCCTGTTCACCTGTGTGTGTGTGTGTGTGTGTTGTGTGTGTGTTGTGTGTGTGTGTGTGTGTGTGTGTTGTGTGTGTGTGTGTGTGAGTGTGTGTGTGCTCACACTCTTCTTATCCGCTCTTTAATTTCCTGGCGGTTCGTTTCTTCTTCAAAGAAAGTGACGACAGGACGGATTGAAGCTCCGTCAGATGGAAAAGTAAACAGGAAGTGGATGAAAAGCTCACAGAGAGTAAACAGGAAGTGGATGAAAAGCTCACAGAGACTCAGATTTCCCACAAAGACGGATATCATTAGCATTAGCTCTGATACCAGAGAACAATGGAAACCTTGTTCCACATGAATAGTCTCCAGTCGATCAGCTGACATCCGTTCTTTAAGCAGAAGAAGAAGAAGAAGAAGAAGAAGAAGAAGAAGAAGAAGAAGAAGAAGCTTGTTTATGCACAAGTTTATATGTGTTTATATGTATTTATAAATAAAGCGCTTTTCAAGATACTCCAAGATGCTTTACACTGGGGACAAGAGACAGAGACAAACAACAAAACAAACAAACAGAACATTTATAGGTGTTTGTATATGTTTATATGTTTATATGTGTCTATATGTATGTTTATATGTGTTTATATATGTGTATATGTGTTATTAGCTCATTAGCTCATCTTAAACCCTGAGCTAACTTTAATATTAGCTCATCTTAAACATGAGCTAACTTTAATATTAGCTCATCTTAAACCCTGAGCTAACTTTAATATTAGCTCATCTTAAACCATGAGCTAACTTTAATATTAGCTCATCTTAAACCATGAGCTAACTTTAATATTAGCTCATCTTAAACATGATAACTTTAATATTAGCTCATCTTAAACATGAGCTAACTTTAATATTAGCTCATCTTAAACATGAGCTAACTTTAATATTAGCTCATCTTAAACCATGAGCTAACTTTAATATTAGCTCATCTTAAACCATGAGCTAACTTTAATATTAGCTCATCTTAAACCATGAGCTAACTTTAATATTAGCTCATCTTAAACATGAGCTAACTTTAATATTAGCTCATCTTAAACCATGAGCTAACTTTAATATTAGCTCATCTTAAACCATGAGCTAACTTTAATATTAGCTCATCTTAAACCATGAGCTAACTTTAATATTAGCTCATCTTAAACCATGAGCTAACTTTAATATTAGCTCATCTTAAACCATGAGCTAACTTTAATATTAGCTCATCTTAATCCATGAGCTAACTTTAATATTAGCTCATCTTAAACCATGAGCTAACTTTAATATTAGCTCATCTTAAACCATGAGCTAACTTTAATATTAGCTCATCTTAAACCCTGAGATAACTTTAATATTAGCTCATCTTAAACATGAGCTAACTTTAATATTAGCTCATCTTAAACATGAGCTAACTTTAATATTAGCTCATCTTAAACCATGAGCTAACTTTAATATTAGCTCATCTTAAACCATGAGCTAACTTTAATATTAGCTCATCTTAAACCATGAGATAACTTTAATATTAGCTCATCTTAAACCATGAGCTAACTTTAATATTAGCTCATCTTAAACCATGAGCTAACTTTAATATTAGCTCATCTTAAACCATGAGCTAACTTTAATATTAGCTCATCTTAATCCATGAGCTAACTTTAATATTAGCTCATCTTAAACCATGAGCTAACTTTAATATTAGCTCATCTTAAACCATGAGCTAACTTTAATATTAGCTCATCTTAAACCCTGAGATAACTTTAATATTAGCTCATCTTAAACATGAGCTAACTTTAATATTAGCTCATCTTAAACATGAGCTAACTTTAATATTAGCTCATCTTAAACCATGAGCTAACTTTAATATTAGCTCATCTTAAACCATGAGCTAACTTTAATATTAGCTCATCTTAAACCATGAGATAACTTTAATATTAGCTCATCTTAAACATGAGCTAACTTTAATATTAGCTCATTTTAAACATGAGCTAACTTTAATATTAGCTCATCTTAAACCATGAGCTAACTTTAATATTAGCTCATCTTAAACCCTGAGCTAACTTTAATGTTAGCTCATCTTAAACCATGAGCTAACTTTAATATTAGCTCATCTTAAACCCTGAGCTAACTTTAATATTAGCTCATCTTAAACCATGAGCTAACTTTAATATTAGCTCATCTTAAACCATGAGCTAACTTTAATATTAGCATGATGGGAGGAGCTACCATGATAGGAGGAGCTAACAAGATGGGAGGAGCTATCATGATGGGAGGAGCTAACAAGATGGGAGGAGCTATCATGATGGGAGGAGCTACTATGAAGGAAGGGGTACCATGATAGGAGGAGCTAACAAGATGGGAGGAGCTATCATGATGGGAGGAGCTAACAAGATGGGAGGAGCTATCATGATGGGAGGAGCTAACAAGATAGGAGGGGCTACCAAGATGGGAGGAGCGACTATGATGGGAGGAGCTACTATGATGGGAGGAGCTACCATGATGGGAGGAGCTACCTGCTCACACCAAGTGCTCTCTGATCATTTCCCATTTGTATTCAATTTGTTTTTTATTATTGTTATAAATTCTCACACCAGCAGAATGAAGCCTTTTGTCCTGATGAGCGTGGTTATGAACCTGTTACACAAGACTTCTTCTCTTTCTGTGTGTGTGCTTCTTTCCACTGGCCGTCTGTCTGATGAACCATTAATCAGACACCTACATCTGCTGACCACTGTTGTCTTTAATGTCTTTTTATATTGATCTTGTTTATTGTATATTGTGTATGTACATTAGTATGAAGAGCAACGCGTAACCGGAGGCAAATTCCATGTGTGTGTAAACACGGCCATGGCCAATAAAGCCGATTCTGATTCTGATTCTGATGTGTGTGTGTGTGTGTGCGTGTGCATGTGTGTGCGTGTGTGTGTGTGTGTGGTTAATAGTGATAATTACACCCTCTGTCAGCAGCTTCAAAAGATTTCCTCTGGCTTTGAAATATAAATAAACACAGAAGCTAATCTGTGTGTGTGTGAGAGAGAGTGTGTGTGTGTGAGTGTGTGTGTGTGTGTGTGAGTGTGTGTGTGTGTGAGTGAGAGTGTGTGTGTGTGTGTGTGTGTGTGTGTGTGAGTGTGTGTGTGTGTGTGTGTGTGTGTGTGAGTGTGTGTGTGTGTGTGTGTGTGTGTGTGTGTGTGTGTGTGTGTGTGTGTGTGTGTGTGTGTGTGTGTGTGTGTGTGTGTGTGTGTGTGTGTG
>JBAMJR010000525.1:15000-149737 GCA_038501785.1 Myoxocephalus aenaeus | reverse complement strand
CAAAATGACCCTGCAATGAATGCAACGCAGATTTAAACGTTGTTTTGACTTCGGCCCAGATAAAATGTCCTGCTGTTGAAAATATTTGGCGAGACATTAAACGCCTTCAAAATAAAGGTCCCACGGTAAATGGAAAGGTTTCATTGGCTGCTTACCTGCGAGCAGGAAGAGCAGCGCGCCCGTCTTCATGATGGCAGTAAAGTGTCAGAGAGCTGGGAGGAAAACAGTTCACATAGTAAGTGATGAAGCATGTTGTTTAATAATTAAGCAATAAGGTACGAGAGGCAGTGCTGTATCGTCAATAATGTACTGTTCAACGGTGTTGTTAGGCCCAACGCGTACATTATTTAGATATCATTATGGCTCAATGAAGTACACCCCGTGACTCACTCTCAACCAATCAGAACGCTTGATTTCATCTACCTGTATTATAATCCTCAATAATCCTACATACAATACAGTATAAGGACGAGCATTTGTGGTTTCATTCATATGTACTCAATACTTTTCGTGCATGCTGCATTTGGGTTATTAAAAAGGTTCCCCAAAGTTTAAAATGCAATGCTGATTACCTTAAGTTTTATCTTATTCAATATTTATTGGGGATTCTGCATCTGAGTGTGCTGAACTTAGAAGTGGTTTGACCTGAAAGATGGTTTATGTTATAAGGAACTTTAGTTTTATCATAAGAAGAACAAGTGATTTGGAATGTATGTGTATTGACGTATTAAGACACGCCCCCTAAGAGGTTAATTGGTTCATATCTTCCAAACACAATGAGATAAACAAAGTTGAAAGAATCGTTTGATCACATCGAACCAATGATGATCCACAGAAGGTTTTGTAAGAATCGGACCCAGCGTTTAGGAGGAGTGGGCAAGAATGTGTTTTTTACTAAATTCAAAATGGCGGAAAATCTAATTAGGCGCATTTTAATGCCACAATTTACTTTTTTGTAGAGCAGTTCCACCCGGACATGTGTGCCAAATTTCAAGTCAATCGGCAATAGGTGGCAAAAGTGGATAGCTTTTACAACTAAAGGGGGTGCTAGCGAGCAATTTTTTTCTGACTTTTGCCCGACACCCAAATCAGATAAGAATTTTCACCGATTCAGATTGATGTGAACATTTTGAAAAGTTAAGGTTTACCCAAAGCACCCTCTTTTCCCTATGCAAATGTGTGCCATAAGAATAACAATAAAGGATAGAATAACAATAGGGTCCTCGCTCGGGCCCTAACACATCATCAAACTGAGAGAGAGTTGAAGCTAAATAAACAGGAACAACAGGAAACCACTGTGACAATAAGTTCAAGGACAGACAGCCTCTAGGAGTAGGTTATTACACCTGATCTAGTGAGGGAGACTTTATTCAACCACAAATACACGTTTGGTGCAGAGTTAAACAGTGGTGTATAAAGTACCCAATAGCCGTACTTGAGTAAAAGTAAAGATACCTTACTGGAAAATTACTCCAGTAAAAGTAAAAGTCACCTATTAAAATACTACTTGAGTAAAAGTCTTAAAGTATCTGATATTTTCTGTACTTAAGTATCAAAAGTATTTTTCTGATATAAAATGTACTTAACTATTGAAAGTAAAAGTAGAAGTACATGCTTTTAATAAAAAAGCAAAGGGTCAGAATTTTGAGAATTATGAAGTTTATTCTTTTAAGTGCTGTGGCCACCATGACCAAGGACAAGGAGTTGTGTTGAAAAAAACTGGGTTGGCTGTGATCCATCCATATATATTATGTTCAACATAATATATTGTACCTAAGTATACTCTTGCATCTACTATGAACTTATCATCATAATTCCTCCAAAAAGCAATATGACACTAAGGAGTTGTAACAGTGCAGTATGCTCATTCCGCCTGGTACCCGGGTCGTGGGTCCCTTGGTACCGGGCCGCACAGAAAGAATAAATGAAAAATTAAAATAAAATTAAAAAAATCAAGGCCGGAACGATGTTTTATTGTGAAAAAAGACCGCATACATCCATCTGTGGTGACCTCAGACGGAACCTCTTGACACATGTCAAGAGGTTCCGTTACTCTAAAAATGAAACTTAAAAGTCTATTAACTCTGTCGGTGTTCTGGATTAAAACCAAGGCAGAGTATCCTGAGATCGCCAAAAAAAGCACGAAAACCTGCTTCCATTTCAACATCCTGTCTTTGTGCAGCGGGTTATAAGTTAAGCAGTAGACTGGACTAAAGGTTTAGTTAGGAGTAGAGTCAGTAGACTGGCCTAAAGGTTTAGTTAGGAGTAGAGTCAGTAGACTGGACTAAAGGTTTAGTTAGCAGTAGAGTCAGTAGACTGGACTAAAGGTTTAGGTTAGCAGTAGACTGGACTAAAGGTTTAGTTAGGAGTAGACTGGACTAAAGGTTTAGTTAGCAGTAGAGTCAGTAGACTGGACTAAAGGTTTAGTTAGCAGTAGAGTCAGTAGACTGGACTAAAGGTTTAGTTAGCAGTAGAGTCAGTAGACTGGACTAAAGGTTTAGTTAGCAGTAGAGTCAGTAGACTGGACATAACGAACACATGTTGGGTGTCGTTGTCTCCCGTCTCTCCGAGGTCGGACCCGGTCCGTGAAAATATTGTCTTCACGTAACCGGTCTGTGGCCCATAAAGGTTTGGGAGTGCTGGACGAGAGGATGTAGAGGCTAATGCAGAATATTGTGATTCGCAAAACCTGCTTGGTGGAGTCTGTGTTCTGTGTTTTTTCTTTCTAAAGATAGATTTGATTTTGTAGCGAGTAACGAAGGTTTCAGGGGAAATGTATCGGAGTAAAAGTACCAGTTTTCTTTGCAAAATGTAGTGAAGTAAAAGTAAAAGTAAACAGAAATATAAATAGTAAAGTAGAGTACAGATATCCCCAAAAACTACTTAAGTACAGTAACGAAGTATTTCTACTTCGTTACTATACACCACTGGAGTTAAACGATCAGAAATAAGAGGTTGAGGGCTTAGAAAGTAAGCGGTATAATGTAGTTACCTTGTAAGAGAGAGTGCAGCCTGCCTTACTTATCTGGAGGTCGGGTGGAGCAGCAGTGACGGAGCTCTGCCGGTGATGGTCGAGATGGAACTCTGGGACGTCTCAGCTCTCTCGGGCAGCTGTGTGTGCCGAGTGTCTTTCTCCATCTCTTTTTATGCCGGTCCTGCTCGTCCTCGCCCCGAAGTATGACGCACAGTCAAAGTGTCACACAGTAGATGTTGAAAACATTCTGACAGAATGAATGCCGGTTTGATTGAGCCTCGAGGGATTTTACCTTTGTCTGTGTGCAAGTGTGTCATCACAAAAATGTTCTCCGGCAACACCTGCGAGTGACCACAAAAAGGTTCTGAGTTCTTTGCCAAGTCTTTTGCCTGGCAAAGCGTTGACTTTAAAAGATGCAGTCACGGAACTTTACAGGTGTATTTGAGATCGAAATGAGATCGGCTCTACTTAAAACATCTTTTATTAGCGACCATTTTTTGTCAATTACAAATTTATACGAACAATAATCATCGAAATAATCTTTTCCGTAATAATTTTTTCCGTCCCTGTTGTTGTTGTTGCACCAGTGTTGTGGAAGCATTCCTTCCTTCTGGAACGCCGTACATCGACGTTCCAAACTGGGTCAGGTCACAGAAACTAATGTTTGTTAAATCTTAATTGTCTATTCTGAACACATTATCGCTCAAAATCCCATCTCTTCTCCCATTACTTAGAAATACATTTGAGGTGCTTGTATTTTCATTTTCTGCAACTTCATACTGGCACTAAACTACATTTCAGAGGCCAATTTGTCCCTTTTTTCTGTTTTTATAAGATGCCAGATACTTTTGCAGACTCACATTACTCATCAGAATATAGTCAAAAAACAAATGCTGCTGTTATATTATATATAAGACATTTATTACTGATACCCAAATATACAAACTTATCTCTATCACGCTCACAGTTCCCTATTTAATTGAGGGCCTCCACCTGCTCACCCCGTGGTGGGTAAACTACGGCCGTTGTGTTTGTCTGTAAAGCGTCTTTGAGTATTTAGAAAAGCGCGATATCAAATTAAAGTATTATTATCTTGTGTTAGGGTTGGCACCGACCCGTTTTAGGTTTTAAATGCATAAAAGAACCACATACAATTTGTTTATTGCATCTAGGCGCTTTGACTTTGTCAGGAACCTCTACTTCAACAAAATAAAAAATAAATAAAAGATTTCACTAAATTATAAAATGCTCTGGTTGAAATTATGACCTTTGTGTTTGACCCAGTTATAATATAAGATTATAGAGCAATAATTAGAGCCCAAACTGAAATCAGAAGTACACTGTCAGCCAACACACTGACAGAAAGCTCCTCTCCCAATCATGTGAGCTTTAGGGGATTCTCATTTGCCTTGTTTTCCAGTATACCTGCACAAAAACAAAACAAACAAAGACGGGTATGTCCAGACATGTAAGGTCAATTCTGTATAGAGTTGGTGACTTGCAGAGTGCACATCTTCAATTTGCAGCATACAAAAATGAAATGAAGATTTTCAGTGAGAGACTATCCTCTCACTGCATCCTCCTCAGCCAGCCCTGCCTCAACACCACCCAGAACAGCCACAGCCACATCCCCACTCAGGCCACCTGATTCTAAAAGAAAGAGGTGTCAGGTCTGCCCAAGCAGTCAGGACAGAAAGACAAACGTATTGTGCTTCAACTGCAAGAAATATCTCTGCAAAGAACACACTAAAAGTGTCACTTTTTGTCACACATGCATCTAAACACACACACACACACACACACACACACACACACACACACACACACACACACACACACACACACACACACACACACACACACACACACACACACACACACACGTAAGTTCTTGCACACAGAGACTTTTACTCTGATTTTGTTTTTTATTAGTTTTGAGACTAGTAATTTATTGCTGATGGGTTGATTTGCTTTATTGGTTGTTGTTTGTTTGATCTTGTTTGTATTAAGTTCTATTGCTGAAAAAAAGCCTTTTTCTTGAAGTAAATATACATGGGTCGCCACCGACCCGTTAACATGGGAGATGGCACTAGAAAGCTAACACAAGAGGAAGGTTACTGATTTGTTGAGTAAACATGTTGTGCTCAATGGTTACGGACGTCTGCACCTTTTGATCGAATGTTACGCAACCAGTTTGTCTCTGAACAAAAAGACAAATGAAACCACAGGTGGTGTTGATTAAATGTCAGCTCATGAATCTCCATCCAGCAAGAAGAAAGAAAGATATGTGGACCGCCTCGCCGAGCAGCTAGAGACGTGTCAATCACTGCAGCCTTCACACGCTAGGTGTGACTCTAACACACACACACACGCAAAAAGAAAATCACAAATATATTTCTGCATTTGTATGTATTTATGCATTGATTTTTCTATTTCTTTGTGGATTTGTATGGATTTCTTTGTGGATCGCACTGCATTTATTTGTGAATAGCTTCACATTTACGAGTGGCTTTTTTTGACTCCTCTGCCACGAGGGCGGTGCCAGCGTTACAGTTACGGAATTTGCGGAGGTGAAGTCAGAAGAAACAATGGCGTCTGGTACACACATCCAACATCTTAACTGTACCAGTACAGCCCAAAGTGCCCATTTGACCACGGAGACCCGAAGCAAGCGGTCTTCAGAGCGGTGATGAACTCCATCTAGTGCAGTATAACACTGCAGTCAACTCAGCAGACACTCAGGTCTCCGTGGTCAAATCAGCTGCAGCAGACACTGACATGAAACATATTCAAACGGGCCACGTGACACAACATCCGGTTTGCAAAACACATTTCAGAACACATCCAAACATCTTAAGATGGGCACTTTGGGCTGTACTGGTACAGCTAAGATATTGGATGTGTGTACCAGACGCCATTGTTTGACTTCTGACTTCACCTCCGCAAATTCCGTAACTGTAACGCTGTAAATGTGAAGCTATTCACAAAGAAATGCAGTGCGATCCGCAAAGAGCTTTTTGAACTAAGTGTCTTATATATGAAATAGTGTGTAGTGTCTAGGAGCAAGTGTGTTGCAGAAAGGAGCAAGTGTGTTACAGAATTGCAACTAAAGTGCAAAGCAGCGCTTTTGTTTAAGGTATGGTTACACTTTGTTTAAGGTATAGTAACAACAAGTTCAAGTTATGTTACTTTGGTTTAAGCATGTGTCTATAGTGTTCAAGCAACGGACAAAAACTGTAAGTATTACAGTGGTGTTTGCTGTCAGATCTAAGAGCCAATCAGCTCTCTAATGTGGGGCAGCCAGGCGTTTCCCATCATGCACTGGGCCAGGCAGTCTGTGGAGAGCTACTTTGGCGCCTGGCTCTGAAATCGGCGGCCGCCTCGCTCTCGTGAGATTATCGTTGACCACGTGTGCATGACGTCAGAGCAAGTCGGGACAAACATCTACCCAGCATGCATTGCGCGCCGATCGCCGCCGATCGATTCTGCGCAGAACTGGCTCATCTCCAACGAGCCGATTTGTCGAGCGGACACACTAAAACGCCAGTGTGTGTGTGTGAGAGAGTGTGTGTGTGTGTGTGTGTATGTCTGCGTGTGTATGTGTGTGTGACTGTGAGTGTGTGTGTCTGCGTGTGTCTGTGTCTGTATGTCTGCGTGTGTCTGTGTGTCTGTGTGTGTGTGTGTGTATGTGTGTGCGTGTGTCTGCGTGTGTGTGTGTGTGTGCCTGTGTGTGTATGTCTGTGTGTGTGTGTGTGTGTGTGTGTGTGTGTGTGTGTGTATGTCTGTGTGTGTCTGCATGTGTATGTATGTCTGTGTGTGTGTGTGTGTGTGTGTGTCTGTGTGTGTGTCTGTGTGTGTGTCTGTGTGTGTGTGAGTCTGTGTGTCTGTGTGTGTGTCTGTGTGTGTCTGCATGTGTGTGTGTATGTCTGTGTGTGTGTCTGTGTGTGTGTGTGTGTGTGTGTTAGAGTCACACCTAGCGTGTGAAGGCTGCAGTGATTGACACGTCTCTAGCTGCTCGGCGAGGCGGTCCACATATCTTTCTTTCTTCTTGCTGGATGGAGATTCATGAGCTGACATTTAATCACCAGCTGTGGTTTATTTGTCTTTTTGTTCAGAGACAAAGAAAACAGACGGAAGACAAACTGGTTGGCCACTTGGCTCGTTCGTTAGAGCTGCTTCTCGGCTGCAGCAGGAGGCGTTGACAACAAACTGCGATCGAGTCGGACAGTTTTAGGCTGCCTTCAAAGTATACACAGAAAAAATGACTTCCTGTTAGTTCCGAACTTTTGTCTACTTTACAGATAGTAGTAGTAGTTTACAGATTACGTTTTGATTTATTCATATTGTCAAGACCGGATGTGGTGAGCGGAGACTCAGGCGCAGAGGGAAAAATCCAAAACGTACTTTACTTAGTCAAAACTCAAACAAAACAAAACTAGGAACTGGCAAAAATGCGCTCTGGGGGGCGGGCCGGAGGATGGCCACCAGAGCCGTGCTCTGGCGGGGAAGGGGGCCGGGACTCTGAGGGGGAACGGGACTCTGAGGGGGACACTGAAGGGGAACGGGACTCCGAGGGGGAATCTGGGACAGGTCGGGACGACGGTGGGGAACCCGGTGTTCCATAGAGGGCATGTTTTCACAACAACCAAAAAAATGAAATACTGAATTCAAAATCATTACATTAGTATATTTTACAGTACAGTAAATTCAGTTAAATCAAAAATAAAACAAACAATACACTACTGTAAACACAGAAAAACACAATTGTGCGCAAGTGGGCTTATGGATCCTGCCGTCTGTTGGGGTCTGGCCACAGGATCTCATCAACATCACAAGCAATGTCTTCTCTCGCTAAGCATCGGGGAAAATATCCCCTTGTGTGGCGAATCCATCCCTGGATTGACCTCACCTCGATGTCTCCGCAGGCCTGTTCCATTGCCTGCAGAAGAGGCATACGGGCATGTGGTTAGCGGTCATATACGCGCCATCTCCAAGCAGAAAATAATTCCTCTATAGGATTTAGAAATGGCGAGTAAGGGGGCAAGTACAGAACTTCAAATTGATCATGGTTGGTGAACCAGTTCTGGGCCAGAGCAGCCCGATGGAAACTAACATTATCCCAGACAACAACAAACCTGGGCTGCTCTGGTCCATCCTGTACAACTGCATCATGAAGTGCATCTAGAAATGTGATTATGTGTTGCGCATTATAGGGACCCAGTTTGGCACGATGGTGCAGTAGCCCTCGAAGACTTATGGCAGCACACAATGTGATGTTTCCCCCGCGCTGCCCCGGGACGTGCAAAATTGCCCTTTGGCCAATTATATTACGTCCCCGTCGTCTGTTTTGGCTAAGGTTGAATCCAGCCTCGTCAATGTAAATACATTCATGCGGCTGGGCAGCTCCATCCATGTCCAAGATTCTCTGTAACAAAAAATACATATTGTGGATGGCTTTACTCAAAGCACACACTTACACGACTACATATACAGAACCGACCCACCCCACCACACAGGTACCTGAATGTATCTATGTGGTACTAATCCAGTGGTACATATTCATCTGTTACTGGACTGCACCCATTCTTTATTGTATATGTAAAGGACTGAAACACTTACCTGTACATATTCATGTCCACGTTCTTTGACCCTGACACCGTTCCTCTCCAATGGGACCCTGTACAGTTGCTTCATGGTCATGTTGTGCTTTACCAAGATCCGTCTGATAGTTGTAATGCTTACTCGATTCATGTTGTTGAATACTTGCCCATCTGCAAGTATTTGTTGCTGTAGCTGGTGGAGACGGATTGCATTGTTTGCTCTGACTAGGTTCACTATGGCAAGTTCCTGCTGTTGGGTGAACAGGCGTTGGCGTCCACCCCCAGTAGGTCTTCTAGCCATTCTGTAGAAAAATGCAACCACAAATTGTTCTGGTTTGCTTCTTTTTTACAGTACTGTGTATACTGAACTTTACTGTATTTACCATACACAGTACTGAAACATCTCAACACGTTATCACGGTATGTTTCACAAAACTACCACTTTTGTTGAAAAAGGAGCATTAGCCACCCTGGAATACAATACATGTGATACAGTAACGTGACATGGTACAGTACTGTAAATACTCTAGATACAGTCTGAGTAGAGGAGAGAGTTGAAGACATACCTGTTTGCCAGTCGGAATGTCCTTATTATGGATGAAACTGTGAAGCGGCTTAGATTAGGATGGACTCTCTGCCCAGCTTCCCTCATAGTCAGGCCATGGTTTATGACATGGTCCACCAAAGTTGCTCTTATGTCATCCGAAATAATGGTCCTTGCGTGGCCTCTTTGACCACGTCCTCCTCTCTCTCTCTGTCCTCCTCTTCCTCTTCCTCTGCCTCTGCCTCTAGCTCTCCCTGCCTCCATGCTTGCAAAGTTGTCAAAATGGCTTAACTGAGGCCTTTTTGTAGCTGATTGGTGTTCAGTTGTGTAAGTAAGTGTTTTCAGGTGTGTGTCTATGTCTTTTCAATTAACCAATGTCTGTTGTATTTTGAATAGATGTGTTTTCCCAATGGTACCCTGAGATTTCATTTTTGAACTAAGTGTCTTATATATGAAATAGTGTGTAGTGTCTAGGAGCAAGTGTGTTGCAGAAAGGAGCAAGTGTGTTACAGAATTGCAACTAAAGTGCAAAGCAGCGCTTTTGTTTAAGGTATGGTTACACTTTGTTTAAGGTATAGTAACAACAACTTCAAGTTATGTTACTTTGGTTTAAGCATGTGTCTATAGTGTTCAAGCAACGGACAAAAACTGTAAGTATTACAGTGGTGTTTGCTGTCAGATCTAAGAGCCAATCAGCTCTCTAATGTGGGGCAGCCAGGCGTTTCCCATCATGCACTGGGCCAGGCAGTCTGTGGAGACCTACTTTGGCGCCTGGCTCTGAAATCGGCGGCCGCCTCGCTCTCGTGAGATTATCGTTGACCACGTGTGCATGACGTCAGAGCAAGTCGGGACAAACATCTACCCAGCATGCATTGCGCGCCGATCGCCGCCGATCGATTCTGCGCAGAACTGGCTCATCTCCAACGAGCCGATTTGTCGAGCGGACACACTAAAACGCCAGTGTGTGTGTGTGTGTGTGTGTGTATGTCTGCGTGTGTATGTGTGTGTGACTGTGAGTGTGTGTGTCTGCGTGTGTCTGTGTCTGTATGTCTGCGTGTGTCTGTGTGTGTGTGTGTATGTATGTCTGTGTGTATATGTCTGTGTGTCTGTGTGTGTCTGCGTGTGTGTGTCTGTGTGTGTCTGCGTGTGTGTCTGTCTGTGTGTGTCTGCGTGTGTGTGTGAGAGAGTGTGTGTGTGTGTGTGTATGTGTGTGTGTGTGTGTGTCTGCGTGTGTGTGTGTGTGTGTGTGTGCCTGTGTGTGTATGTCTGTGTGTGTGTGTGTGTGTGTGAGAGTCACACCTAGCGTGTGAAGGCTGCAGTGATTGACACGTCTCTAGCTGCTCGGCGAGGCGGTCCACATATCTTTCTTTCTTCTTGCTGGATGGAGATTCATGAGCTGACATTTAATCACCAGCTGTGGTTTATTTGTCTTTTTGTTCAGAGACAAAGAAAACAGACGGAAGACAAACTGGTTGGCCACTTGGCTCGTTCGTTAGAGCTGCTTCTCGGCTGCAGCAGGAGGCGTTGACAACAAACTGCGATCGAGTCGGACAGTTTTAGGCTGCCTTCAAAGTATACACAGAAAAAATGACTTCCTGTTAGTTCCGAACTTTTGTCTACTTGTAGTTTACAGATTAGTTTTGATTTATTCATATTGTCAAGACCGGGTGTGGTGAGCGGAGACTCAGGCGCAGAGGGAAAAATCCAAAACGTACTTTACTTAGTCAAAACTCAAACAAAACAAAACTAGGAACTGGCAAAAATCCAAAGCTCAACGAGGTGGCGTACAACATGAGACACGACACATGGCTACACAGGAAACAAAGACAGTCTGGCAGGGGACAAGGGAAAGTGGGGGAGTATATATAGGAGAAGGGAAACACAGGTGAAGGGAATCACAATCAGGGGACACACATACACACAATTAGCCAACAGAGCGTTACAGTACCGTACAGTACAGTAGTGGGTGGAGGGGCGACGGAGGAGGGACCTGGAGACAGAAGCAGTCCGGGGGGCAGGAGAACGCGCTCTGGGGGGCGGGCCGGAGGATGGCCACCAGAGCCGTGCTCTGGTGGGGAAGGGGGCCGGGACTCTGAGGGGGAACGGGACTCTGAGGGGGACACTGAAGGGGAACGGGACTCCGAGGGGGAATCTGGGACAGGTCGGGACGACGGTGGGGAACCCGGTGTCGGCAGCGGGGACTTGGGAGTCTGGGGAACTGGACTCTGGGGCGCTAGGC
The DNA here is from genome assembly GCA_038501785.1 of Myoxocephalus aenaeus. Lineage (NCBI taxonomy): Eukaryota > Metazoa > Chordata > Actinopteri > Perciformes > Cottidae > Myoxocephalus > Myoxocephalus aenaeus. Next base: position 138,380 of record JBAMJR010000525.1, on the reverse strand, counting down.
TCAAAGGCACTTGACTCTTAGAAACTTGACTCTGGGAAACTTGACTCTGGGGTGCAGGGAACAGTTCGGGGCGGCGACAGGACACGGGGGGGCCGGAATAGGCCGGGGGACCGGCGATCGATTCTGCGCAGAACTGGCTCATCTCCAACGAGCGTGTGTGTGTGTGTGTGTGTCTGCTTGTGTGTGTGTGTGTGTGAGTGAGTCTGTGAGTGTGAGTGTGTGTGTGTGTGTGTGTGTGTGTGAGAGTCACACCTAGCGTGTGAAGGCTGCAGTGATTGACACGTCTCTAGCTGCTCGGCGAGGCGGTCCACATATCTTTCTTTCTTCTTGCTGGATGGAGATTCATGAGCTGACATTTAATCAACACCTGTGGTTTATTTGTCTTTTTGAGACAAAGAAAACAGACGGAAGATAAACTGGTTGGCCACCGTCTGTGTGGCCCAATGCATGATGGGAAACGCCTGGCTGTCTCCACATCAGAGAAATGTAGAAAATCCTTATTTTATGTGTAGTTGTAATACTTAACTCTGGATTGTTGACTATTTGTCTCATGTTTAATCTTAACACATATCTTGTGTGGTTACTAATAATAAAGCTTATTTATTATTTACATAACACATATCTAAACCAGTAGTAATGTATTTCACAGGCAGACATAAAAAGAACAAAGGATGCAGCTACACACACATTTATACATAAATATATATTTATAAACACATGAATAAATCCAAACGTGATCTGTAAACTACAAGTAGCATAAAGATGACTTCCTGTGTGTACTTTGAAGGCAGATGAAAACTGTCCGACTTGATCACAGTTTTTTGTGAACGCCTAATATTATTTATTCTAGAGGTTTATTTTGTATTAGTAATCTGAATCTGTAAAATAACTAAAGCTGTCAGATAAAAGTAGAGCAGTAAAAAAGTACAATGTTTCCCCCTGGGACGTAAAGTGTTGGACATAGAAGAGAGTAAAAAAAGGCTATTTTAATTAAAAAGATGGCGCAGTAACGGTCTGGGTCCAGAAGGTGGCAGCACTGCAGCATAACCACAGAAGACGTAGAAGAAGAAGAGGTGGAATGCATGCTGGGATACCTGTCATGGCGGGCTGGTTCGAAGAGAGGAGGCTACCGCGAGCAGGAAGATGCAGAGGCCGGTGTCCAGCTTGTCTCTCAGTCCCAGTGTGAAGATCAAACTGGTCGCTGCTGGTTTCCAGTTCACCGCCGACCTGCTGCCACTGAAACCGCTGCAGCTCAGCAAAGGTACCGATTATATTATATTATATATTATATATTATACGATACATGTATCTCCGAAATAACAACGATGTTACAGTTCAAAACAGAGAGCAGGTTTAACAAACTCTAATACTGAACCCTGAGTTAACTAACCCTGAACTTTAACTTTAGAGTTAACTAACCCTGAACTTTAACTTTAGAGTTAACTAACCCTGAACTTTAGAGTTAACTAACCCTGAACTTTAACTTTAGAGTTAACTAACCCTGAACTTTAGAGTTAACTAACCCTGAACTTTAGAGTTAACTAACCCTGAACTTTAGAGTTAACTAACCCTGAACTTTAACTTTAGAGTTAATTAACCCTGAACTTTAACTTTAGAGTTAATTAACCCTGAACTTTAGAGTTACCCTGAATTTAAGAGTTAACTAACCCTGAATTTAAGAGTTAACTAACCCTGAATTTAAGAGTTAACTAACCCTGAATTTAAGAGTTAACTAACCCTGAATTTAAGAGTTAACTAACCCTGAATTTAAGAGTTAACTAACCCTGAATTTAAGAGTTAACTAACCCTGAATTTAAGAGTTAACTAACCCTGAATTTAAGAGTTAACTAACCCTGAATTTAAGAGTTAACTAACCCTGAACTTTAACTTTAGAGTTAACTAACCCTGAACTTTAACTTTAGAGTTAACTAACCCTGAACTTTAACTTTAGAGTTAACTAACCCTGAACTTTAACTTTAGAGTTAACTAACCCTGAACTTTAACTTTAGAGTTAACTAACCCTGAACTTTAGAGTTAACTAACCCTGAACTTTAGAGTTAACTAACCCTGAACTTTAGAGTTAACTAACCCTGAACTTTAGAGTTAACTAACCCTGAACTTTAGAGTTAACTAACCCTGAACTTTAACTTTAGAGTTAACTAACCCTGAACTTTAACTTTAGAGTTAACTAACCCTGAACTTTAACTTTAGAGTTAACTAACCCTGAACTTTAGAGTTAACTAACCCTGAACTTTAGAGTTAACTAACCCTGAACTTTAGAGTTAACTAACCCTGAACTTTAGAGTTAACTAACCCTGAACTTTAGAGTTAACTAACCCTGAACTTTAGAGTTAACTAACCCTGAACTTTAGAGTTAACTAACCCTGAACTTTAGAGTTAACTAACCCTGAACTTAAGAGTTAACTAACCCTGAACTTTAAGATGAATGAACTCTGCTCTTTAGAGTTCAATGACTGTAATGTGATGCTTTACGTTCTGTTGCAGAGGCCAGTCTGTCCCAGCAAGAGGCGCTAGAGGTGCTGCAGGCTGTGAGGAGAGAGGAAGGAGGAGATAAGGAAGGAGGAGATAAGGAAGGAGGAGGAGGAGGACTAGCCTCCCTCACAGCTCTGGAGCTCCTGCAGAAGGAGGAGGAGTTGAGGAGCATCGTGACGTTCTCCTCTCAGCTGGACGCTGCTCTCGGAGGAGGACTTCCTGTCGGGAAAACAACGGAAATCTGTGGAGCTCCGGGAGTCGGGAAAACACAACTTTGGTCAGAAGCTCACACGCTGTAACACGCTGTAGCACATAACACGCTGTAGCACATAACACGCTGTAACACGCTGTAGCACGCTGTAACACGCTGTAACACGCTGTAGCACATAACACGCTGTAGCACGCTGTAACACATAACACGCTGTAGCACGCTGTAACACATAACACGCTGTAACACATAACACGCTGTAGCACACTGTAACACGCTGTAACACATAACACGCTGTAACACATAACACGCTGTAGCACGCTGTAGCACGCTGTAACACGCTGTAGCACGCTGTAACACGCTGTAACACATAACACGCTGTAACACGCTGTAGCACATAACACGCTGTAGCACATAACACGCTGTAACACATAACACGCTGTAAAACGCTGTAACACGCTGTAGCACATAACACGCTGTAGCACATAACACGCTGTAACACGCTGTAGCACATAACACGCTGTAACACATAACACGCTGTAGCACGCTGTAGCACATAACACGCTGTAGCACATAACACGCTGTAACACGCTGTAGCACATAACACGCTGTAACACATAACACGCTGTAGCACATAACACGCTGTAACACGCTGTAGCACGCTGTAGCACATAACACGCTGTAACACATAACACGCTGTAACACGCTGTAGCACATAACACGCTGTAGCACATAACACGCTGTAGCACATAACACGCTGTAGCACATAACACGCTGTAACACGCTGTAGCACATAACACGCTGTAACACATAACACGCTGTAACACGCTGTAGCACATAACACGCTGTAGCACATAACACGCTGTAACACGCTGTAGCACATAACACGCTGTAACACATAACACGCTGTAACACGCTGTAGCACATAACACGCTGTAGCACATAACACGCTGTAACACGCTGTAGCACATAACACGCTGTAACACGATGTAACAAGCTGTAACGCTCTAAACATGTTGCAACCGTAACATGCTATAGCATGTAACACGCTGTAACATGTTGTAACGCGCTGTAGCGTGTTGTAACGCGCTGTTAACGCGCTGTTGCGCACTAATGTTCAACTCCATGCAGCGCTGGTCTGCGCTCTGAAACTCGTCTCTCCGTGACGCTCTCAGCCTGCAGCTGGCGGTGGGCGTTCAGGTGCCTCAGTGTTTCGGGGGCGTCGGAGGTCAGGCGGTCTTCGTCGACACCGAGGGCAGCTTCCTGCTCCAGAGGGTCGTGGACATCGCCGCCGCCGCCGTCCAACACTGCTCCTTACAGGTCGAGGACGATGAGCAACGGGTCGCCATGACGACCTTCACTGTGGAAACCATCCTGGCCAACATGTTCCTGGTAATAATGACATGTCGTCATGGTAAAACAAATTACAGAAATGATAGTGATTCTTGGTGTTAATGAAGCGTAATAATGAGCTCAGAGCTGTTAGGAACTTAAACGGCTCATAATTCATCTTTAATATATATTTTATATTCATGTGAAAACATCTGGATTTATTCTAGTTCATCACCAACACTACATTTTACTAGATTACATGTGAACGCATCATGAGAACGTTATCATTTACCTTCAGCCAGTACTCATTTTCACTGAGCAGAGCATGAACGCATCGTGAGAACGTTATCATTTACCTACAGTTAGTACTCATTTTCATAGCAGGGCCTGAACGCATCATGAGAACGTTATCATTTACCTACAGTTAGTACTCATTTTCACTGAGCGGAGCCTGAACGCATCGTGAGAACGTTATCATTTACCTACAGTTAGTACTCATTTTCACGGAGCAGAGCATGAACGCATCGTGAGAACGTTATCATTTACCTTCAGCCAGTACTCATTTTCACTGAGCAGAGCCTGAACGCATCGTGAGAACATTATCATTTACCTTCAGCCAGTACTCATTTTCACTGAGCAGAGCCTGAACGCATCGTGAGAACATTATCATTTACCTTCAGCCAGTACTCATTTTTATAGCAGGGCCTGAACGCATCATGAGAACGTTTTCACTGAGCGGAGCCTGAACGCATCATGAGAACGTTATCATTTACCTACAGTTAGTACTCATTTTCACTGAGCGGAGCCTGAACGCATCGTGAGAACGTTATCATTTACCTACAGTTAGTACTCATTTTCACTGAGCAGAGCATGAACGCATCGTGAGAACGTTATCATTTACCTACAGTTAGTACTCATTTTCATAGCAGGGCCTGAACGCATCATGAGAACGTTATCATTTACCTACAGTTAGTACTCATGTTAACTGAGCAGAGCCTGAACGCATCGTGAGAACATTATCATTTACCTTCAGCCAGTACTCATTTTTATAGCAGGGCCTGAACGCATCATGAGAACGTTTTCACTGAGCGGAGCCTGAACGCATCGTGAGAACGTTATCATTTACCTACAGTTAGTACTCATGTTAACTGAGCAGAGCATGAACGCATCGTGAGAACGTTATCATTTACCTACAGTTAGTACTCATTTTCACTGAGCAGAGCATGAACGCATCATGAGAACGTTATCATTTACCTACAGTTAGTACTCATGTTAACTGAGCGGAGCCTGAACGCATCATGAGAACGTTATCATTTACCTACAGTTAGTACTCATGTTAACTGAGCAGAGCATGAACGCATCGTGAGAACGTTATCATTTACCTACAGTTAGTACTCATGTTCACGGACCAGAGCCTGAACGCATCATCATTTGAATTGCATATCTGAGTGACTATTGTAGGATAACAATCGTCGGTAAACCTTTATTTACACCACTATTGTTGACGTTGCGCGTCAGCAGGTGGCGATGATTCTGATTGGCCGCCTGTCTCGTCCCTCTCAGGTGCGTTGCCATGACTACGTGGAGCTGCTCGCAGAGGTCCACCTGCTGCCGGCCTTCCTGTCCGACCACCCGAGGGTCCGCCTCCTGGTGATTGACAGCGTGGCGTTCCCGTTCCGGCAGCACTTCGACGACCTCTCTCGGAGGACACGCCTCCTCAACGGCCTCGCCCAGCAGCTCATCGCCATGGCAACCGGTCACAACATGGCCGTGCTGATGACCAACCAGATGACCACCCGGCTGCGGGGCGGCCAATCGCAGCAGGTCCCCGCCCTCGGGGAGAGCTGGGGCCACGCCCCCACGATCAGGGTCCTCCTGCATTGGGCGGGGTCGCGGCGGCTGGCGGCCATCTTTAAATCCCCAGATCACATGGGGTCCACCGTCCAATACCAGATCACCGCCGAGGGATTCAGAGACGCCGACCGATCGGAGCGGCCGCCGAGCAAACGACCCCGGACCCACGGCGACCAATCGGCGGAGAGCCGGGAAGACGCCAGCCTCTGATTGGCCGGAGACCAAAGCACGAGTTACTTTGATGAACACGACGAGAACAGAAGAAGAGACTCTGTGTTCTGTAATATATGTGAATGTAAATAAAGTAAACAAACATGAGTCAGTGAAGAGTAAACAAACGGGCTTTCAATCAAAGCTTTAAGTAAAGATTGTAATTAAAGGTTTTAAATCAGAGGTTTTAATAAAAATGTAAATTAAAGGTTTAAATAATAGCTTTACATTCAAGTTTAAATAAAGGTTTAATTCAAAGTTTTATATTATATGTTTTAATAAAAAATGTAATCTTAGGTTTAAATAAAGGTTTAAAGAAAGGTTTTAAATCAGAGGTTTCAAATACAGATTTAAATCAAAGGTTTAAATTAAAAGTTTAAATAATAGTCTTTAATCATAGTTTTTAATACAAATGTAAATTACAGTTTTAAATAAAGGTTTAAATCAAAGGTTTTGATAGATGTAAATGGTTTTAATTAAAAAATAAATCCTAGGTTTTAATAAATATTTAAATTAAAGGTTTAATTAAAAGTTTTACATCATAGGTTCTAATAAAAATGTAAATTCAAGTTTTAAATAAAGGTTTAAATTAAGATTTAAATCTTAGGCTAAAATACAGGTTTTAATAAAGATCTATTAGTTATTTCTGAGGTCAGAAAGTATTAGACAAATAACAGTTTGATTGCTTAGTTTATTGTATAAATGTTTCTTTATTGCGTTTTAACTAATAAACGGATTTAATCGATTAATCAAATCGCGCGTGCGTTCACTACGCTTGCGTGCTCTGACGTCACTCACGCTGCTGCGAGCGTCCACGTCACGACGCACAGAGAGGACCGGAGCGTGCTCTGACGTCACTCACGGTGCCGTGAGCGTCTCCCGTCAGGACGCACCGGAGGAACCGGAGCGGCAACATGGCTGCAGACTACTGGGAGCCGGAGAGACCCGAGAATCCGTCGGACTGAACCGAGCCAGAGCCGACCCGGGACGGACCGGGACGAGCCGGGACGAGCCGCCCTCCTCCCCGGTGAGTAACGCGCGCCGTGTGTCACCGGGAACCGGTTCTCCAACCGGACGGAGCCGCTGAACGCGCTCCGCCTCCGCGGCTATTTATACCCCACTGATCGCTGTGACTCCAGCACGTAGACGGGTCCCGTCCTCGTCCAGGGAGAGGACACGCAGGACATAGACGGGCCCGCCGTGAGACAGGTGATAGGCCGGCGATCTCGCTCATGAGGCCGGGAGAGGTGTTGAGTCTGAGAGGCTTTACACGGAGAGGGACGTGAAGGAGGCCGGGAGACGTGATGCATCATATTAGTACATCATAATACATGATATTAATACACCATAGTACATCATAATACTTCATAGTACATGATAATACATGATGCATCATATTAATTACATCATAATACATGATATTAATACACCATAGTACATGATGCATCATAATAATACATGATAGTATATCATAATACATGATATTAATACATCATAGTACATCATAATACTTCATAATACATCATAGTACATGATAATATGCATCATAATAATACATCATAGTACATGATACATCATATTAATACAATCATAATACATTGTATTAATACACTATAGTACATGATACATCATAATAATACATATTAATACACCATAGTACACAATGCATCATAATAATACACCATAGTCCATTATAATACATTATATTAATACACCATAGTACATGATACATTATTATAATACAACATATTAATACATCATAGTATATGATACATCATATTAATCATCATAGTACATCATAATACATGATGCATCATAATACATCATAGTACATCATATTACATCATAATACTACATCATAGTACATCATAATACATGATGCATCATAATAATACATCATAGTACATCATATTACATCATAATACTACATCATAGTACATCATAATACATGATGCATCATAATACATCATATTAATACATCATAGTACATCATAATACATGATACATCATATTAATAGATCATAGTACATCATAGTACATCATACATACATTATACACAACAATACATCATACAGAAGAGGCTTTCATCATCTGAAAATTAATGATAATAATGTGTCTCTGAATGTGTATATGTATATATATATATGTATATATATATATATATATATATATACAGCAGTTCACGTCTTCATCAGCAGCGCGTCCTGAAACATAAATCTACCTGTCCTGTGTTTACCTGCCCAGGTGTGGTGGTCTCAGGTGTGGTCTCCAGGCTGGAGGCTCCGCCCCCCTCAGCGTCACGCCCCCCCCCGCCCCCCCCTCATGGAGAGGATGAGAAAGATCAGACGGGAGCTGTCATTCACCCTGGGGAGGGGAGGGGCCGGGGGGCGGGACCGGACGCTGAGTGACAGCGTCAACCAGGAAGTGAAATCACACAGTGACTCAGGTAACACATACACACACACACACACACATACACAGAGACGCACAGACACACACACACACAGACAGACACAGAGACGCACAGACACACACACACACAGACAGACACACACATAAACAGACACACAGACACACACACACACACGCACGCACGCACGCACGCACGCACGCACGCACACGCACGCATGCACACACACACACACACACACACACACACACACATACACAGAGACGCACAGACACACACACACACACACACACACACATAAACACACACAGAGACGCACAGACACACACACAGACACACACACACACAGGTCTATCAGTCTGGTTTCCTGAGTCTCTAAATGGTCTTGTTGTCTAGAAGACAGTCATTGACACCTGGCTGGTCACAGTGATGTCACAGTGATGTCATGGTGATGTCACTGTGACATTACTGTGACATCACTGTGACATCACCGTGATGTCACTATGAATCGATCAATCAGTCAGTCAATCTGCTGCTGTGATGACACATTCATTTATTGTGTTTTTGTTCTTTTTTTCTTCACAAAATCAATCAATCCTCCCTCCTCTTCATCATCCTCATCTTCATCAGAGGTGGTGTCTCTTCGTGGTTCTTCTGGAAGTTTGAAGGTTCGAGCTTCGTCTTCATCAGTTCAGTCTCTTCTTCAGTCGTACAGCAGCTCTCTGAGGAAACCCGGAGGCCTCGGCCGGAGCCTGAGCTCCTACCTGAACCACACGGCTCGACTGGGTACTAGTACTACGAATACCTGTACAAATACTGCTGTACCTGAACCACACGGCTCGACTGGGTACTAGTACTACGAATACCTGTACAAATACTGCTGTACCTGAACCACACGGCTCGACTGGGTACTAGTACTACGAATACGTGTACAAATACTGCTGTACCTGAACCACACGGCTCGACTGGGTACTAGTACTACGAATACCTGTACAAATACTGCTGTACCTGTGTTCATGTTCCCCGTGTGTGTGTGTGTGTGTGTGTGTGTGTGTGTGTGTGTGTGTGTGTGTGTGTGTGTCGTGTGTGTGTGTGTGTGTGTGTGTGTGTGTGTGTGTGTGTGTGTGTGTGTGTACACTTTCAGAGATCGTGCACGAGGACGTGAAGATGAGTTCAGACGGAGAAACTGATCCGGCTTCTTCTTTAGACAACGTTCAGAGTCCAGTCAGAGTGAGACTGAGGAACAAGAAGATCTCCACTGAGGTACACACACACACACACACACACACACACACACGACACACGCGCACACGCGCACACACACACACACACACACACACACACACACACACACGACACACGCGCACACGCGCACACGCGCACACACACACACACACACACACACACACACACACACACGACACACGCGCACACACAAATGCACACACACACACACACACACACACACACACACACACACACACACACACACACACACACACACACACACCATATCTGCTGCTGCCTCAGATGTCCCTGCATTTAGTCTTGCCTTTAGTCCTGCCTGTGAGATGTTAGATTCTCCTCTCCTTTATAAGAACAGGATCTCTTTTTGCCTTTTTAACTCTGTCTCTAGACTCTGAACTCTATCTCTAGACTCTGTCTTTAGACTCTGAACTCTGTCTTAAGACTCTGAACTCTGTCTTTAGACTCTGAGCTCTGTCTCTAGACTCTGAGCTCTGTCTTAAGACTCTGAACTCTGTCTCTAGACTCTGAACTCTGTCTTTAGACTCTGAGCTCTGTCTCTAGACTCTGAGCTCTGTCTTAAGACTCTGAACTCTGTCTCTAGACTCTGAGCTCTGTCTTAAGACTCTGAACTCTGTCTCTAGACTCTGAACTCTGTCTCTAGACTCTGAGCTCTGTCTTAAGACTCTGAACTCTGTCTCTAGACTCTGAGCTCTGTCTTAAGACTCTGAACTCTGTCTCTAGACTCTGAACTCTGTCTCTAGACTCTGAGCTCTGTCTTAAGACTCTGAACTCTGTCTCTAGACTCTGAACTCTGTCTCTAGACTCTGAACTCTGTCTCTAGACTCTGAACTCTGTCTCTAGACTCTGAACTCTGTCTCTAGACTCTGAACTCTGTCTCTAGACTCTGAACTCTGTCTTTAGACTCTGAACTCTGTCTTTAGACTCTGAACTCTGTCTTTAGACTCTGAACTCTGTCTTTAGACTCTGAACTCTGTCTTTAGACTCTGAACTCTGTCTCTAGACTCTGAACTCTGTCTTTAGACTCTGAGCTCTGTCTTTAGACTCTGAACTCTGTCTCTAGACTCTGAACTCTGTCTCTAGACTCTGAACTCTGTCTTTAGACTCTGAACTCTGTCTTTAGACTCTGAACTCTGTCTTTAGACTCTGAACTCTGTCTATAGACTCTGAACTCTGTCTCTAGACTCTGTCTTTAGACTCTGAACTCTGTCTCTAGACTCTGAGCTCTGTCTCTAGACTCTGAACTCTGTCTCTAGACTCTGAACTCTGTCTTTAGACTCTGAACTCTGTCTTTAGACTCTGAACTCTGTCTTTAGACTCTGAACTCTGTCTCTAGACTCTGAGCTCTGTCTCTAGACTCTGAACTCTGTCTCTAGACTCTGAACTCTGTCTTTAGACTCTGAACTCTGTCTTTAGAGTCTGAACTCTGTCTTTAGACTCTGAACTCTGTCTATAGACTCTGAACTCTGTCTCTAGACTCTGTCTTTAGACTCTGAACTCTGTCTCTAGACTCTGAGCTCTGTCTCTAGACTCTGAACTCTGTCTCTAGACTCTGAGCTCTGTCTTTAGACTCTGAACTCTGTCTCTAGACTCTGAACTCTGTCTCTAGACTCTGAACTCTGTCTTTAGACTCTGAACTCTGTCTTTAGACTCTGAACTCTGTCTTTAGACTCTGAACTCTGTCTCTAGACTCTGAACTCTGTCTCTAGACTCTGTCTTTAGACTCTGAACTCTGTCTTTAGACTCTGAACTCTGTCTCTAGACTCTGAGCTCTGTCTTTAGACTCTGAACTCTGTCTTTAGACTCTGAACTCTGTCTCTAGACTCTGAACTCTGTCTTTAGACTCTGAACTCTGTCTCTAGACTCTGAGCTCTGTCTCTAGACTCTGAACTCTGTCTCTAGACTCTGAACTCTGTCTTTAGACTCTGAACTCTGTCTTTAGACTCTGAACTCTGTCTTTAGACTCTGAACTCTGTCTCTAGACTCTGAACTCTGTCTTTAGACTCTGTCTTTAGACTCTGAACTCTGTCTTTAGACTCTGAACTCTGTCTCTAGACTCTGTCTCTAGACTCTGTCTTTAGACTCTGAACTCTGTCTTTAGACTCTGAACTCTGTCTCTAGACTCTGAGCTCTGTCTCTAGACTCTGAACTCTGTCTCTAGACTCTGTCTCTAGACTCTGAACTCTGTCTCTAGACTCTGAGCTCTGTCTCTAGACTCTGTCTCTAGACTCTGAACTCTGTCTCTAGACTCTGAGCTCTGTCTCTAGACTCTGAACTCTGTCTTTAGACTCTGAACTCTGTCTTTAGACTCTGTCTTTAGACTCTGTCTTTAGACTCTGAACTCTGTCTTTAGACTCTGAGCTCTGACTCTAGACTCTGAACTCTGTCTCTAGACTCTGAGCTCTGTCTTTAGACTCTGAACTCTGTCTCTAGACTCTGTCTCTAGACTCTGTCTTTAGACTCTGAACTCTGTCTTTAGACTCTGAGCTCTGTCTCTAGACTCTGAGCTCTGTCTTAAGACTCTGAACTCTGTCTCTAGACTCTGAACTCTGTCTCTAGACTCTGAACTCTGTCTTTAGACTCTGAACTCTGTCTCTAGACTCTGAACTCTGTCTCTAGACTCTGAACTCTGTCTTTAGACTCTGAACTCTGTCTTTAGACTCTGAACTCTGTCTTTAGACTCTGAACTCTGTCTTTAGACTCTGAACTCTGTCTCTAGACTCTGAACTCTGTCTCTAGACTCTGTCTTTAGACTCTGAACTCTGTCTTTAGACTCTGAGCTCTGTCTTTAGACTCTGAACTCTGTCTCTAGACTCTGAACTCTGTCTCTAGACTCTGAACTCTGTCTTTAGACTCTGAACTCTGTCTTTAGACTCTGAGCTCTGTCTCTAGACTCTGAGCTCTGTCTTTAGACTCTGAACTCTGTCTCTAGACTCTGTCTCTAGACTCTGTCTTTAGACTCTGAACTCTGTCTCTAGACTCTGAACTCTGACTCTAGACTCTGTCTCTAGACTCTGAGCTCTGTCTTTAGACTCTGAACTCTGTCTCTAGACTCTGTCTCTAGACTCTGTCTTTAGACTCTGAACTCTGTCTTTAGACTCTGAACTCTGTCTCTAGACTCTGAACTCTGTCTTTAGACTCTGAACTCTGTCTCTAGACTCTGAACTCTGTCTCTAGACTCTGAACTCTGTCTCTAGACTCTGAACTCTGTCTCTAGACTCTGAACTCTGTCTTTAGACTCTGAACTCTGTCTCTAGACTCTGAGCTCTGTCTCTAGACTCTGAACTCTGTCTTTAGACTCTGAACTCTGTCTCTAGACTCTGTCTTTAGACTCTGTCTTTAGACTCTGAACTCTGTCTCTAGACTCTGTCTTTAGACTCTGAGCTCTGTCTCTGAACTCTGTCTCTAGACTCTGAACTCTGTCTTTAGACTCTGAGCTCTGTCTTTAGACTCTGAACTCTGTCTTTAGACTCTGAGCTCTGTCTCTAGACTCTGAGCTCTGTCTTAAGACTCTGAACTCTGTCTCTAGACTCTGAGCTCTGTCTCTAGACTCTGTCTCTAGACTCTGAGCTCTGTCTCTAGACTCTGAACTCTGTCTTTAGACTCTGAACTCTGTCTTTAGACTCTGTCTTTAGACTCTGAACTCTGTCTTTAGACTCTGAGCTCTGACTCTAGACTCTGAACTCTGTCTCTAGACTCTGAACTCTGTCTCTAGACTCTGAGCTCTGTCTCTAGACTCTGAACTCTGTCTTTAGACTCTGAGCTCTGTCTCTAGACTCTGTCTCTAGACTCTGAACTCTGTCTCTAGACTCTGAGCTCTGTCTCTAGACTCTGAACTCTGTCTTTAGACTCTGAACTCTGTCTTTAGACTCTGTCTTTAGACTCTGAACTCTGTCTTTAGACTCTGAACTCTGTCTCTAGACTCTGTCTCTAGACTCTGTCTTTAGACTCTGAACTCTGTCTTTAGACTCTGAACTCTGTCTCTAGACTCTGAACTCTGACTCTAGACTCTGAACTCTGTCTCTAGACTCTGAGCTCTGTCTTTAGACTCTGAACTCTGTCTCTAGACTCTGTCTCTAGACTCTGTCTTTAGACTCTGAACTCTGTCTTTAGACTCTGAACTCTGTCTCTAGACTCTGAACTCTGTCTCTAGACTCTGAACTCTGTCTCTAGACTCTGAGCTCTGTCTCTAGACTCTGAACTCTGTCTTTAGACTCTGAACTCTGTCTCTAGACTCTGAACTCTGTCTCTAGACTCTGAACTCTGTCTTTAGACTCTGAACTCTGTCTCTAGACTCTGAGCTCTGTCTCTAGACTCTGAACTCTGTCTCTAGACTCTGAACTCTGTCTTTAGACTCTGAACTCTGTCTCTAGACTCTGAACTCTGTCTCTAGACTCTGAACTCTGTCTTTAGACTCTGAACTCTGTCTCTAGACTCTGAACTCTGTCTCTAGACTCTGAACTCTGTCTTTAGACTCTGAACTCTGTCTCTAGACTCTGTCTTTAGACTCTGTCTTTAGACTCTGAACTCTGTCTCTAGACTCTGTCTTTAGACTCTGAGCTCTGTCTCTGAACTCTGTCTCTAGACTCTGAACTCTGTCTTTAGACTCTGAGCTCTGTCTCTAGACTCTGAGCTCTGTCTTAAGACTCTGAACTCTGTCTCTAGACTCTGAGCTCTGTCTTTAGACTCTGAACTCTGTCTCTAGACTCTGAACTCTGTCTCTAGACTCTGAGCTCTGTCTCTAGACTCTGTCTCTAGACTCTGAACTCTGTCTCTAGACTCTGAGCTCTGTCTCTAGACTCTGAACTCTGTCTTTAGACTCTGAACTCTGTCTTTAGACTCTGTCTTTAGACTCTGAACTCTGTCTTTAGACTCTGAGCTCTGACTCTAGACTCTGAACTCTGTCTCTAGACTCTGAGCTCTGTCTTTAGACTCTGAACTCTGTCTCTAGACTCTGTCTCTAGACTCTGTCTTTAGACTCTGAACTCTGTCTTTAGACTCTGAACTCTGTCTCTAGACTCTGAACTCTGACTCTAGACTCTGAACTCTGTCTCTAGACTCTGAGCTCTGTCTTTAGACTCTGAACTCTGTCTCTAGACTCTGTCTCTAGACTCTGTCTTTAGACTCTGAACTCTGTCTTTAGACTCTGAACTCTGTCTCTAGACTCTGAACTCTGTCTCTAGACTCTGAACTCTGTCTCTAGACTCTGAGCTCTGTCTCTAGACTCTGAACTCTGTCTTTAGACTCTGAACTCTGTCTCTAGACTCTGAACTCTGTCTCTAGACTCTGAACTCTGTCTTTAGACTCTGAACTCTGTCTCTAGACTCTGAGCTCTGTCTCTAGACTCTGAACTCTGTCTCTAGACTCTGAACTCTGTCTCTAGACTCTGAACTCTGTCTTTAGACTCTGAACTCTGTCTCTAGACTCTGAACTCTGTCTCTAGACTCTGAGCTCTGTCTCTAGACTCTGAACTCTGTCTCTAGACTCTGAACTCTGTCTCTAGACTCTGAACTCTGTCTTTAGACTCTGAACTCTGTCTCTAGACTCTGAACTCTATCTCTAGACTCTGAGCTCTGTCTCTAGACTCTGAACTCTGTCTTTAGACTCTGAACTCTGTCTCTAGACTCT
Organism: Myoxocephalus aenaeus; assembly: GCA_038501785.1. NCBI lineage: Eukaryota > Metazoa > Chordata > Actinopteri > Perciformes > Cottidae > Myoxocephalus > Myoxocephalus aenaeus. The sequence goes on along the minus strand of JBAMJR010000525.1, from coordinate 122,979 downwards.
GAACTCTGTCTCTAGACTCTGAACTCTGTCTTTAGACTCTGAACTCTGTCTCTAGACTCTGTCTTTAGACTCTGTCTTTAGACTCTGAACTCTGTCTCTAGACTCTGTCTTTAGACTCTGAGCTCTGTCTCTGAACTCTGTCTCTAGACTCTGAACTCTGTCTTTAGACTCTGAGCTCTGTCTTTAGACTCTGAACTCTGTCTTTAGACTCTGAGCTCTGTCTCTAGACTCTGAACTCTGTCTTTAGACTCTGAACTCTGTCTTTAGACTCTGAACTCTGTCTCTAGACTCTGAACTCTGTCTCTAGACTCTGAACTCTATCTTTAGACTCTGAACTCTGTCTCTAGACTCTGTCTCTAGACTCTGAACTCTGTCTTTAGACTCTGAACTCTGTCTCTAGACTCTGAGCTCTGTCTCTAGACTCTGAACTCTGTCTTTAGACTCTGAACTCTGTCTCTAGACTCTGAACTCTGACTTTAGACTCTGAACTCTGTCTCTAGACTCTGTCTCTAGACTCTGAACTCTATCTTTAGACTCTGAACTCTGTCTCTAGACTCTGAGCTCTGTCTCTAGACTCTGTCTCTAGACTCTGTCTCTAGACTCTGAACTATGTCTCTAGACTCTGAACTCTGTCTCTAGACTCTGAGCTCTGTCTCTAGACTCTGTCTCTAGACTCTGAACTATGTCTCTAGACTCTGAACTCTGTCTCTAGACTCTGAGCTCTGTCTCTAGACTCTGAACTCTGTCTCTAGACTCTGAACTCTGTCTTTAGACTCTGAACTCTGTCTCTAGACTCTGTCTCTAGACTCTGAGCTCTGTCTCTAGACTCTGAACTCTGTCTCTAGACTCTGAACTCTGTCTCTAGACTCTGAACTCTGTCTCTAGACTCTGAACTCTGACTTTAGACTCTGAACTCTGTCTCTAGACTCTGTCTCTAGACTCTGAACTCTATCTTTAGACTCTGAACTCTGTCTCTAGACTCTGAGCTCTGTCTCTAGACTCTGTCTCTAGACTCTGTCTCTAGACTCTGTCTCTAGACTCTGAACTATGTCTCTAGACTCTGAACTCTGTCTCTAGACTCTGAGCTCTGTCTCTAGACTCTGTCTCTAGACTCTGAACTATGTCTCTAGACTCTGAACTCTGTCTCTAGACTCTGAGCTCTGTCTTTAGACTCTGTCTCTAGACTCTGAACTATGTCTCTAGACTCTGAACTCTGTCTCTAGACTCTGAGCTCTGTCTCTAGACTCTGAACTCTGTCTCTAGACTCTGAACTCTGTCTCTAGACTCTGAGCTCTGTCTCTAGACTCTGTCTCTAGACTCTGAACTATGTCTCTAGACTCTGAACTCTGTCTCTAGACTCTGAGCTCTGTCTCTAGACTCTGAACTCTGTCTCTAGACTCTGAACTCTGTCTCTAGACTCTGAACTCTGTCTTTAGACTCTGAACTCTGTCTCTAGACTCTGAGCTCTGTCTCTAGACTCTGAACTCTGTCTTTAGACTCTGAACTCTGTCTCTAGACTCTGTCTTTAGACTCTGTCTTTAGACTCTGAACTCTGTCTCTAGACTCTGTCTTTAGACTCTGAGCTCTGTCTCTGAACTCTGTCTCTAGACTCTGAACTCTGTCTTTAGACTCTGAGCTCTGTCTTTAGACTCTGAGCTCTGTCTCTAGACTCTGAACTCTGTCTTTAGACTCTGAACTCTGTCTTTAGACTCTGAACTCTGTCTTTAGACTCTGAACTCTGTCTCTAGACTCTGAACTCTGTCTCTAGACTCTGAACTCTATCTTTAGACTCTGAACTCTGTCTCTAGACTCTGTCTCTAGACTCTGAACTCTGTCTTTAGACTCTGAACTCTGTCTCTAGACTCTGAGCTCTGTCTCTAGACTCTGAACTCTGTCTTTAGACTCTGAACTCTGTCTCTAGACTCTGAACTCTGACTTTAGACTCTGAACTCTGTCTCTAGACTCTGTCTCTAGACTCTGAACTCTATCTTTAGACTCTGAACTCTGTCTCTAGACTCTGAGCTCTGTCTCTAGACTCTGTCTCTAGACTCTGTCTCTAGACTCTGTCTCTAGACTCTGAACTATGTCTCTAGACTCTGAACTCTGTCTCTAGACTCTGAGCTCTGTCTCTAGACTCTGTCTCTAGACTCTGAACTATGTCTCTAGACTCTGAACTCTGTCTCTAGACTCTGAACTCTGTCTCTAGACTCTGAACTCTGTCTCTAGACTCTGAACTCTGTCTCTAGACTCTGAACTCTGACTTTAGACTCTGAACTCTGTCTCTAGACTCTGTCTCTAGACTCTGAACTCTATCTTTAGACTCTGAACTCTGTCTCTAGACTCTGAGCTCTGTCTCTAGACTCTGTCTCTAGACTCTGTCTCTAGACTCTGTCTCTAGACTCTGAACTATGTCTCTAGACTCTGAACTCTGTCTCTAGACTCTGAGCTCTGTCTTTAGACTCTGTCTCTAGACTCTGAACTATGTCTCTAGACTCTGAACTCTGTCTCTAGACTCTGAGCTCTGTCTCTAGACTCTGAACTCTGTCTCTAGACTCTGAACTCTGTCTCTAGACTCTGAGCTCTGTCTCTAGACTCTGAGCTCTGTCTCTAGACTCTGTCTCTAGACTCTGAACTATGTCTCTAGACTCTGAACTCTGTCTCTAGACTCTGAGCTCTGTCTCTAGACTCTGAACTCTGTCTCTAGACTCTGAACTCTGTCTTTAGACTCTGAACTCTATCTCTAGACTCTGTCTCTAGACTCTGAGCTCTGTCTCTAGACTCTGAACTCTATCTTTAGACTCTGAACTCTATCTCTAGACTCTGTCTCTAGACTCTGAGCTCTGTCTCTAGACTCTGAACTCTGTCTCTAGACTCTGAACTCTATCTCTAGACTCTGAACTCTGTCTCTAGACTCTGTCTCTAGACTCTGTTGTCATGACTCCATTAACGTGCTGCTTTGTGTGTTTCAGGACATTAACAAACGTCTCTCATTACCGGCCGACATTCGTCTTCCGGACGATTATCTGGAGAAGTTTAATCTGATTGGTCCGGCTCTGTTTGAGCAGCCAATCAGCAGACGGCTGCGTAGAGTGTCTCTGGTACGCCTACCTGCTCTACCTGGTTTCCATTGTATTCCACTATTAGTACCTGCTGTCTTCATACAGATCATTATTCACCATCTCCTGTCTCTTCTCTGTGTCTGCAGTCTGAGATTGGTTTTGGGAAACTGGAGACGTACATCAAACTGGACAAACTGGGAGAGGTGAGGACCAATGACTACCTGTCTGTCTCACCTGTCTCTTTGTACCTGTCTGTCTCACCTGTCTCTTTGTACCTGTCTGTCTCACCTGTCTCTTTGTACCTGTCTGTCTCACCTGTCTCTTTGTACCTGTCTGTCTCACCTGTCTCTTTGTACCTCTCTGTCTCACCTGTCTCTTTGTACCTGTCTGTCTGACCTGTCTCTTTGTACCTGTCTGTCTCACCTGTCTCTTTGTACCTGTCTGTCTCACCTGTCTCTTTGTACCTGTCTGTCTCACCTGTCTCTTTGTACCTCTCTGTCTCACCTGTCTCTTTGTACCTGTCTGTCTGACCTGTCTCTTTGTACCTGTCTGTCTCACCTGTCTCTTTGTACCTGTCTGTCTCACCTGTCTCTTTGTACCTGTCTGTCTCACCTGTCTCTTTGTACCTGTCTGTCTCACCTGTCTCTTTGTACCTGTCTGTCTGACCTGTCTCTTTGTACCTCTCTGTCTCACCTGTCTCTTTGTACCTGTCTGTCTGACCTGTCTCTTTGTACCTGTCTGTCTGACCTGTCTCTTTGTACCTGTCTGTCTCACCTGTCTCTTTGTACCTGTCTGTCTGACCTGTCTCTTTGTACCTGTCTGTCTCACCTGTCTCTTTGTACCTGTCTGTCTCACCTGTCTCTTTGTACCTGTCTGTCTCACCTGTCTCTTTGTACCTCTCTGTCTCACCTGTCTCTTTGTACCTGTCTGTCTGACCTGTCTCTTTGTACCTGTCTGTCTCACCTGTCTCTTTGTACCTGTCTGTCTCACCTGTCTCTTTGTACCTGTCTGTCTCACCTGTCTCTTTGTACCTGTCTGTCTCACCTGTCTCTTTGTACCTGTCTGTCTGACCTGTCTCTTTGTACCTCTCTGTCTCACCTGTCTCTTTGTACCTGTCTGTCTGACCTGTCTCTTTGTACCTGTCTGTCTCACCTGTCTCTTTGTACCTGTCTGTCTCACCTGTCTCTTTGTACCTGTCTGTCTCACCTGTCTCTTTGTACCTGTCTGTCTCACCTGTCTCTTTGTACCTGTCTGTCTCACCTGTCTCTTTGTACCTGTCTGTCTCACCTGTCTCTTTGTACCTGTCTGTCTCACCTGTCTCTTTGTACCTGTCTGTCTGACATGTCTCTTTGTACCTGTCTGTCTCACCTGTCTCTTTGTACCTGTCTGTCTCACCTGTCTCTTTGTACCTGTCTGTCTCACCTGTCTCTTTGTACCTGTCTGTCTCACCTGTCCCTTTGTACCTGTCTGTCTCACCTGTCTCTTTGTGCCTGTCTGTCTCACCTGTCTCTTTGTACCTGTCCTTATCTACCTGTCCTTATCTACCTGTCTCACCTGTCTCTTTGTACCTGTCTGTCTCACCTGTCTCTTCCTACCTGTCCTTCTCACCTGTCTCACTCTCTCCCTGTCTTTCTGCAGGGGACTTACGCTACAGTGTATAAAGGTCGCAGTAAACTGACCGAGAACCTCGTGGCCTTGAAGGAGATTCGATTGGAACATGAAGAAGGAGCTCCATGTACTGCTATCAGAGAAGGTAGTACTTATGTATACTACTAAAGTAATACTACAGTACTCTACTGCAATGCTAGTAGTACAGTTAGGCCTCCTACCAGCCTGACCCGGCCCAAATCACAACATGGCGTCTCACAAGCAAGCGGCCGCTGTGTGAGCCCGGCGAGTCACAACAAGAACATTGAGTGTAGCGATATGTATCGTATTGTAGCGATGGGCTTGCTAATACACAGCGCCAGTATTAATGTGTGTATTAGTGTGTGTATTAATGTGTGTATTAGTGTGTGTATTAATGTGTGTGTTCTCCCTCAGTGTCTCTGTTAAAGGATCTGAAACACGCCAACATCGTCACGCTTCATGACATCATCCACACACAGAAGTCCCTCACACTGGTGTTTGAGTACCTGGTGAGACACACACACACACACACACACACACACACACACACACACACACACACACACACACACACACACACACACACACACGCTCAAGTCTTTGCCTTTAATCGTGTTTCTTGTGTGTTTCAGGACAAAGATCTGAAACAATATCTGGACGACTGTGGAAACGTCATCAATGTTCACAACGTCAAAGTGAGAAAACCTTTAACGTACCCGTCAGTACGACTAGTACTGCTGTTTGTATGTATTTATATATATATAGTTTACAAATGAAATAATACTGACTGGATCAATGACGCGGATATGAGTTTTAATCTGGTTTCGATCTGGTAGAAGCAGGTTTGGTTATTAACAAATATTAAAGATAATTATAGTTATGAATAGTCATAATAATAATAATACTAGTTGTAGGAAGACAGCAGGCATTTTGCTTGTGTAACAAAACTTAAGTCAGACTTTTTCATTTGCGTTTGTGTATCCATGTCATGCAGGTTTGCCAGTAACTACCAGTACTCTCCGCTCAGCGTACTGGTTTTGTCTCCTCAGCTCTTCCTCTTCCAGTTGCTGCGAGGTTTGTCGTACTGTCATCGGAGGAAAGTCCTCCACAGAGACCTGAAGCCCCAGAACCTGCTGATCAACGAGCGAGGAGAGCTGAAGCTGGCCGACTTTGGTGAGGTCACTGGTCTGCTGGTGTTAGCATACATGCTAACATGGACCGTGAGTGTGGAACTGACCTACTGACCTATACCTACTGACCTCATACCTACTGACCTACTGACCTCATACCTACTGACCTACTGACCTACTGACCTATACCTACTGACCTACTGACCTACTGACCTATACCTACTGACCTCATACCTACTGACCCACCTTACCCACAGACACACTACCTACAGACACACACTCAACCCAAAGACACATTCTACCTACAGACACACTCTCTACCTACAGACACACACTCAGTGATGATGACACAGTGATGATGACACAGTGATGATGACACAGTGATGATGACACAGTGATGATGACACAGTGATGATGACACAGGGATGATGACACAGGGATGATGACACAGTGATGATGACACAGTGATGGTGATGATGACACAGTGATGGTGATGATGACACAGTGATGATGACACGGGGCTTTGTGCGTGTTTTAGGTCTCGCTCGAGCAAAATCGATCCCAACAAAGACGTACTCTAATGAGGTGGTGACGCTGTGGTACCGACCGCCGGACATCCTGCTGGGCAGCACTAACTACTCCACTCATATCGACATGTGGTCAGTGCTGTCCTTCTATATTCGTTGGTTTGATTGTTTATTGAGATCCACATGAACTTTTACATCACAGTCGCTTGTCTGTCTACCTGCCTGCCTTGCTCTTCACCTGTCTGTCTCTCTAGGGGTGTTGGGTGTATCTTCTATGAGATGACGACAGGTCGACCTCTGTTTCCTGGTTCCACAGTGGAGGAGGAGCTTCACTTCATCTTCAAACTCCTGGGTGAGGATCATTCAGCTTCTGCTATTGTCACGTATAGAAAGCTGTGTTTACTTCATGCATTTTGTGTGTTTGATGTATATTGTGTATATTTGTTGTGCAGGTACTCCCACAGAGCAGAGCTGGTCTGGGATCAGTTGTAATGACGAATTTGTGGCGCACAACTATCCTCTCTACCGAGCAGAGAGACTGAGTAACCACACTCCCAGGTACACAACTGTACTACACATAGGTACACAACTACACTTAGGTAAACAACTGTACTACACGTAGGTACACAACTACACTTAGGTAAACAACTGTACTACACGTAGGTACACAACTGTACTACACATAGGTACACAACTACACTTAGGTAAACAACTGTACTACACATAGGTACACAACTGTACTACACATAGGTACACAACTACACTTAGGTAAACAACTGTACTACACATAGGTACACAACTACACTTAGGTAAACAACTGTACTACACATAGGTACACAACTGTACTACACATATGTAAACAACTGTACTACACATAGGTACACAACTACACTTAGGTAAACAACTGTACTACACGTAGGTACACAACTGTACTACACATAGGTACACAACTACACTTAGGTAAACAACTGTACTACACATAGGTACACAACTACACTTAGGTAAACAACTGTACTACACATAGGTACACAACTGTACTACACATAGGTACACAACTGTACTACACATAGGTACACAACTACATTTAGGTAAACAACTGTACTACACATAGGTACACAACTGTACTACACATGTGTAAACAACTGTACTACACATAGGTACACAACTACACTTAGGTAAACAACTGTACTACACGTAGGTACACAACTATAATACACATAGGTACACAACTACATTTAGGTAAACAACTGTACTACACATAGGTACACAACTGTACTACACATAGGTACACAACTACATTTAGGTAAACAACTGTACTACACATAGGTACACAACTGTACTACACATGTGTAAACAACTGTACTACACATAGGTACACAACTACACTTAGGTAAACAACTGTACTACACATAGGTACACAACTACATTTAGGTAAACAACTGTACTACACATAGGTACACAACTGTACTACACATATGTACACAACTGTACTACACATAGGTACACAACTACACATAGGTACACAACTGTACTACACGTAGGTACACAACTATAATACACTTAGGTACACAACTACATTTAGGTAAACAACTGTACTACACATAGGTACACAACTGTACTACACATGTGTAAACAACTGTACTACACATAGGTACACAACTACACTTAGGTAAACAACTGTACTACACGTAGGTACACAACTATAATACACATAGGTACACAACTGTACTACACGTATGTAAACAACTGTACTACACATAGGTACACAACTGTACTACACATATGTACACAACTGTACTACACATAGGTACACAACTACACATAGGTACACAACTGTACTACACGTAGGTACACAACTATAATACACTTAGGTACACAACTACATTTAGGTAAACAACTGTACTACACATAGGTACACAACTGTACTACACATGTGTAAACAACTGTACTACACATAGGTACACAACTACACTTAGGTAAACAACTGTACTACACGTAGGTACACAACTATAATACACATAGGTACACAACTGTACTACACATAGGTACACAACTACATTTAGGTAAACAACTGTACTACACATAGGTACACAACTACATTTAGGTAAACAACTGTACTACACGTAGGTACACAACTGTACTACACATATGTAAACAACTGTACTACACATAGGTACACAACTGTACTACACATAGGTACACAACTGTACTACACATAGGTACACAACTGTACTACACATAGGTACACAACTGTACTACACATAGGTAAACAACTGTACTACACATAGGTAAACAACTGTACTACACATGTGTAAACAACTGTACTACACATGTGTAAACAACTGTACTACACATGTGTAAACAACTGTACTACACATAGGTACACAACTGTACTACACTTAGGTACACAACTGTACTACACATATGTAAACAACTGTACTACAAGTAGGTAAAAAACGGTACCACACACCCTGGTTAAGGGTGAACCATAACTAGTTAACCATAACCCTGGTTAAGGTTAAGGGTGAACCATAACTAGTTAACCATAACTAGTTAACCATAACCCTGGTTAAGGTTAAGGGTGAACCATAAGCCTGTTGGTCTGTGTTGTGTTCAGGCTCAACACTGAAGGAGTGGAGCTGCTTTCAAAGTTCCTGCAGGTCAGTAAACGTGTTTTTTCTTTATTTTTTTCAGAACAGATATACTGACGGGTATATTACACTACAATACGTTATAATGATTATAATACTGCTACTAGTACTGTTAATAATAAGCAACACAGTTATTAAAAAAAAGCTGTGATTCCAGGATTTGACAGATTGTGACGGGCTAGTGGAAGGTAAGGCAACAGCGCCACCATGTGGCCTAAAGGAATTCCAGTTAATATTATTAATAAAACCATGAAAACTAGCACTTGGTGATATATGCACTGTATTAGAAGACAGACGAGCACAATTTAGGTTGGCTTTTATCTTTCACAATTGAAAAGTGGTGATAGAATATTTACGGCTGACGAGGTTCATTGTTGTTGATTTAATTCACTTTTAGAACAATAAACAAAACGTCAATTTTTTTTGGTCCCATTTTTCGCACACTAATAATGACGTATCTAAACTGTGACGAGATGAAGGTGTTGTAATTTATTGTGTCCATTGTTCATTGAATGCGTCTTTACGGTAGACGTGTGTGTCCCAATGCTTAACCGACTTCCTGTTCGCCTGTAACATCACCTGACCGGCGTCATAGACGAGTACACGCTACAATACGTACGGTGTGATGTGTGAGAAGCTTGTTATACATATAAAATATATACAGATGGATATGGAAGTTATACATGACAGGATGTGACCTCACGAGGGCTGAAGGATGAACAGGAGCGTAACGTTGTGGTTTTAATTCAACTTTAGTTTGAGGGGAAGAAGCGGATTTCAGCAGCCGAGTCGATGAGTCATCCTTATTTCAGTAACCTTGGAAACAGAGTGATGACGCTTCTCGACAGTAAGTTTAAATACAACTTTTAACGCCTGTTTTTAATCTGTGATGTCACGGTGTGATGTCATCACTAAGTCACTCTCAATGCGGTTTCAGCAATGTCCATCTTCAGTCTGCCAGAAATCCAGCTGGAAAAAGAAGCAGTCAAACCAACGCTCACCTCTGATCCAGGTAACACACACACACACACACACACACACACACACACACACACACACACACACACACACACACACACTCACACACACTCACACTCACACACAAAACAGTGAAACTGAACTGATAACACAATATCTCGTCAAGGTCCATTTAGTAGCTGTTCTGGAGCTTTTGATCATATCGCAAAGTTAATTCTTGACAATCTGCAGCTCCATGACAACTGAGGAAGATCATGTGATATGACTGAAAGCTCCAGAACAAGTCGCCTTACGGGTGAGATGCTTCTGTTGTTTCTGAGATGTAAAAGTAAAGCTGGAATTTGTACACAAAGACCAGAATAATGCATTAAATACACCTTTCTTCTGTCCAGTGAACAGTCCGACCAAGAGGCGTGGTCTGCTACTCTGACATCATCATGGAGGTGTGGCCTGCTACTCTGACATCTTAATGGAGGCGTGGCCTGCTACTCTGACATCATCATGGAGGCGTGGTCTGCTACTCTGACATCATAATGGAGGCGTGGCCTGCTACTCTGACATCATAATGGAGGCGTGGTCTGCTACTCTGACATCATAATGGAGGCGTGGCCTGCTACTCTGACATCATAATGGAGGCGTGGCCTGCTACTCTGACATCATAATGGAGGCGTGGTCTGCTACTCTGACATCATAATGGAGGCGTGGCCTGCTACTCTGACATCATAATGGAGGCGTGGCCTGCTACTCTGACATCTTAATGGAGGCGTGGCCTGCTACTCTGACATCATCATGGAGGCGTGGTCTGCTACTCTGACATCATAATGGAGGCGTGGCCTGCTACTCTGACATCATAATGGAGGCGTGGCCTGCTACTCTGACATCATCATGGAGGCGTGGTCTGCTACTCTGACATCATAATGGAGGCGTGGCCTGCTACTCTGACATCATAATGGAGGCGTGGTCTGCTACTCTGACATCATAATGGAGGCGTGGCCTGCTACTCTGACATCATAATGGAGGCGTGGCCTGCTACTCTGACATCATAATGGAGGCGTGGTCTGCTACTCTGACATCTTAATGGAGGCGTGGCCTGCTACTCTGACATCATCATGGAGGGGTGGCTTGCTACTCTGACATCATAATGGAGGCGTGGCCTGCTACTCTGACATCATAATGGAGGCGTGGTCTGATCTTCTGACATCATAATGGAGGCGGGGTCTGATCTTCTGACATCATCATGGAGGCGTGGTCTGATCTTCTGACATCATCATGGAGGCGTGGCCTGATCTTCTGACATCATGGAGGTGTGGTCTGCTACTCTGACATCATAATGGAGGCGTGGTCTGATCTTCTGACATCATGGAGGTGTGGTCTGCTACTCTGACATCATAATGGAGGCGGGGTCTGATCTTCTGACATCCTCATGGAGGCGGGGTCTGATCTTTTGACGTCTTCATGGAGGATGTTTCAGGAACAAAAACAACTCAAAGTAACAGAGGTGCTGATGATTTTCTTTTCTCTGAAGGAGTAAAACAAGAACAGGGATTAAAACAAAAGAAGAAGAAATGGTTGTTAATAAGAGAAGAAGAGAAGAAAATGGCAGCTTGCTGTTGATTAATGCAATAATGGATCACGACAGCCATCTGACCAATCAGCATTCACTGATGAGTTACAGGTGTTTGAACAGAACAGATGTTGGAAATCTGTCTTCCATTTTCAGATTCAACACAAATAGCTGTTGAATACCTGAATACAGGTATCCCCTGTGTGAACACCTGCAATGTGTGCAGCTCTGTACATTAATAACTACATTTGTTTTATTTTACAAGCAGAACTAAACCATCAAAGTTTAGCATCAGTTCAGACAGGAAGTGCTTCCCACCTGTTTGGTCTTCTGAATATATACTGAATGTGACTAAAGTAGCAGGAAAGAATTGTTGAAGAATATTTAATTTAATGTCCTAATAATTGGTTTGGAGCTGCTGTTTGTGTTCATGCTACAGTACAACATTTACAGTACAGTATTATATTTACAATACAGTATTTATAGTACAGTATTGTATTTACAGTACTAAATTTAAAGTACAGTACGGCATTTACACTGTAATGTTATTTCTTATAAAACGGGCTGAAAGGCTTTTGTTTCAAACTGAGATCTACAGAGAAGAGTTTTACTATGTTTGATTATCAAAGTGTGAAACTGGTTTCTGCTGTTCTGCATGTGTGTCGTATACTCAGACTGTATACTGTAATAATGGTAATATACGTAGTAATACTGTACTTGTATATACAGTTCTACTTTAAGTCTGCAGTGAACAGCTGTGAGCGGTTTTCTCCATACGCATAATGTTTGTTTTCATTCAGGAATCTGAAGAAGTCAGCAGAGTCTCAGTGATATCCACTTATCTGAGACGGGGCGGGGCTTATATGAGATGGGCGTGGTTTATCTGAGACGGGCGTGGCTTATCTGAGACGGGGCGGGGCTTCCGCGTGGTTTATATGGTGCGTGAAGGCTCCGCTAGAGGTCGCCGTGTTTGTCCCGGCACCTTTGACATTTTTTTACTTGACGATCACGTTACTGTCTCAAAAATTCACTGATAAAACACTATTTACATGTCTGAAGATTAAATATAAGAAGGTCAGTTAGTTTTTAGATGCTTTAGAAACAGGAAGTGTTAAAATATTTTTAGTCAAATCAACTAGTTTACAGGATATTGAACCTACGTTTCTATACAATTCGTGTAATGCTTGAGGCTCGCACTACGCCGTTGAGCCGTGAAGAAAAAGCTTTCTCTGAGACGGGGGAGGGGCTTATCTTACACTGGGGGCGGGGCTTTGCTGGCAGTTTGAAGTAGTTTTTCTTTTTAAGCATTTTTGAGTAGTTTCTTAGTATTGTTTGTTGTATTGTCAGGTTTTGGAGCACGAAGATATTTAAAACAAACTGTTTGTTGTTGCTGATGTGAATTAAAACGTTTTTAGCGGAAGAGAGATATTCGCAATAGAGAAATATTGATCGTAAGACAATAGTGATTGATGAGTTAATAATCTGCTGTAAAAGTGACAAATGTTTGTATGTGAAAGGTTGGAAATAGAAATCATATTGATTGATAGCGGATTCATTTGTTGTACTTCGATTGGTTCAGCAGCTAATAGAACACCAATTAGAAAGTTCATCACAGATATATTAAATCAACACAATTCATCTGACTTTGATTTGTGATTTCCACGTATCCATCATTCTTTAGTACAAAGATTACTTAAGTATATGTATATATAGTTTATATATAACTTTGACATGTTAAAAGTATAATAAATGGGAGGCACAGAGTGTCATAGAAAAGTATGAACTTATTAATTTGCACAGTGATTTCCTGTAATAATGTTCTTCAAAATAACGAGCAGTTCCTCACGAGTGGCGTAGGCGGCACACGATTGGTCCGTTTAGAGCGAGAGGACGGCAAACGCCTCCCTTTTATGTGAATGAGCCAGCTGAGACCCCCTGTGGTGCTGCTATACGTCTCTGACGGGGTTTAGGTCTGTCCAGCCTTCTTCATGGTGGTCTGGTTTGAGATCGTCAGTAAACCTGCAGGGACGCTTCAACCAGCATCATGAGACAAATGTCCCCACAAGACACATGTCCCCAGTAAGACAACCCAACTGTAAACAGCAGCCGTGATGAAATCATGAGCTACTTATTGTCCATGAAAAGAAAGTTCAAACAGCATCGAGTCGAATCCTGAAACAGGAAGTGAGTCCACGAGAACCCTGATGGTCGTTCATGTGGAGACGTTGGTGTAGATTTGATGACAGAGAGTCTCTAAATGTGTGACCAGAGAAGAAGAATGGACCATGGACCAAGATGTGGTTTCCTCTGTTTAGGTTCTGGTTTGTAGTCCACATGGATCCAGATGAGGTTTCCTCTGTTTAGGTTCTGGTTTGTAGTCCACATGGATCAAGATGCTGTTTCCTCTGTTTAGGTTCTGGTTTGTAGTCCACATGGATCCAGATGAGGTTTCCTCTGTTTAGGTTCTGGTTTGTAGTCCACATGGATCAAGATGCTGTTTCCTCTGTTTAGGTTCTGGGTTGTAGTCCACATGGATCAAGATGCTGTTTCCTCTGTTTGGGTTCTGGTTTGTAGTCCACATGGATCCAGATGCTGTTTCCTTTGTTTGGGTTCTGGTTTGTAGTCCACATGGATCAAGATGCTGTTTCCTCTGTTTAGGTTCTGGTTTGTAGTCCACATGGATCAAGATGCTGTTTCCTTTGTTTGGGTTCTGGTTTGTAGTCCACATGGATCAAGATGAGGTTTCCTCTGTTTAGGTTCTGGTTTGTAGTCCACATGGATCAAGATGCTGTTTCCTCTGTTTGGGTTCTGGTTTGTAGTCCACATGGATCCAGATGCTGTTTCCTCTGTTTGGGTTCTGGTTTGTAGTCCACATGGATCAAGATGCTGTTTCCTCTGCTTGGGTTGACACACACACCAAAGTTCTCTGCAATATACTGCATGATGGGATTCTTCCAGATAACTTCTTTGAATATTCTTCCATCTGCAATTAAAGCACTGCGATGTATCTGATGCTATAACTGATCTGCATACTTGAAATATCATTGCAAGTATGGAACATTAATTATATCCTTTTATGATGTACAATTATGTTGACAACCTGTATTCTGAATATGTTTACAGTCTATACATATACATTAAAAGTATTTATTTATTATCAGTCTTGGTTGTTTATTTAGATTTTTACATGAGACTCTGACCTTTTGACTGCTGACTGCCACTGATCATGTGCAGAGTGTGTAGGGTCTCCCCTGCTAATGGACTTGAGTTTGTTTAAACCATTCCAGCCATTATCTTCCTCTTATTCGGGGCCAGCAGGATATTCCAGATGTCTCTCTCCCCAGTCAGTAGAGAATTATCTCTACTGACCACCAGGGGGCGATGTCTCTGGTTGTATAGAAGTATATGCTTCATGTGTTAAAGCTGCATTCTCTCTACTGACCACCAGGGGGCGACTCCTCTGTTTGTATCGAGTTTGGGATTTCTGCTTCGGACATTGCCGGACACTCAGCTGAGGGCATCATCCAGCACGAGCATGGGAAGACTCCATCTCCGAGGATACGGAACGTGGGCAGGAATTGGCTTACGGAGATTCTCATCTCCCCCCTGCCGAAATCATAAGGATTTGAAGGATTCTGTTTTCTGTGACTTTGTACGGAGTCTGGAGGATCGCAGACGGTAACCGGGAGGAGTCGGGAGCAATGTTCCCTCTAATTTTTTTCAGCACTGAGCACATTTTTTTTCTTTCTGAGCGCACATTTCAGCACTGTGAGGAATTCGCAACCACGCGACCTGCCGAAAATGACCACAAGCCTGCGTTAGCCATAGGGGATTCAAAGAGATGACAGCAAATGCATCAATATGTATACAAGGTTGATATTTATTCAATATCCTTTATAATGGCTGGACTTTGGGAACATTTTAATGATGGTGTTTTACCAGTCAGTTTAGTTGAACTTAAAGGATCTTTGTTGAACTTCAATAAGGGAAGGTTATGACTGGTTCACTGGTTATGACTGATAATGATATATATACAAAATAAAAGTATCAAAGGTGTTTAGTCATTTCTCAGCAGGTACAACATTTAAATAGAACTTTATTGAAAGAAAAATGCTAATGCAGTGCTTAACAATAATTATAGACCTATTAAATTGACATGGTGTCATTTTTCCTAAAGGTAGCCTATATAAATAATTTAATAACTGGAGTGGTTTGCAACAAACTAGGCTACACAACATGTCATTTGAATGTCATTGAGGGAGATAGGCCTATCTGTCTTTTGCCTCCGAGCAGAATTTGCAGATCACGCCACTCCTTTCTTCATATTTAAATCTGTCTGAAAGTTTCATCCTACCTGTGTCAGTTTGGACTATTTCATCTAGCCACTCATGTTTAAACGTTAGGCAGACCTTTTTCTGGGGCACCTGCTCTGCCTTTCTTTTCGCCATGGTATCTATAACTGCTGGAGCAGGGCCCACCAAGAGTAGCCTAAACAGCGCCGGCCCTAGCTCATGTGGCGCTCCAGGCGAGCTTCACTCCTGGCGCCCGGAGGAGGACAGCGGGGGTGGGGGGTGCCTACGGAGGCAGAGCGCTAGCAGAGGTACAGAGAGCGCATGTCGAGAAACAGGACGCTGATTGGCCGAGAAAAGGCGACACGTCACATCAAAGATCTTCTATTGTGGAGATGGCTCACTCCTGTCTCAGAAACACTGGCACAAAAAAGATTTTTAACCACTGAAAAAAAATCGTTTGTGCGGTCTGAAAAATGTGCGCGGTCTGAAAAATCTATTGCACGGCCACTTCGACTGGCCTGCGCGGCCGCGCACGCGCGCACCTTAGAGGGAACACTGGTCGGGAGTAGTATATAGAGGGTACACGTTTACGCGTACACATGGGCGTGCACACATAAATGTGTACCCTCTATACTACTGTCGGGTGTCCGGCCGAGACCAGAAAGGTCTGTACCCCCCCCCCGACTACCACCAAAAGGACTTTTCCATCCAGCCTCGGCTCAGTGGGAAATGTATGTAATGATCAATTGGTAATGTAATCAAATGAAGTAAATGATTAAGCTGTTGCAATGCCCCTGCTAATAATCCTGCAATAAATATCTAATCTGCACATATTTAAACACTCATGTCTTTAACTTTAACACACACTTGAACTTAAACACACATGTGACTTTAACATACACTTACATTAACGTTATCTGTTTGTCTGAGCACTTTATTTTATACTTAATTTAATACTGTAAAGTATCCTTAAAATCCCGGGTGGTCATGGGAAGTGAAAGTCCAGAATGCAATGAGTTATAATAAAAATTATTTAATAAAAGGTTGATCACAAAAACAGCTTATGCATTCTCGATTGAGGCCCTCTCACACACAGTCTGTTCCCCAGTTACCTGCCGCCTCCTTGGTTCAAGAGAAGTTCCCTCCAGTCTCACACGTGTTAATTTATATCAGACATTCACAGGGCTTAAGGCCCTTTCATTGGTTTAGGTCTACTATAACACCTTTGCAGTACTCGTTCATTGGGCCTGCAGCTTCAGGGGCGGAGCTCTTCTTCTTCTTCTTCTTCTTCTTCTTCTTCTTCTTCTTCTTCTTCTTCTTCTTCTTCTTCTTCTTCTTCTTCTTCTTCTTCTTCTTCTTCTCCTCTTCTACAGACAGGGTTGATTCTGTTACTTCGAAAGTCAATGTTCAGCTCCGCCACCTCAGGCGAACAAGAGAACTACAATTCCTTGAGCTCTGAGCAACATGCAACATGTAAGTTTGTCTAACATACATTCATACATTAATCATTATACAGTAATACAAACGGTGACCTTTATATGCATACAATTACAAATCCTTCATAATAATATCCTTTATTAATTATCATATTTCTTGTGCATTGTAATGTACACATAAACAATTTATTTCGTTTACACTGTGCAAGTCTAAATTTGACAAACTAAGTTTTAAAAACACTACAATACCCATTGCACTGTTGTTGTCGTTGCTTGTTGATTATTGTTTGTCTAACGTCTCATGTCTAATGTATGCACCTTCCGCCAAGAAAAATTCCTCGTTTGTGTAAACATTCCTGGCAAATAAACGTTTTCTGATTCTGATTCTGACAGCAAGTAGTCCTGAGAGTTTATCATATGAAAGGAGTGAAGTGTATTCATAGTTGTAAAACGTTACTGCGTGCCTAACATCAATATCGTTATTCTAGTTCCTAGTCCACTAAACCGACCCATAGAGGTTAAATCCTCCGGTCAGTATAGTTGTGAGTGGAAGCAGGTTAGATGTCAGGACGGACGGCAGTGAGCACAGCCAGGCCAGTTTCCCCGACCACCAGTTCAAACAGATCTTCAAACATCGACGGAGATCCGGACCCATTGAACTGAGAGCTGGTTAATTCGATAGCACCGTGTAAGGGGCTTGTCCCTCGGCTCTAACACCAGTAAGAAGGTGTAGCAGAGGTGACATCGCCATATGGAGAAACCGAATGACAGGAATTCAATTCAGTTTATTTTGTGTAGCCCAAAATCACAAATACAAATTTGCCTCGGAGGGCTTTACAATCTGTACAATCTGTACACATAAGACATCCCTGTCCCGGGACCTCACATCGGATCAGGAAAAACTAAAATAATAAAGATAGTAAAAACCCTTTCACAGGGAAAAAAGGGAAGAAACCTTCGGGAGAGCAACAGAGGAGGATCTCCCCCCCGGATGGACAGAAGCAATAGATGTCATGTGTACAGAATGACCAACGTAACAGAGGCATGGACCACAAATCCGATAACCACAATCCATGTCAGCAGAAGGCGGTAGAGAGGAAGGGCATCAGCAGGTTCAGTAGGTTCTAAGTTTTTCCAAAACGGTGTGCTAATCCTGTGTAGCTGCATGCTATCGATATGAAAATTGATATTTTCAAAACTCAGGGTGCTCTCTCAAGTCACTTACGAGTCCCTTCGATTCATATTTATGGTTTATGTTAATTTGTATTGTTGAATAGTGTCATAAACATGAACAATGGACTTATATTGACTTGTGAGGCCAAGATGTGCCTTTTTTTTGCTGTATCACACCAGAGGCTAAGCTATGGATTGATGGGCCTTAGGAGGTCGATGACGACTCCTGAGGACGGGTCCCAGAGCGCTTAGTATTCCACCTTCATTTCAACAATCTCACCTATAGGACTTTTATAGTACTGTCACCCTCGGGATTTGTAGTACTTCCACCTATAGGAATTTGACCACCTGTAGGACTTTCTCTCTCTCCACCTATCCAAGCTGGTTAGGACTTTCACTCACACACAGACACACAGCTTCATGACAGTCAACCAATCTATTACCTCTACAATTTAGGGGATTTATTTAAACAATATCTTAGTCCAATTAGAAACAATATGCCAGTTTTTTGTAAACAGTTATGCCACAGTCCAATACTAGTGGGTATGTGTAACGGAGTTAGAAATACACTTTGTCATTTATTATTTTCAATGTATTTTATTTTTGTTTATTATTCAACGATCCTGTTGAGTGTTTGTGATTGTTTTTTATGAGTTATTTTTATATAGCGTTATTTCTAAAAATCTGTTTCCTGCGGAAATTGTGTTTCATCTCTTCTGCGCCTCCTAGGCTTCTGTAGTTCCGTCTTTCCCTCACAATAGTTCTATATTTCTGAGGGAAGCTGATGTGCAGAGAGAGAGCGAGAGAGACCAGAAGGCAATGTGTGTGTTTTATTGTCTTCTGCAGGAGCAAATAAATGCTGGAAAAATCATCTGAGTCGACTTCTTCCATGCCCTAAACACATCTGTTACATATGGATTCCTGTCTTACGGTCTCCGGGCATCCTGGGGTGGCCGACCGTCACGGCCGTCCCTTCCTCCTCACAGACCGAAGCCCCCAATGCAGAACATTCTGAAAAAAGGTTCCTCTGCTTTCCTATTGTTCAGTCTGTGAGAGAGCAAAGGTCTCCTCGTTCGGGCCCGGTCCCGCCCGTGGAGCCCTCCTGGCTGGCTCGCCAATTGTTGTGGCTGATTCGACTTATCGCTGGCTCGACAGTGATTGAGATAATTTAGATAATTAGTTAAAGTTAGGTTATAGGTGAGATATACAACTAGTTACAAAAGATTTAACCCACATACGAATATATATTGTGGTTACATAGATTGTTGTGGAATATATATATATATATATATATATATACAGGACTGTCTCAGAAAATTAGAATATTGTGATAAAGTTCTTTATTTTCTGTAATGCAATACAAAAAACTAAAATGTCATGCATTCTGGATTCATTACTAATCAACTGAAATATTGCAAGCCTTTTATTCTATTATTATTGCTGATTATGGCTTACAGCTTAAGAAAACTCAAATATCCTATCTCAAAATATTAGAATATTTCCTCAGACCAAGTAAAAAAAAAAGATTGATAACAGCAAAACAAAATCAAACATTAGAAAATGTCCATTAATGCACTCAGTACTTGGTTGGGAATCCTTTTGCACGGATTACAGCATCAATGCGGCGTGGCATGGAGGCAATCAGCCTGTGGCATTGCTGAGGTGTTATGGATGCCCAGGATGCTTCAATAGCGGCCTTTAGCTCATTTGCATTGTTGGGTCTGGTGTCTTTCAGCTTCCTCTTCACAATACCCCACAAATTCTCAATGGGGTTCAGGTCAGGGGAATTGGCAGGCCAATCGAGGACAGTAATGCTCTAAAATCTCTTGGTACACAGCTGCATTTACTGCCGTATTCCCATGGTCAAGCCACTTCTGAACTCAAGACAACGGAAGAAGCGTCTGACTTGGGCTATGGAAAAGAAGCACCGGACAGTTGCAGAGTGGTCCAAAGTCCTCTTTTCAGACGAAAGCAAGTGTTGTATTTCATTTGGAAGTCAAGGCGCCAGAGTCTGGAGAAAGGCTGGAGAGGAGCAAAATCCAAGTTGCTTGAAATCCAGTGTGAAGTTCCCACAGTCAGTGATGGTTTGGGGAGCCATGTCAGCTGCTGGTGTTGGTCCACTGTGTTTCATCAAGTCCAGAGTAAATGCAGCTGTGTACCAAGAGATTTTAGAGCACTACATGCTTCCGTCTGCTGAAAAGCTCTATGGAGATGAGGATTTCATTTTCCAGCATGATCTGGCACCTGCCCACAGTGCCAGAACCACCAGTAACTGGTGTACTGCCCATGGCATTACTGTCCTCAATTGGCCTGCCAATTCCCCTGACCTGAACCCCATTGAGAATTTGTGGGGTATTGTGAAGAGGAAGCTGAAAGACACCAGACCCAACAATGCAAATGAGCTAAAGGCCGCTATTGAAGCATCCTGGGCATCCATAACACCTCAGCAATGCCACAGGCTGATTGCCTCCATGCCACGCCGCATTGATGCTGTAATCCGTGCAAAAGGATTCCCAACCAAGTACTGAGTGCATTAATGGACATTTTCTAATGTTTGATTTTGTTTTGCTGTTATCAATCTTTTTTTTTACTTGGTCTGAGGAAATATTCTAATATTTTGAGATAGGATATTTGAGTTTTCTTAAGCTGTAAGCCATAATCAGCAATATTAATAGAATAAAAGGCTTGCAATATTTCAGTTGATTTGTAATGAATCCAGAATGCATGACATTTTTGTTTTTTTTATTGCATTACAGAAAATAAAGAACTTTATCACAATATTCTAATTTTCTGAGACAGTCCTGTATATATATATATATATATATATATATATATATATATATATATATATATATATATATACACACATAAAACATTTTCCTTCTACATAACACAATCCATTGTTGAAATATTTAGATGTATCGTCGGCTGAAAAACATGTGTATGATTACTGGTGCAGGACGAGTTAAGCTGCTCGAGGACACACAAGAAAGAGAAAAAGAGTTTTATTTCAAATAGAGCAGACAATCTGTTTTCAACTATCACAATAGAAATATAGCAGAAAGGTTCTAATATCCTTTAAGGTTTCCCTTTACAGCCCATTTCATGATAATAATACAATACATTTTCACACTAAGAGCAAAACAACAATACCCAAAGTAGACACATGATTACATTAAAGAAGGCCAGTTGAGCTGAATAGTAGCTTGAGAAACAGTGATATATAATCATAATAGCAATGTTAACCATAACTCATATTTCATATTGAGAGATTAAATACAAAGTTTCAAAAGAGAGAATCGTTCAAATCGTTGTTACCAATAAAAGAGACATTTAAAAATGAATAAATCACGATAGATTCAGTAGGTGAGGAAAGATATGCAGAATAATAAGTATGGTGGAACCACAACAAACACCATAAAACAACCTCTAATCAAACATCACTCAAAGTCTAAATAATATCTAATCAGACTACCTCATCAACTCACACGATTAACATGAAAACCAAACACCTAAATATTTAAAACCATAAACCACAAATTAAATGGTCACTTTGTTGGCGTGACCGCTGGCTGAATGATGATTGATTTGTTACCGTGACTTAATAACCAGCTGCAGATGGAGAAGGGAGTCTAAATAAAGCTGAGTCAAACATGATTAAACCAAAACAGAAGGTTTGTGTATAATATGCTTCATTCATTGTTTTGAATGTTTTCCTCAGGGGTGGGCTCCGTTCTTACTGTGTCTCCTACTGCATCTAAAGAAAGACAAAGTACATCAGTATCAGTAACGAGAGCAGAGTGACGGATCCTATTCAACATTACTGAAGCGTAGACTTTTGCATGTATTTATTTATTTTTTAATGTATTTACCAATAATTAGTCAAACAATGGTCTCATGTAAAAGTGAAGGAACATTGGTCGGATAAAACACGTTATACAAGACCTTGGACTTTAGTTCATTGTTATTTTCCATATTCTCTTACATCTGTAGACAAACTATATATTAGTCGATTAGAAAATATAATCATTAGCAGCTGGACAGCAGTAACTCCAGATTCAAGATTATTTTTGATTATTTTTTTTCCTGCAATTTCCCCACTGCGGGACTAATAAAGGATTATCTTATTTTAAGACTTGTAACATAATAATAATGAATCATTTATTAGTCCCACAGTAGGCAGCTGTGAAGTGTCCGATGAGCAACTCGGGATTCAGTGTCTTGCTCAAGGACACTTCGATATGCAAATCATGGGGAGACCAGGGATCGAACCGGCTACCTCGTGGTCTCAGGATGATCATTCTCCCCATGAGCTACAGCCGCCACAACATAATACACAGAACTTTAAATACATTATTCTATATTTAACAGCCTACATCTAAATATTACCTCAGGAGTTGCCCAGTCCTTATCTTGGCACCATATGAGCATGTGGTCGAAGGCATTATACACACTTTTTTCATCAGTCTTCTTACAGTAAACCCTGATCAGCTGCTCAGATGAGCATGTTGACTCAAACTTGGACTTCTGACAAGAATGAAAGCAGCAAACATGAGAGAATAATAGCATAAATAAATACACA
The DNA here is from genome assembly GCA_038501785.1 of Myoxocephalus aenaeus. Classification (NCBI taxonomy): domain Eukaryota; kingdom Metazoa; phylum Chordata; class Actinopteri; order Perciformes; family Cottidae; genus Myoxocephalus; species Myoxocephalus aenaeus. The sequence continues at coordinate 99,958 of JBAMJR010000525.1, read as the reverse complement.
CAAGCAAATGCCACGAAAAGATTAAGATTAAAACAGTTGTGGTCATTGCTTTAGTTCTGACCTGGTTGTCGCTGAGAGGTACTATTCTAGGGTTTCTCTTTGAGTAGAACCATATCTGGTTGATGGGATCCTGGTCTTTCATCCCATATTCCATTTTGACGATCTAAAAGAGACAGAAGACAGACGCATGTTTTTATGGCAACATCTCACTAATTAAAAATGATAATCCAAGATTTTAAGAAAAAGTGAAATATAACATTAAACGATTATGTTAAAGGTTAGACTGTCAAGGAATAATTCAAGTTTTATTATCATGTTTCATGCTCGTAGATGAAAAACTCCCCATAGAAAAAGAATAGTGGACATTTGACTGGAACAAAATATAATGTTGTTAGTTGTTCTGGTGGGTCTGTAAAGTGTTGCAACGCGCTGAAAAGAGAGCAGACGAATGGCTGGCTCGTTAGCTCGTTAGCTAGTTAGCTTGTTAGCTTGTTAGACAACGATCACCATGGCAACAGTACAGATTGACACATCTGCCACTCTGACCGCCCTGCTACGCTGATGAAAAGGGGAATATCCATTACACTCTCATTTTCTCTCTCTGGTTCTCACCCTGACTGAGTAAACCTTGTGGGAGCAGAGACACATGAGCAGACAGATCAGCAAAAAGAGGAAATCAATAAAAAGCTGACGGATGTAGTGATGTTTTTAATGTGAGAGCCAAGCAGAGAACTTCACACTATCTTCTATAACCAATTATGATCCGGCGACAAGTGTAAAGATGGAGTGAACGCTGCTCAATACCTGGACTTTATATGTGACTGTTGAAGGACATCGTTTTCTGTGAAATGATTCTCGAGAATAAACCCTCCACAGACATCTCCGTGAGTTTTAATTACAAAATTTCCACCACATAAAGTAAAAGTTAATTGGACTTAAAACTCACGTGAACATCAAAGTCGTCTGCTGTCAGTGGCTTGTGGGCTTCAGCCAAATCCACTTCCATACGACGTTTCATCTCCTTGGTGAGATTCATGACCGAGGTGATTAGGTGGAGAGATTTTAAATTAATTCCAACTCAACAATCAGTGGAATCTAATCCACATTAAATTACATTTAAAAACACTTTTTTTTTGGCTCTTTTTCCACACCACATTTTTTTCACCTCAAAATTGAGCCATAGCTGGAATACATATAAAAAACTTCCCAAGTAAATGTATAAATGTGTAAATATTTTAGCGTCTATGAGGAAAATGGAGCTTTGGCAAAAATAAAGGTAATGGTGTACGCCTGCCCAGTTATTGTCAAGGGGCTGTGTGGCAGTAAAGAACAAGTTAAGACAAAGTTTCTGAAACTGTCATTTTCGTTGTGATTCACACATCCAGGTGTTAACCAGCATTTCAGTTGATTTCGTCAGATGACATCATCATTGATGTTAACAGGTGTTACAGCGACACAAAGACAATATAAGTACAAATAGAGAAGTAAAAATAATAAACACAATAAGAGAAACATGCAACTAGTATTAGAGTAGAAACTATACAAAACTAAATAAGGTAATTAAAGACAAACCTACGAGGTGATGACCAGATAAAGTGACATGATAAAGATTAATAGCAGCAAGTCTATTATAGATGTAAACAGTGTCCACCATAATAATATGTGCCGTGGTTAAGTAGTTAAAATTACATGTACACTACATGTTAACATGTCAATAGACAAAGTACACTGTGGACATAAGACAGGAGGAGCCGGGGATTGAACCACCAACTCTTCCTCCTCCACAGCTGTTATAGTATTCATGAGCGCTGATTAAAATCACTATAACATACTCGTTCTATTGACAACAGGAACTGCTGTTGCTCTCACTGAGGTTTCTTCTCATTCATATCTCACACATCACATCTTAAAGGATGAAGAAAAGTTCAAGTAATTAGACTATAAAAACTCACCTCTACACCGTTTGACTTCATCTCTGTGATCATGGCCTTAGGGAGGAAGGGAGGGAGAAAAGGTGAGAGGCGGAACAGTCAAGAAAGTTAAATGTAAAAATGCAGCTTCCTCTCTGGGTTCTCTCTCTGTCCACAACAACACAGCAGTCATCATAAACTCCAGGCGCCTGTTGCATAAAACTCTTTGTGGAGTCACAGATAAAACCGAGTGTGCACACAAAGACAGAAATATGCAGAAGTTTTTTCATCAGATTCATGATCCACACGTGTGCCTTCTTACTCTGAATCATCGTGTGCCTTTGCGCACATATATATTCAATATTTCTATTTGATGGATTTGCTGTTCTGGCATTTGGCATTTGTGCCCTTAAAAAAAAAAAAATCAGCAAAGGTCAAGTGGCCTTAGAACCTTAGGTCAAGTCACTAGAACACTAACGTGGAGTGATTTTCACCCGAGCGATTGTGGTTACGTTATTGTGGTATACTGCTGTCGGGTGTCCGACTGTGTAGACTACATGTTAACATGTCAATAGACAAAGTACACAGTGGACACGAGGACAGGAGGAGCCGGGGATTGAACCACCAACTCTTCCTCCTCCACAGCTGTTATAGTATTCATGAGCGCTGATTAAAATCACTATAACATACTCGTTCTATTGACAACAGGAACTGCTGTTGCTCTCACTGAGGTTTCTTCTCATTCATATCTCACACATCTCATCTTAAAGGATGAAGAAAAGTTCAAGTAATTAGACTATAAAAACTCACCTCTACACCGTTTGACTTCATCTCTGTGATCATGGCCTTAGGGAGGAAGGGAGGGAGAAAAGGTGAGAGGCGGAACAGTCAAGAAAGTTAAATGTAAAAATGCAGCTTCCTCTCTGGGTTCTCTCTCTGTCCACAACAACACAGCAGTCATCATAAACTCCAGGCGCCTGTTGCATAAAACTCTTTGTGGAGTCACAGATAAAACCGAGTGTGCACACAAAGACAGAAATATGCAGAAGTTTTTTCATCAGATTCATGATCCACACGTGTGCCTTCTTACTCTGAATCATCGTGTGCCTTTGCGCACATATATATTCAATATTTCTATTTGATGGATTTGCTGTTCTGGCATTTGGCATTTGTGCCCTTAAAAAAAAAAAAATCAGCAAAGGTCAAGTGGCCTTAGAACCTTAGGTCAAGTCACTAGAACACTAACGTGGAGTGATTTTCACCCGAGCGATTGTGGTTACGTTATTGTGGTATACTGCTGTCGGGTGTCCGACTGTGTAGACTACATGTTAACATGTCAATAGACAAAGTACACAGTGGACACGAGGACAGGAGGAGCCGGGGATTGAACCACCAACTCTTCCTCCTCCACAGCTGTTATAGTATTCATGAGCGCTGATTAAAATCACTATAACATACTCGTTCTATTGACAACAGGAACTGCTGTTGCTCTCACTGAGGTTTCTTCTCATTCATATCTCACACATCTCATCTTAAAGGATGAAGAAAAGTTCAAGTAATTAGACTATAAAAACTCACCTCTACACCGTTTGACTTCATCTCTGTGATCATGGCCTTAGGGAGGAAGGGAGGGAGAAAAGGTGAGAGGCGGAACAGTCAAGAAAGTTAAATGTAAAAATGCAGCTTCCTCTCTGGGTTCTCTCTCTGTCCACAACAACACAGCAGTCATCATAAACTCCAGGCGCCTGTTGCATAAAACTCTTTGTGGAGTCACAGATAAAACCGAGTGTGCACACAAAGACAGAAATATGCAGAAGTTTTTTCATCAGATTCATGATCCACACGTGTGCCTTCTTACTCTGAATCATCGTGTGCCTTTGCGCACATATATATTCAATATTTCTATTTGATGGATTTGCTGTTCTGGCATTTGGCATTTGTGCCCTTAAAAAAAAAAAAATCAGCAAAGGTCAAGTGGCCTTAGAACCTTAGGTCAAGTCACTAGAACACTAACGTGGAGTGATTTTCACCCGAGCGATTGTGGTTACGTTATTGTGGTATACTGCTGTCGGGTGTCCGACTGTGTAGACTACATGTTAACATGTCAATAGACAAAGTACACAGTGGACACGAGGACAGGAGGAGCCGGGGATTGAACCACCAACTCTTCCTCCTCCACAGCTGTTATAGTATTCATGAGCGCTGATTAAAATCACTATAACATACTCGTTCTATTGACAACAGGAACTGCTGTTGCTCTCACTGAGGTTTCTTCTCATTCATATCTCACACATCATATCTTAAAGGATGAAGAAAAGTTCAAGTAATAAGACAACAAAAAAACTCACCTCTACACCGTTTGACTCCATCTCTGTGATCATGGCCTTAGGGAGGAAGGGAGGGAGAAAAGGTGAGAGGCGGAACAGTCAAGAAAGTTAAATGTAAAAATGCAGCTTCCTCTCTGGGTTCTCTCTCTGTCCACAACAACACAGCAGTCATCATAAACTCCAGGCGCCTGCTGCATAAAACTCTTTGTGGAGTCACAGATAAAACCGAGTGTGCACACAAAGACAGAAATATGCAGAAGTTTTTTCATCAGATTCATGATCCACACGTGTGCCTTCTTACTCTGAATCATCGTGTGCCTTTGCGCACATATATATTCAATATTTCTATTTGATGGATTTGCTGTTCTGGCATTTGGCATTTGTGCCCTTAAAAAAAAAAAAATCAGCAAAGGTCAAGTGGCCTTAGAACCTTAGGTCAAGTCACTAGAACACTAACGTGGAGTGATTTTCACCCGAGCGATTGTGGTTACGTTATTGTGGTATACTGCTGTCGGGTGTCCGACTGTGTAGACTACATGTTAACATGTCAATAGACAAAGTACACAGTGGACACGAGGACAGGAGGAGCCGGGGATTGAACCACCAACTCTTCCTCCTCCACAGCTGTTATAGTATTCATGAGCGCTGATCAAGGGCGCAGGAGTCACGACCAAAGTTTGGGAAAGACACAATTGAAGACACCAATATGAAAAAAATATTTTGCACAATATATTTGAAAACTCATTCGTATTATTGTCTATACTATGTTTGTCACCCAGAAGACTGAAAATACCTTTCCAGGTTTTCCAATGCGCCTCGAGACCAGATGCTGTCATTTAATTGGCTGAAGTGTCTTAAAGACATCAAAACCTGGATGACCTGCAACTTCCTGTTGCTGAACTCTGACAAGACTGAAGTTATTCTACTCGGCCCAGAACACCTCAGAAATCAACTATCTGACGATATGGTTTCCCTGGATGGCATCGCTCTGGCATCCACCACCACCGTAAGGAATCTCAGAGTTATTTTTGACCAGGACCTATCCTTTGGCTCCCACGTGAAACAGATCTCAAGGACACATCCTGTCTCAAAGCGATGCAGAAACATTGATCCACGCATTTGTTACTTCAAGACTGGATTACTGTAACTCCGTATTATCAGGCTGCTCCGGAAAGTCCCTTGGGTCTCTCCAGCTGATCCAGAATGCTGCAGCTCGTGTACTAACAAGGACTCGGAAGAGAGATCACATTACTCCTGTATTAGCTGCTCTCCACTGGCTTCCTGTAAGATCGAGAATCATATTTAAAATCCTCCTCCTCACCTATAAAGCCTTAGCTGGTGATGCACCATCATATCTTAAAGAGCTTATAGTGCCATATTACCCCACCAGAGCGTTACGCTCACTGAATGCAGGGTTACTTGTGGTTCCCAGAGTCTTAAAAAGTAGGTTGGGGGCTAGAGCTTTCAGTTATCGTGCTCCTCTTCTGTGGAATCAGCTTCCACTTTCAGTCCGGGGGGCAGACACAGTCACCTCATTTAAGAGTAGACTTAAGACTTTCCTCTTTGATAGCGCTTATACTTAGGGCTGTTTCAGGCTTATAGTTAGGGCTGGCTCAGGTTTGCCCTGGTCCAGCCCCTAGATATGCTGCTATAGGCCTAGACTGCTGGGGGACATCTTAGGATACACTGAGCTCCTCTTGTCTTCCTCTTTCACTCCTCCTCTCCTCTTCTTTCTCTCCATCTGGATAAACTATTGTCTCTTCAATGCACATTACTAACTCTACTTTCTTTTTCCATGGATTCATGGCTGCCTGGAACCGGTCCTGCCCCGGGTCCTGCCCCGGGTCCTGCCCCGGGTCCTGCCGCCCCCCCACCCACCCCTCCTGCCATGGATCCATGGCTGCCTGGAACCGGTCCTGCCTGCTGCCATGGCCCTGCTGATGGAACCGGCCTGGAACCGGTCCTGCCTGCTGCCATGGCCCTGCTGATGGAACCGGCCTGGAACCGGTCCTGCCTGCTGCCATGGCCCTTCTGATGCCCCCCCTCCTCTCTACCGCCTTCTGCTTCATGGATTATCAGGATCATGGACCATGCCTAATACTCATTATATGAATAATTTCTGTCATATTCATTGAATGTGCTGTAACTACGCTATTCATTCTGGCCACATGACATCTATTGCTTCTGTCCATCCGGGGAGAGGGATCCTCCTCTGTTGCTCTCCCTCAGGTTTCTTCCCTTTTTTCCCTGTGAAAGGGTTTTTACTATCTTTCTAGGGGAGTTTTTCCTGATCCGATGTGAGGTCCCGGGACAGGGATGTTATGTGTACAGATTGTAAAGCCCTCCGAGGCAAACTTGTATTTGTGATGTTGGGCTATATAAAATAAACTGAATTGAATTGAATTGAAGTGGAGTCAGAAACACCACGTGACTCTTGACTAGCAGGAAGAGATGCAGCAGGATGAGGAAGCAGCAGCAGGGATCGAACCCACGGCTCCTTCGCACCTCTGTTGCTCCCTGAGGCGGAACATAGCCTATGCTACATGGTTTAAATTAAATAAGCTATCTTTGAATATCAAAAAATCTAATTTTATTATTTTCAGTGGTAAAAAATCTTACTTCCTACTTCTGTGAAAAATAATTTGTTTCTCCAGAATCGTTTTGTTAGGATTGCAACACGAAAGTCTCATATCTCAGCTGCTCCTTTATTTCACAAACTGCAGATTCGTACTATTTATAACATTAATATTTCTTTAACTTGCATTTTCATGTATAAAACACTTTTAGGTGAAGGAAATGTTCCTGATCATTTCAAAACCTTCTTCAAAGTCAATTCTCAGATTCTTTCTCACTCAACTCGTCAATCTTCACATCTTCATCCTCCTACAGTACTGACTAGCAGAGGTCAATTCTCTATTAGATTTAGGGGAACCAAGTTATGGAATAACTTTTCCCACCTCACAAAGAAATGTCTCTATAAAAAATTACAAAAATTGCCTAAAAGAAAGTCTAATTGCTGTTTCGTAATGCCATGTTCACACCGGACGCGACAGAATTTTGTCGCGCGACCAGATTCCATGTTAAGTCAACGTACAGACGCGATGGCGCGACATTTCTGCTGGGCGACGCGGCTGACGCGTTTGAAGCGGCGCGAACAGACCGTTGGACGTGGGGCGAACAGAGCGAAGGACGCGGGGCAAAGTCGCGGCAGTTGAAATAGCCCAACTCCAGCGACAAAAACGCGTGACGCAAAGTTGCGGCAGCCAATCAGCGTTGAGAATCAGCGTTGAGAAGCTCCGCCGGTTTGAATGAAACTGCTGCTGCTCCGCCAGAACCAGCGCTGCTAGCGGCTTCATTCAGACGCTGTTGTGGGACTACGGATAATATTATGAACCCAGACACCACGGAGTTTGATGTTCCGACGTATGTGGAGTTTACACAACAAGTATAAAGCAGAACTGGTGGTTATTTCCAAGGTGGATGGCAGAATCGGTATCCGTTTTACGGAGATAAGACCGGCGCAGTTCCTGGAGGAGTCGGTGAAATTCACCGAGCTGTGTGCGGCTACGGATAATATTATGAACCCAAACACAAGGGCGTTTCATGTTCCGACATGTTTGGGACTTCCACAACAAGTATAAAGCAAAACTAGTGGTTATTTATTCCATGGTCGATACCGGAAAAGACAGCTCTTTTTCACGGAGAGACCCGACGGCGATAAGCCACGCCCCCTTTGTCGCGGGTCTTTGTGGCGTTTGGTGTGAACACCCTCGTTTCACTGGCGCGACCAAACTGAAGCGGTAAGCGCGACGCGACAAATTCTGTCGCGTCCGGTGTGAACACGGCTTAAGAGTTTGTTATGTATTGGTGTTTTTTTTTTTTCTTCTTTATTTCTTTTCTTGTTTTAGCTGTTATATCGACATTTTTAGTTACCATTGCTTAGAAATTGCCACAGAGGTTTAATCCAATATCCCTGAACAAACTAAAGCCATGCTGACTTTCACGGTCACACATGCACACACGCACACACAGACTTGACATGATTACATTATTTTTCTTTCTCTTCTTTCTTTCTTTTGTTGTCTTTCTTATGCATATTTCAATTTATGTTTGTAATTTTGTAAAATTTTAAATATTATAGGTGGAGGCTTCAAATAAGCCCAGTTGGCTTTTTGTCTCTTCCTGCACTGTGATATTCATTTTTATTTCTGTTATGATTTTTTTGTTTTATTGTTTGAATTGTGCAAAAAATAAATAAACATCTCTTAAAGGGAACTGTTTAAATATCATTTTAACTAAAATGTGCGTCACATTCTATGACGTCACTGTCAGTCTCTTCCCCTGCAGCTGGCTCGTGATTCAAAGCTCCGCCCTCAGTAAACTGTCAATGGATAAATAAATGAAGTCATGGAGAAAAATACAGAGTTTAATTCTGCGTGGACATATTAATTTGCTTTCAATGCAAACGATGCTGCTGACCTGTCTGCTTGAGAAGTTATCAAACAACAAAACATGTGATGTTGAAAGACTCTTCCAGAACAAACATCTGATGAAGAGCATCAAGCTGCAGAAGAAGAAGAAGAGAGATTCCTCAACTGCTGCAGCAAACTGAACAAAGTAGATATTCTCTCAGGAAGTGGATCACGTCTCCAAGCTGAACTCCTGCTGCTGGTTCTGTGTCTCATGAGACACTGAGGCGTCCGCTAGTAAGAACGGATCCGTCCTCCGTTTGCGGTGCTCTAAAGGTCTGTAGTGAGGACGCTCAGTGTAATGCTGTGTTCACACCAAACAAGACACGAATTTGTCGCGCGACCAGATCACATGCAAAGTCAATGCACAGACGCGACAGGTTGCAAAGGCGCGACATTTCCGCCGGGCGACGCGACTGACGCGGGGCGAACAGAGCGAAGGACGCGGCGCGACGCGAGTTGAAATTTCCCAACTCCGGCGACAAAATCGCGTGAGTCATAGTTGCGTCAGCCAATCAGCATTGAGAATCAGCATTGAGAATCAGCATTGAGAATCAGCATTGAGAATCAGCGTTGAGAAGCTCCGCACGTCATCACCGCCGTCCTGCAGTCGCTGAATCAAACTGCTTCTGGTCCTGAAGTAGCGCTGGTAGCGGCTGTCATTCAGACGCTGTTGTGGGACTACGGATAATATTATGAACCCAGACACCATGGAGTTTGATGTTCCGACATATGTGGAATTTACACAACAAGTATAAAGCAGAACTGGTGGTTATTTCCAAGGTGGATGAAGGAAACGGTAACTGTTTTAGGGAGATAAGCTAGACGCAGTTCCTGGAGGAGTCGGTGAAATTCAGCGAGCTGCGTGCGGCTACGGATGGTGTTATGAACCCAGACACGAGGGTGTTTCATGTTCCGACATGTTTGGGACTTCCACAACGAGTATAAAGCAGAGCTAGTGGTTATTTATTCCATGGTCAATAGCGGAAAAGATAACTCTTCTTCACGGAGAGAAGCGACGGCGATAAGCCACACCCCCTTTGTGGCGACGCGATTTGTCTTTGTCGCGTTTGGTGTGGACACCCTCGTTTCACTCGTGCGAGTAAACTGAAGCGGTAAGCGCAACGCGACAATTCGTGTCGCGTCCGGTGTGAACAAAGCATTAACGTAGCAAAAGATATGCGTTTTAAATGTAAACCTCACGTGGGGATCAAACCTGCTACCTTGCAGTTCGAGGACAAACACCCTGCCACACTGCCAAATATAGATAAGACATTAGGTCCGCATAGTTGTGTGTACTGGCATAGTCGACACAAGAGTTTGATAGTTATAAACAGGTAAAATAGCAATACAATGTCAATAATTGTCTTTATTCTTGTTCTATGATTTCATAAATACAACAAACTATAGTTTTTGTATATATAATATGACTATATAAACAACTTTATAAGCTGTGATATCAAATAGCTTTTGCGGCTCCAGACACATTTTTGGGGTCACAATGCTGAGACCAAACCTACGCCCTTGGCGCTGATTAAAAATACAACATACTTGTTTGATTGACAGTGAATGTGCTGAACCATTTTTTTCATCAGATTCATGATCCACACGTGTGCCTTCTTACTCTGAATCATCGTGTGCCTTTGCACACATGCCTCATTTCCGCAGTTCTCCATAAATAAATGCAGAAACGCCCTCAAACATTCGTTTAATGTGTTTACGGTTCACCGGTCATTAGACCTGTCAAGGAGAAGAGCGGGGAGGTGATGGCTCAAAAGTAAATAAAAAGTAAATAAAAGTGATGAAATTCACTTATGAATCATTTAAAAGTAAATTACTGCAAAAATAATAACCTAATCAGACAAAAACAATGTTATCCGTCTCTCAATTTATACTCAATGCTTCCTCATCATCTCACCTTCAGCTATCTAAAACCGTGTGTATGAATGGTCTAAGTATTCCTGAGGTGATCAAATTCTTCCTTTATAAATACCAGTTCATGTTTGGGAAAAGACGTTTGCATGGATTTTTAAACGTTATAAAGGCGTTCCTTATATATCCTGAAGAATAGGCCGGACGTACAGACGTCCATCAGGACCGACAACCCCAAAACATCCACGGCTGCTGCTGGCGGTGGGGGCATCAAAATAAAATCATCCTGAACCTTGAAGTGAGATTCAATATTTCTGTGGATTTTATGGATTTGCTGCTCTAGCATTTGGCATTTGTGCCCTTAAAAAATAAACACCAAAGGTCAAGTGGCCTTTCCCTTAAAAGGACAACAGTCCAGACCTGAATGTAATACAGACACACAATGACTCTAGTGCGTACCTTGGTGGCCTTTATTTCACCCAGAAACCTGTAGTGCTGTCGGGTGACGATCCTCTCTAGAATCTTCTTAGCCTCAGCCAGGTTTGTGTCGGAAGAGTTGAGTATTTGTCCAAAAACATCATCTACAGGAGGAGAAACTGAGTAATGTTGTGATCTGCCATGTTTTGGCCTCTGTGGACCCAGGTGTCGCCGACTTTGCCAACTTTTTCAGGCAGCGGCACTTAGAGAGCTTCAATAACATCCCAAACACAAGATTCCCTCTCGAGTGGTTTCTGTGAAATGTGAATAGCTTTAAAAAGTGGACAGGCCCCCGGGGTTTTAGAGCAGAGATTGCTGCTCATTTTCTTACTATTAAAAAAAACTAATGTTATATGCGTGGCGATTTTTTCTTATGTCATTCAAATTTGCCTGCGTGGTTAAAAAAATAATCTGTGGTGTGATGAACTCAGATCACGTATCTATTTTAGCTTCAACCGGAATTTAACAGCGTTAAGAAAATTAGCAAAAGGTTTTATATCACTGTTGGTGAAAATAAGAAAAGAAAATGAACACAAGTGATAATACTGACAGCAGCATATGTTTGGACAGTTGAGCATGTTTTGAAACTACAGTGTATTTTTAAAATGTACTGTGTGTTCCAATTCTCATACCATCGTATTAACATGCCGTAGAAATATTTGGTGTGTCCCAGTTCGTAGTAAAAAGAAAAAGTATGTGATTTGGAACTCAGTGTTTGTGTTTGTTAACATGGAACAGATGGTGGTTCACTCCTCCCCGTGTCTTCATGGTAAAACACGAGCTCACAGCTCACGGTTTCTACAGACCTGTCAGCTTGGTGTAGGCCTCCATGTCGTTTATGGCTGTGGAGAGAGTGAACTTCTTCCCTTTCGAGCCTTTAATCTGGATGTGCTGGTCTGCTTTTACAAAGGCCTCCAAGATCCTGAAATATCACATCATCACTTTATGAAACATTTTGCTGCGTAACATGCAAGAGAGGGAATTATGAAGCAAATGAAAATAAGCATTAACAGAAAAAGGTAAATGTTGTTATTAGAGTTATTAGAGTACCAACAAGGTAGCTACTCACATAGACTCTATGATTTTGTTCACTTTGTGCTGGTAGGCTCTTCTGTGGAGAAGGTATCTTAAGTGGAACAAGTCGTACAGATTGTCCACCTCCTGTGGAGAACATCGCTTATAGTTTAGTCACAACTGATAAGAAATGATCAGATAAAAAAATTAGGGTCCATAGGAAGTAATTATGAGTCAATATTTTGAGCTTTTGAAATGTTAAAATTCTTTCAATAAATACTCACTAATTTAAGTTTGCGAATGTGTTATTATATTCTGCATCTGTAGAAATATTTTGGAGCTTAATATTTTGGAGATTAATATATTGGAGCTGAGAGAAAGTCCATTACTGGTTGGAATGCTGTAAGACAATCTTTATTCAACTTCTTCAAACATTTCTTTTGTTTCGTCTTTTAACTTCTTCTTTTCAGCTACAGAAACCATTCAGCTATCAAAATGTTCAGCTCTTTAAGGACATGTTGGCTAAGGCTTGTTTCTAACTCTTAAACCTTTTGAGTTATTTAGCTTTTTATTACTTTTATGTTGAATGTGATCTCTATGGAGAAAATCTTTAAATCCTCTTACCCATTAGAAAACCACCCTATTTTTAGGCCTCTGTTCGAAAATTGCATACCCAAACTAAAAAGGGTGTATCTCTGCAACTACTAGGGCTATTTGAATAATTTGGGTGTTATAATAAAAGGCACACATGTGAGATTTTGTTCAGATGTGTAAATATCAGTCTATATGTTACTGGTTAAGAGTAAATGAAGATGACCCACAGCAAAAATGAAAAGGTTTCAGGTCCGCCTATAAAAAAATCACTTTCAGGAGGGTTAGGGTTGAAATGATGCAGCTGTAAGGTCCAACTCTAACCCAAATCATAGCTCAATATGTGAACATTCACTAACCCAAATCATAGCACAATATGTGAACATTCTCTAACCCAAACCATAGCACAATATGTGAACATTCACTAACCCAAATCATAACACAATGTGTGAACATTCTCTAACCCAAATCATAACACAATGTGTGAACATTCTCTCTGTAAAGGTTGAATTTGATAAAGTGAAGCAGAACAAAGTTAGAGAGGGTTTAGAACAGAGAACATTCAGGTGAGGACTCCAGAATTTGCATTGGGGCACATTTGTGACATTTTAATTTTCTCATTTACCAAACCATATATTTCACATGTATATTACTTATGGTGTTCAATACATCCAAATACAGCAGTTTTGGGGGGTTATTTTTTTAAACAACCTATGATTTACAGTTTTATATAACAATCGCTCAGTCTGCCCCCCCTAGGGGGGATTGGTTTTCTAAAGTTTAAACTTCTTAAACTTTATAAGCTAACGTAGGAAATGTTCTGCTGGTCATACAGATGTGTCCATGGAATCCAACAGACTTACTTTCTCTCAGGAAGCAGACGGAACCAGTTTCTAAACTGCTCTGAAGCTCTCATTCCTAAACCCCACAAACATATTATGTCAAAGGCATTGTAACACCCCCTGTCTGTCTGTCTGTCTGTCTGTCTGTCTGTCTCTTTTTCTTTCTACGGGTCTTCTGTAATTTATCTCTCTCTCTTTCTATACCTCTCTCTCTCTTTATACCGCTCTCTCTCTTTCTATACCTCTCTCTTTTTATACCTTTCTCTCTCTTCCTATACCTATCTCTCCTTCTATACCTCTCTCTCTCTTTTTATACCTCTCTCTCTCTTTCTATAACTCTCTCTCTCTTTTTATACCTCTCTCTCTCTTTCTATACCTCTCTCTCTCTTTCGATGCCTTGCTCTCTCTTTCTATAACTCTCTCTCTTGCTATACCTCTCTCTCTCTTTCGATGCCTCGCTCTCTCTTTCTATAACTCTCTTTCTATACCTCTCTCTCTTTCTCCCTCTCACTCTCTCTCAATCTCTTTCTCCCTTTCTCAATCTCTCTCCCTCTCTCTCTCTCTCAATCTCTCTTTTTCCCTCTATCTTTCTTTCTCCCTTTCTCAATCTCTCTCCCTCTCTCTCTCTCTCAATCTCTCTTTTTCCCTCTATCTTTCTTTCTCCCTCTCTCAATCTCTTTCTCCCTCTCCTTCTCTATCTTCTGCATATATTACAATTTGCAATTATTTGAATTGTTTTTTTATGCAAATACCCAGTAAGGATGACTTGAATTAAGAAACGGGAAATAGTTTATTATTCTTATGAGTTCATTGGCTATAAGCTTATTAGAAATATTCCAGTTAATAATGGTGAAAACCGTAAAAAAAAAAACATGAATATTTACCTCAACAATTGTAATATAAACATTTCATATAAAGACATCCCTGGTAGTAACGTAGCTCATCGGGCAATCCTTATTGTTGGACCCTGAAAAGGTTTGGGATTTAAAAACTGATAATAAAAAAAGAAACTGCAAAGTCTTCACCTGGTCTCTTGTGCAGATTTGCCATGATCCTTCCACCTCATGCTCTTTTCCGTCTTTTCCTTTCACCTTTCTTTTATCCAACCAACAAACCTTGGCAAAGTGTATGAAGCGGAGATGGTCAAAGCTGGCCTTGATGCCCAGGTGGTGGGCGTCCCTGAGAAGAGACAGAGAGGAAATATGAAAAGAAGAAGCTTCTTACGTTAAATCAGTGGTTCTCAAACTTTTTCTGTCACTCTCCACTTTGGAGGAAGAAAAATGTTCGGGCCCCACCGCTCAACAACATTGTAACAAAATGGTCCAACTTTTTGTGACTCCTCCATCCGTGCTTTTTTAAATAATAGAATAAAGAAAATTTAAATCCCTTTTTAGTGAATCAGATTGCTCCATCAGACAAAAACTAATAACATGTGCAATCACTTTGTTAGAACATTGCAAATAAAGTTCCATCTGTGTAAAAAATAACTAATAGTTGGCAAAAAAAATGACTTATTGTGGCTACAAATGACCTGTTTTGCACTGAATATATTTTCAAGATAATAACAATAACGTTCAACCTGTGAAAAACTAAATGAGTGCAGATGTGTGAGCATCAGGTTGTATCAGTATTAGTGGCTGCAGTGAGCTGTTTTCCTCTACACATATTTTTTAAACGGGGTTGTAGATTTGATACGGCCGCTCTCAATTCATGCTCAATGTTGACCTTAGATCTATATTCTGTTTTGAGAGACGCAAACAGAAGAAAAGCCGACCTCACGGAGACCTCACAGAGGCTTTTAGCAAAACGCCAAGAATCAGCGAGTCGCGCATGCGCAGCGTAACCTGTTTACAGCGTAACTTAAACTTTTCCACGAAAGTACAGGCATTTCGCCATGTATTTATTAATGACGTTTTATGTCCGTGTTACTTTGTACTTTTGTACTGTAAAGTTATCATGTTCATGGGAGAGTGGTCGTCCTGAAACCACAAGGTAGCGGTTCATCCCAGTTCTCATAGTTTCATGTTGAAGTGTCCTTGAGCGAGACACTGAAGCCCCAGAGCTTCACAGCAGCACACTGCTCCTTCATTACTAAGCATGGGTAAAATGCAGAGAATTATTTCTCCACTGTGGGACTAATAAAGGATTATAAAAAATTAAAAAAGATTTATTATATATTATATATATTTTTTTTAAACAGCATCACCCCCCCGTGCCCCACCTGTAATACCTCCGCACCCCACAGTTTGAGAACCACTGTGTTAAACTAATCAAAGCACTCTGGTGAATGCTGCACATTGTTAGAATAATGAGAACATTGTAATTATTTGGGGTAAATAATACATTAAGTTCATCCCTCTGCTCTACAGTCGCCGTTCAACAAGCCTCACCTGGCGAGGTAGTCAAACGTGTTCACATCAATGCCATTTCTTTTGTTGGCCACGATTTCATAGAGGAAGAGCTTGTCTGGACGGCCTTCAAATGTAGAGCCTTCAAGTGGCTGTGGAGATGACAGCACAACAGTGGCATTAGAATGGCTGCTGCAGCAAACATGACGATACTGATGGATTTCACTCAATTCACACAGACACGTACCTGTCCTTTAATCATCTCTTTGATGAACGTCACATCCCTGGAGAGCTTCAGTTCATGGTCCTCATCAGTGTCCAAACCATATGTCTTCATTACCCCCTTCAGTTTATTACATTCCACCATGTGTTCAAACATCTTAAGAGAAGCTTCCTCATGCTGCAAGATACAGATTTGTGAACATTTACACACACAAGAATTCAAAATAAATGAGCCCATCTCCACAGGATACACAGACATGAATGCTTCTCTAATTTATTACATTTTACGCAAAACTCTGCACAAACTCATTCCAAAAAATCATGTATTACAAGGTTTTGTGGACGTTCATTTTACTACGGTTTGGTATTTAAATTATAGTCAACAGCAAGTAGGAAACGTTTCGGCGATTTCCCTCCAGACCGCCAGTATTTAAACAGGCAGCATTTGTTTTTTATCCTATAACTTGAAATTCTTGAAGTCACTGAGAATTGAGGAACACCGACACTGAACCATCTCCCACAGAGACCCATAAGACTCCTTTGGCTCAACATCACATGTGCTGCGATTTCAACGGCTATTTTTAGGTTTCTTACCTTCCATTCTGGACATTTGTTGTTGATGAACCATTCAAACGGATGGGAAAAAGGCCCATGTCCTAGATATGGATAAATAAACAAGAGTTCATTTTTTTAAATAGATTTTAAAAAACAACATGTGCCAGTTTATTTGATTAATAAAGTAATTCTTCTTTTTTGTAATCTGCTCCAATTTGACGTTATTATTGTTTTGCTATTAATGCAAATCCAACATTTCGCAGCATTACTTTCATTCAAGCAACAACATACAGTCAGTCTGTTTGAGTCCTTCAAATAAAAGTTCCATCCAAATGCAAATTCAACAGAATTTCCATAAATATTTGGCTTCCCCTTTTAGTGATGACTCAAAGAGACAATGACAAATAACATCTCAGATATTTACTGCTCACTGTCTGAAAGTGTGAGCCCTTTCCGTATAGTTATGTAATAATCACACTTAAAGCATTAAGCTCATCAGCCCTAGGGTCTCCCAATAGGGAGACCCTAGGGCTTCTTCAGGTGTTCTACAGCTCATATGACCTTGATATGAATACCAGCCCCTATTGTCCTTGATCTCTAAAGAAGCAGCAACTCCTTGTCTTTAAAAATATTAGAAAGATTAAGACCTAAAGCATCCAAATATGCAATAATAATCACAATAAACACAAGCAATGACATGTTTTCAAGCCTTTACAGTCCAAAAATCATGTTTTTCGGTTCAGAAATAAAGAAATGAGCAATTTGTACCTAAATCTTGGTCGCACCATGAACTAACTGTACTTAAAATGACCGTCTGCTTCCGTGTGTCATCTGACACGCTTTCAGATGCTTTTGAGGGACAATGAGACCGCAGGACCTCGAATCACGGAGAAAAATTCAAGAAAAAGCAGCCGTTGCTTTCTCGCAGCTCGCGATGTCAATACTTCACAAACAGTAAAGTCCTACTAATGGAAGGTTCGTACAGTCTCTACGGTTACATACGTGGTACTTTGAGCGAAATCCGCTGTTGTTAGGGGTACTAAATTAGTTAAATAGTGAAACGTTATAATCGCTCAGTCATGTTGAGGAGCTTACGTAATTATACAAATATAACAATCTTTTTTTTTAGATGTAGTCCGTTTCTCTTCTCACAAGGGTTTACAGTACTTTAGCCGTTTAAATGTATTAGATCGGACCTGTGGTTGATGATCTAGAAGCGTTTGAGTTTTTTAAAACTCACCTCCTCATCTTCGAAAAATCTGTAAAAAAAGCTCCGGGAGTTAAACCTGGATGATCTGCTACTGTTGTTCTAATTAGCTGTAGCTCAACAAAATGTACATGTGGATGTATTTCTATTGTCTGCCTTCATGCATGAGATGTAATAGTGAGGCGGTGTGTGTCACTCACCCAGGTCATCGCAAAGACCAGCAATCTGCACACAAAGGACGTCTCGGTCAGTGATGTTGAGTTTCGGCTGCCTTGTTTGTAGAGCTTTTACGAGCTCTCCTGCCAAGTGTGCCACCCTTTACCCCGGATACAACACAACATAAAACTCAAGTATCCTGCTGCAACGTATGAACATTTGTTACATAAAACTGTCTGATGAGAGCAGACATACCCAATCGAGTGTTCAAAGCGGTTGTGGGATGCTCCTGGGTAAACAAAGTAACACCCTCCAAGCTGCTTGATGTATCGCAGTCTCTGGAATTGAGGCGTGTCAATCATTCTGACCAGAAGAGGGTGTAACAGCAACGTGCCGTGGATGGGATCATTAAACACCTGGCAGAACACACAGAACAAAAACCCAGTTCAGTTATCATCCAAGAGAGGACCAGTGAAACCAGACCCAGTTCTCCTGAGGCTCTGAAAGCAGATCGAGGCCGGGGTCCAAGGCGTACGGTGAGAAATACATGTGGATGCATAGTGGCCGGCCGGGATTGGTGAGGGTCAGCAGAATGTTTGCTTTCATCTAATTATAACAATTACATCCCAGTTTAATTTGTCTTTTTTTGGTCATGTTTCGTTTTTTTCTTATTTGTTTGCCAAGGTGGTCGTTGGAATTGTTTTATAATCAGAAGTTGGTCTTAAGTTACAAAAGGTTGATATGACGGGCGATATGACGTTAAAAAAAAGTTTTTTTAATTTGAATTCACAGTAGATTTATACTTTTTTGCAGTGACGGTATTATTTCATGGTATTACAAGATTAAAAGAGATTCTCCAGTCAAAACATTATTCTACTAGATTTCACGTGACGCCGGTGGCGGTGATGAAACCGGTCTACTGCCCACCCCGAGGATAAGAACACGAAAATGCACGAGGCCCAATGAACCCAAACATGTGCCGAAGCTTCAAAGGAATCACTTAAAAACACGGCCAGATCATTGAACACCTGGTAGGACAAAGTAGAACCAATATTGGAGAGACCTACTCATATGTCCCTACTACGGGACTAATAAAGGATTGTGATTGTGATTATTATTATTATGATTATTATTACTTTTGACCCTAAAGAGCACCAGTAATAACATATTATTCTTCATTGTATACTGCAATCCTCCTCATCTTCATTAAACATTTTTTTTACTAAAGACTGACAATGGGTTCAACAATAGACAGTAAACATACATAATCTTGAATTATTCACTGACTGGCATCTTACACACTCGTTGCTGAAAATGTGGATAAACACATGAATATTACCTTGTCTGTCATCGTGATCTCTATAGAAAATGGGGAAAAAATAAAGTACAGAAGATCGTGTTAGGGAACGAGCTGGAGAGAGAAAGGTGAGTTGTGAAACCTCAAAGAAATCCAGTGAGGTGGATGGTGTTGAACCAAATTAGTGTTATAATTCAGAGATTTTTGTTTTGTACAAACTAGACAATGCAAACTTGTTTAACAAAGGAAGACACTCACTTAAGTCCGTCGACGATGTCATCTTCAGCCTTTTGGAGCTTTCAGCCGTCATATCTGCAGCTAACCAAAGTCTGGATAGTCACAAACTACGTTGTATCGCGTGTTATATAGCTGATGACAGCGGACCTGCTGTAAACACACACAGGGTTTGAACAACACGCCTCCGGCTTATGTCTCCACCACACCCATCAGATTGATCACTGCCCTCATAGGGAAATATTTTTACATCAAACACATTTCCATAAACGATAGGCGCAGCAGAACAGGTCGCCTTATGCTGACGTTGGGACATTGATGGTGGTCATGATACATCTCTGAAAATGTGTACATGTGGAAATGAGAAGTTTGTGCAATTAAGAGGGTTTAATAAATCAAACTTGGATCACTTGCAGGAACAAACCTCACAAAAGAAGATGAGATTTAGGATAAGAACGGATTGTTGTTCTTGCATCGAGGCCCAATGAGGACAAGCAGGAAGCCAAAGCTACACAGGAATGGCTTGAAAACACGCCAATGGAATCATTAAGCACCTGATAAAACATAAACTGGTCACGCCTAGTCCTTTTATGATCCAAGAGTACCAGTAAAAACACACCCAGTGCATAACGAGTGAACAAGTTTTTCTTCTTTTCATAAGATCAACACAAGCCTGTGATTGACAGGTCGTGGATAGTTTCACTTTCATTTTCCTCACACACCTGGTAGGACAAAGGAGAACAACTATTGGACACACCTCGTCTATTTTTGACTCAAAGAGTACCGGTAAAAAAACACTCCCTGTTCTTCCGGGTGATTAGTGAACTGGTTTGTCTTCATTTCATACTGGAATCTCCCTCTAATTGACCTTTTGTGTTTCTTGCTGAACAATAGACAGAACACACACAACGTTGTCTTTGTGGTTGTGAAGGTTTGTTCCCTGACTTTTTACACACTCCTTTGCTTTTTATTCAGAAGCAAATTGGTAAATTTAACACCCTCAGTTTTATATGGGAACCGCAGTGAAAGTGTTAAATCATCACTTTCGATAGTCATTATTAACACCTAACCCTAACCCTGGCCCTGACCCTCCCCACCCACGCCAATTGGATCTCTTGCCTAAAATCCATAAGGATCCAGAGACCTGGATGGTCCCCCATCAAATTCCTCCCGGCAGACCGATCGTGTCGGACTGTGGGAGTGAGTCGTTTAGAATAGCGGAATTTATTGACCACTATATTAACTCTTTGTCCCGAAAGCATGACAGTTACATTAGGGACACCTATGAATTTGTCACAAAACTAAAACAGATCATATAGGCCGCGAGGTGAACCACGAAAAGTCTTCTAGAAAATGATTCCCGCTCCACAGTCGTGCATCTACACAATCTTTAGTTCATAAAAAATAACGAGTCGTGCTAAGCTACCAAAAAAAAGTTCGTCGCTGAAATTCCAGTCGATTCTCGATGCGTCTATGTTTTATGCAGAACTATTTTCTTCAGAGCGT
The DNA here is from genome assembly GCA_038501785.1 of Myoxocephalus aenaeus. Classification (NCBI taxonomy): domain Eukaryota; kingdom Metazoa; phylum Chordata; class Actinopteri; order Perciformes; family Cottidae; genus Myoxocephalus; species Myoxocephalus aenaeus. The sequence continues at coordinate 78,931 of JBAMJR010000525.1, read as the reverse complement.
AATAGGATCTTGGTCGCGAGTGGTGGCACGGTTCGACACGTGATCATGCTACACCAATAAGGTAGCTGATTTTTGTCAACAGAGTTGCAAGATGGCGGCTCCCATGCCTTCATCGAGCAGTACGGACGACGAAGAAAATACACCGAAGTGTCTTAATACATCGAAAAGCAAACATTGTTATGTGCATATTACTTTAGTCAAGCACGAGGAGGTACATTATTTCACCACTGCACGATGGAATACATACAGGACAAGCCTACCAAAGTGGCTCGGGTTGAAGGGTGAGTCTCGGGACGTGGCTGAGAACTTCAAACACTGTGTTGATGTGGAGTTTGACAATATTCCCGAGGATGCTGGCTTCCATCACACGTGTTGTCGTAGATTTACGGACAAAAACGCCATCGCAAAGGTGGAAAAACGTCTCGCACGTGAGAGACAAGAAGCTACGCAAGACCACGAGGCCATTCCATCGACTTCTAGCAGCACGAGTCCAACAAAGAAACTGCGATCTAGGTCAGGGCTGCCAATCGCAGGCTCTGGCCCCGTCCTGAAGGTCTTGATGCTTCAGACTACAGGTAACTTCTATGCATTTTTTTCTCAAGTCTTATTATTTGTCATGTGCAAGGCCAGCTTTACACAACATGTGTGTGACAGGCTTGTTTGGAGAAACAGTTTTTAAGTCTTGCTGTTTGCACAGACATGTACCAGTTGGCAACAAGGAGAACAGCTGATGTGTCTTTGTGTGTGTGTGTGTGTGTGTGTGTGTGTGTGTGTGTGTGTGTGTGTGTGTGTGTGTGTGTGTGTGTGTGTGTGTGGTTTGTGATGTTGTGTGCCTTTCTTGGGCATCTTTGGTGTTAAATGTGCTGTATGGCAGATAGGTTCTGTAATGTCTTGTACCACCTCCACCACTCTCTGCTTTTGATGGTACTCCTGTGACTCTTAATTGTCACTGTTTTGTTGTGTTGCAGACAGGATATGTTGAAGAAGAGGCTGACTCGTGATTTCCCCCAGCTGGTGTTTCACATCCCCACCAAGCGCAACATCTGCGCTACTAACATCTGCACTACTAACATCTGCACTACTAACATCCCCCTACTACTGATGCCCTCCATCAGCACTGCAAAAGGGCAAACTACCAGGCTGCAATAATGAGGTCCTGTCTCAAAGAAAACACAAGTGCTCCATCACCTGCTGGATATGGTTGGAAAATAGAGGATGGGACCTTGCACGTCACCTGGATGACCAGAAATCCGGCCCCTGACAGTGTTTTGCATGTGATACACTGCGGCTGTAAAAGTGCCTGTGAGACAGGCAGATGTTCCTGTGTTTCTGCAGGACTGTGTTGCACAGACTTATGTCGTTGTTCTAATTGTGCCAACACAAAAGAAACTGAGGAACTGGAAGATGACTGTCCTGACACTGAGGGCTGAGTGTCCTTAATCTGTTCCTTATTCTGTTTTGTACAGTTGTATATATCGTATTTCATATTTTTCATAAAGATTGTTTTTATGGTTGATCAGTGTTATTTTCATTTGTGGAAGAATGAATGAATGAACAAATAAATGGTGCCTTTTATTGATACAAGAAGGAGGTTTATTTGTCACATACATAGAAATACTAATGCAAAGCATGTAGTGAAATTTCATTTGGTGTTGAGGTGTATTCCCAGGTATTTTAAGAGCTAGTTTTAATGTCATATGCACAGATAACAGGCAGTTATTCTGTACAACGAAAAGCTTATTTTGCCGGGTCCTCCTAACACAGAATTACAATAATTACAATAAACTTTAAGGAAAAAAATAAAATGAAATAAGCTTAAGGACAAAAAAATATAAATTAAAATAAGTCACAAAATATAGACAGTATTGCACAAGACTGTATAAAACTTGATCTAAATTACTTAACATAAACATAACATTATCGTATATTTGCCTCATTGTTCTTCTTGGACGCGACTATGTATACAGCACTGTTTAGAATCCATTTGGCTCACTTTTGAGGATGTTCGAGTGTTTTCCTCTTTATGGTAACGTTATATCGATCCATGGGGGCCGCCATCTTGCCATTCTGTTGACAAAAAGCAGCTACCTCATTGGTGTAGAACGATCACGTGTCGAACCGTGCCACCACTCGCGACCATGATCCTATTACGCTCTGAAGGAAATAGTTCTGCATAAAACATAGACTCATCGAGAATCGACTGGAAATTCCGCGACGAACGTTTTTTTGGTAGCTTAGCACGACTCGTTCTTTTTTATGAGCTAAAGATTGTGAAGATGCACGACTGTGGAGCGGGATGAAACGATAACAGGGTTCACCTTACGGCCTAATAGGCACTATGACCTGGTGGGATGCTTTTTTCGGTGGATATTGACGCTCTCTACACTAACATTGAGACCCCACAAGACCGGATGAGGCCCTCCTCACATTTGTAGAATTAGGCCATAGTAAGAATGACTTAGAGTTCAATTCTGAATTTTATCTCCAGGTTCATGGGCAAGAAGTTGGGCCCAGCCTACGCCAATATTTACATGGCGGACTGGGAGCGAACCGTTTTTAAAGAATGCAGCCAATTGTCCAGCTTGTACATTATGTTCGGTACCTGGATGATATTTTCAAGATCCGGAACCATTCTGAGGCCGCAATTGGCGACTTCATTGCGGTCCTTAATAATCACCATCCCTCGATCTTGGTAAAATACAATCTCCAGCCGGAAGAAAATTAATTCTTCGACACCGAGGTGTTTCTGATTAAAAGGGCAAAATGGAGAAAGTAGCCTGGGAACGAGGGTCTACTTCAAGCTGACCGACACCCACGCACTGTTGCATAAGTCTAGTTATCACCCAAAACACACATATTTTGGGGAATTGTTAAATCACAATTAATACGATATCATATAATTTGCACAGTTGCGGGGGGGTGTTGAGTCCGCCATAAGGACCCTCTTCCAGTCACTTAGATGTCGGGGATACAGTAGAACTTTTCTCCGGCACATTAAAGCGGATGTTCAGCGAGGCTGAAAAAAAAGACTCATCTGTATGAACATTTCAGACAGCACGGGAGGGAAAAACCATTCGATCATGGGGCTGGAGTCGGGATCCTGGTGGTCGGATAGACAAAGACTGGCTAAAAGAGGCAGTGGGTTGTGAGACTGAAAACAGTTTACCGCCATGGTCTCAACCAAACTAATTAGAGCCAGTGGATCCCAACTTACCACCTCCAATGATGGATGGGACACCTCCGTTGGAGACCCACAAGGACGCTTGTCAAAGAGAAAATACACACCCATTTTGAGAACCATTTGTGTTTTGGATGTAAAGTTTGTGAGCCCGTGCATTCTGGCTACCTATGGGCAGCTGGAGCTTTTTTCTCCCTTCCCATGCCCCTGACCCTGAATCTGATCATGACCCTGATGGTGTTGAACTCTTGCAGTGTAAAATAAGAACAACAAGATGGATGACAAGAACACGTCAAGTCCAAAGTTCACTCATCAGACCCTCGTGGAACAACTGCATAATACCTGCACCATTGTTCAGGTAGGGAAGTTCTGATATGACATTTTTTTTCACTCAAATATTTACTCAGGGTGTAACGAATCACAAAACTCCCGATTCAGGTCGTATCACGTTTTTCAGTCATGGATCGGATAAGCAGAAAAAAAAGAGCAGATATAACTTTTAGAGCTTTTTTGCCACCAATACCGATTGACGATCGTCGATGAGCCACATCGGCCCATACAGGTGTTTTAAGTTGTCCCCAAAAATGATTTATTTAAAGCCGACTCCTGATCGCATATTTTTTACTGAATGACGTACAATAATGATCGTCAGTAAAACTTTATTTCACCCTATAACCCTTCAACTATATCCAATTCAATAGTTACGTGTGTTTTCTTTTTTCATCTAGACTTGTGCGAACCAGATCTGGGGAGTCTGGAGCCTGAGCCGAAGGAGCTTCTGGAGAACCTGCATGACTTCACCAGAATCTGACCCAGTGGCACCGATGACAAGCGTGAAGAATAACTATATAGAGATAGACAATCTTCTCTCTGATGGCCTGTTTACTGATGTAAGTCATGAAGAGGCTCATTATTTAACTGAGGCCGTTTGATAACCAGTTATAGCTCCTCATAGTAACTTTTAGTTGTAATGTCATCCAACCTGTATGTGTTACAATGTGACTTGGGTGTGTGTGTTCACAGTGTTTCAACAACATAACCAAGAACAGCCTGTTCGATTGTCTTTCATTGGGCGTTGTCTGTACTTTCCATCAAATAAAATCATCTCATGTATGTAACTACTAGTTAAAAACACTAGTAGTTAACCCTTGTATGGTGTTCATATTTTTGTTACTCAGCCAGTGTTCGTGGGTCTGGTGGACCCACTGCATTTTGGGTTTTTTAATTCAACACAATCACACAATTTGTATGTTTACTTCATCTCAATTACAAGAAATATAAACATCATATATGGTTAATATTTGCCCTTTAGTTTTGTTAGATCACATTTATGAATTAATGTGCTACTCTTTTTTTTATCCATATTTCTTCACTTGCTGGCTGCTGACGAGCTTGTTCTGGTCCTGGGGCTCGTCTTCATTTTGGAACTAGGTGAGGTCAGAGCATAGAACCCTGAGGTCAGTGCATAGAACCCTAAGGTCAGAGCATAGAACCCTGAGGTCAGAGCATAGAACCCTAAGGTCAGAGCATAGAACCCTGAGGTCAGAGCATAGAACCCTAAGGTCAGAGCATAGAACCCTGAGGTCAGAGCATAGAACCCTAAGGTCAGAGCATAGAACCCTAAGGTCAGAGCATAGAACCCTAAGGTCAGAGCATAGAACCCTGAGGTCAGAGCATAGAACCCTAAGGTCAGAGCATAGAACCCTGAGGTCAGAGCATAGAACCCTGAGGTCAGAGCATAGAACCCTAAGGTCAGAGCATAGAACCCTGAGGTCAGAGCATAGAACCCTAAGATCAGATCATCCATATTTCTTCACTTGCTTGCTGCTGACAGGTTGGTCCTGGTGCTCGTCTTCATTTTGGAACTAGCTGATGCTCAATCTCATCCTCTTCTTCAAAGTCACTGTCAGACTCTGAATTTTAATAAATGTGATCCTCACATTCTGAAACCTCTTCCTCTACAACATCATCATCATCAAAAGCTTCTCTCTCTTCCAAAATCAATTGCAAGGCCCTCTGAGCAGAGAAACTTGTGTCCACCTTGATCAGTTAAGGAACCACACGGGCAAAGATATATTTATTTATTGTGTCTCGCCCCCAGTTTGCAGCTGGGATGGAGTATGAGCAAATAAAGACTGGTTCAACAAGACAGAGGCTAAAATGAGCGGGAACTAGTGAGAGCAGACAGGTGTCGGCACTTGAATGTATCAACAATGTTGCATAAAAACAAAACTCTCACACACCACAACACGCGCACGCACACACACACACACACACACACACACACACACACACACACACACACACACACACACACACACACACACACACACACTGAGGACTGAGCGATTGTTATATATAACTGTAAATCATAGCTTGTTTTATGAAAAAAAAGCCCAGAACGGCTGTATTTGGATGTATTGAACACCATAAGTAATATACAAGTGAAATATATGGTTTGGTACATGAAAAAATTCAAATGCCACAAATGTGCCCCAATGTAAATTGTCCACGTCTGAATGTTCTCTGTTCTAAACCCTCTCTAACTTTGTTCTGCTTCACTTTATCAAAGTCAACCTTTGCAGAGAGAATGTTCACATATTGAGCTATGATTTGGGTTAGAGTTGGACCTTACAGCTGCATCATTTCAAAGAAATTTACACCAGTTCAAAACCCCATTTCTCACTAAAATATTTTGTCCATTTAGAGGCACTAAACAGAATTGCTCAACACTTTTACGTTGCACTTCAACTAAACATTTGACATTTTCATGATCTCAAGTTCCGTCTTCATATTCTCAACAATCTGTAATTTCCCACTTAAATTACATATTGTAGCCCGGTACCCTTGAGAAACAGAACCAGATGGTCCGAGGCCTGAGCTGCGCTGATCTTGTGTATTTTCTTTATAGCAGCCTGAGGCAGTAGGATATGCAAGAGCAGAAGGAAAGACGCCGTCTCACTGCTCCACCCTGGACTGATTTTAATTGTAAACTTATTCAGGGTTAAAAATAGACAAGGTGTGTCCAGTATTTGTTCTCCTTTGTTCTACTATAGGTGCGTGATGAAAATTTAAATAAAACTATCCACAAATGAACATCAAATACAGGCTTGTCTTGATCTTATGAAAAGAAGCCTTGTTCACTCATTATGCATTGGGTGTGGTTTTCACTGGTACTCTCTCTCGACTGATTTTAATAGAAAATTTGTTTCTCTCTGTTTGCGACCTTGGTCTGACATTGCCTCTATTCTAACTGATTTCCATGGGCGGCAGAGGGTTCCATTTCACCAGAGACCAACGTATCCGCCTTAATCTAATGTCATTAGAGCGTGTTAGAAAAGAAAGTTAAAAACATAACTATCCTACGATGTCAGGCTATATTGAGAAGTCAAGCAGTAAATGTAAAATATATTTGTTGTTCTAGGTCAAATCAAATCCAAAACTATTTTGTAATCATGTCATGTAATTCTGTCCCATTCATTTCTCAGTATGTTGGCGTATGGACGTTTACTAGTTAAAGTTTCAAAGTAGTTCCCCAATACAGCTGACATGTTATACATGTAGTGTATTTTAATAACAATATCTTATCAACAATGGGCATTTTCCCATATGCAGATCTAAGTTAATTTAAGCATTTATTAAAGCTTCAAATGAAACATCTGAAACATTGGAAGAAAAACGTACGTCTGGTTCTGATAGTTTTTCTGAAATAGTTGTAAAAGTACTTTGTGTACCTCTTGTACACGGCACATGGGTACTTTTGGCCAACTGCACCAAATGGCCTCAAGATGGCACTGTTGCTCAGTTCTTAGAAGGACAGTTTGCTTGACACCAAGTCATCCAGTAAAACAAGGACTCAAACTTACAGTGTTCTCTTTATTTTGGGCTGAACCTGGATGGGAATCAAACTGAGAGAAGAACACCAGCAGAGGACACATGAGGACAATCATGTCAAGTGTCTTCTTTGATGCCACCGTCTCACCTTTTTAGTGCGCAGCAGAAGTAGTTTGTATCCCAACAAAAGGAGCGTCTCCATTAATGGACATCCATCCAGTAACTATTTCTCTGAAGATAAAAGATAGAGATGAGTCTCTACGAGAGACGTGTGATATTCTCCTCTAGTCCCAAAACAAAATAGAAACAACAAGAAATCAGCTCCTACTTTGTCTTGCAAGAACACATTTTCTGGTTTGGAGGTCATGGACGGTGGTTTTAAGATACTTATGGGTCAGAAAACACTTTGTTACACTCAGACATGTTCTCTGACTGGGCTGAGCGGCTGGTTGTCTTAGCGCCATCGCCATGATATCACCTTATTTCTGGGCAGAGGTCCAGCTGGTGACAGTGAGGATCAAAATGCAGATAACTGAGCAGATAGATAAGAAACATAAGCTGAACAAAGCACGCGTCAAAACCAGGAAGTCAGTTCAAACAGGCAGGTAACATGTTAAGGAATGCAGATAACAAACCTACGGCGCCTCGAACGCAAAGGCATGAGGCATCACTTTGACGATCTGGAGGGGAATGAATGGAACTGAGGCTGACGAGGAAACGAGATGCAGAGCGATGGGGGAAGTGGGAACAGGTGTGTCGATAGGTGGGGCAGTCAGGTGACGTGGGAGAGGAGGGAAAGCCAGAGGGGCATCTGGTGGATAGAAGGATGGGTTTGGTTTGGTTTGGGGATTAGGCCTCGTTCACGGAAGACATTTTGACACGTTGCAGTTGAAAAAAAACACATTAAATGAAGGACGGCTCAATTCCATAAAGCTTTTTTTTATTTCAGGCTCTTATCGTGCATGCTTGCTCCGTAGAAATAGAAGAAAGAGGGAACAGACATTCCCAGTCAACTCAACGTAGCAGGGCGGTCAGAGCGGCGGCCATTTTTATGTGTACCGTTACCATTGCGTCCTTTGTAGCGGGCAAACTTCTGTATCCACTAAACCGATTTGAACATTACTATTGTCAGATGAGCGGCAACTTTGTTTCGGCTTATTTTCTGTTATTTGCAAGCTAGCTATCTAACTAGCAGACAGCAGGCTAGTCACCTAACTTGCAAAGACCACCATGCTTAAATGCTACACTGGTTGCAGAAAATTTGCTTTTTTAACATTAAAGTATGTTAACATGTTCTGGTAGAAACCCAAAACACAAGTATGAAGCAGAAAGTGACACGGAAGGTTGGCGCTAAGTACAACCGAACGCTAAGACATGGCGATCGCCCAAATGCTGTACTCAAGGCCTCAGAACAGCAGTCCGCTAACCGAATACATTTTCCAGCAAATACTTGCTTCCTCCAACTCAACCAAACCAAAAAGGCAATTTAAGGGCTCATGGCCACAGCATGTGTGGGTAATGAAGGATTTCTCCATCATAATGCTCCTGTTCGCTTGCTGCCTGAGCCCCAGTAATCAGCATTAAAAACGCAATGGTGCTTTTAACTACACGTGAGGGAGCAGAGAGAAAAGCCTCTCGGCCTTCATGACTTGGCTGTGAACCCCTTCCTCTTGGTTTGCATTAGGAATCATCGCAGATATTTTGAATACTTCAACTTCTTTGAAGTCCTTGGCTATTGAGTCCATGTTCCTTTGGGGAAACTGTGTGATTGATAGGAGGCCCACACGCAACATAAATGCTATAAGCTGCCGTTACCTTCCAGTTATTTTATTTACAGTATTAATACAGTATTACGAGTTCCATAATCCCTGGCTGTCACCATCTTGTTTTTTTGCAACCAGAAGTAACACGAGAGGGCGGAGCCAAGTGCAACCGAACGCTGAACGAGACTAGTTGACCAAAATGTTACAAAATGACTTCATGAAGTGAAAACACACTGTGAAAGGGTTAAAGTTGTAAGACAAAAACACGGACAACTGCCAGAGCCGACAATGCTCTGGTTACCTATCAATCACCTTGTAGCCCCGCCCCTAAAGCGTGCCCTGCTTTATGGTCTGTTTGACTCTAAATGACCATAATGTACTAAATGAACATCATGCTGTATTGAAGAAGACTTGAAACTAGAGATTGAGACATAAACTCATGTTTACAAGGGAAGGGAATAAATCAAGAGAAAAGTAGAGTAATTTTATAAAGACTTCTATACAACCAGAGAATTCCATGGGTTATAATAAAACGGATTTAATGAAAAAGTTGACGATGATCAGCATACAGTACTCGATCAAGGGTTTTCTCGGTTCCACAATCCACAGCCCATTCACAGTCCAACCTGCAACTAGTTCCTGTCTCATGCATCCACGAAAGCACCCAGCACAAAGGTTTTCGCGTTGTTAAAATATTTCATACGGCTTCATTAATATCCCTTATTAATTATTAATTATTATATCCCTCTTATGCATTGTAATTTACACATAGACAATCTTTATTCACAAGTGCAAGTCATAATACATTATTACAACTCTACAATGCCTCCTTTTATACTATTCCGTAGTATAAACATATTTGTAATACATTTTTTATTATGACTGCACTGTGGAAAGAAAAAACATCACTCCCTCACTTTACACTGTACTATACGGTGAAACCAAAATGTAATACAGTAGGTGTCAGTGTGGTTCTAATCATCACACAGGTAAAAATCTTAAAATCTGGGACTGCTATGATCGGCTCTACACTGTAACAAGTTTCTGTAGTTTTCACAGTAATATTACCGTATACTGGCCATATTCTTACTGTAGAACTCCTATACAGCATGTTGCTGTAGATCTGCAATGCATCATGGTCAAAATTCTTTCCCGGGTGAATCTTACTGTAAATAAATGTTGCTGTGAATCACAATACAGTAATTTTGAGAGGGAATACACAACAATCCGTTTTAACAATATTTTCAACACAGAGGGAAACGACATTGTATACCCTCCGTTGTGTTACACAAAGATGACAGTAACTATAACGTTGTGTGCCGATGGACACTTGCTTCTGCAGCTGAAGAAATTCAACCTGCCATAGACAATGATGGTGCACTTCTACACTGCCATCGTTGAGTCCATCCTCTGCTCCTCTATCACCGTCTGGCACACCGCAGCCACTGCCAAGGACAAGGCCAGGCTGCAGCGCATCATCCGCTCTGCTGAGAGGGTGATCGGCTGCAATCTGCTGTCCCTCCAGGATTTGTTCGCTTCAAAGACTCTGAAGCGGGCTAGGAAGATTGTAGCTGACCCCTCTCACCCTGGACACAATCTGTTTGAGTCCCTTCCATCTGGCAGGAGGCTGAGGTCCATCAGGACCAAGACCTCACGCCACACTAACAGTTTTTATCCGTCGGCAGTCGGGCTCATCAACAGGGCCCGGGTCCCACTGACTGACTCTGTCACCCCCAGGACTATTTCTTCTTACCGGTCACTCCCCTGCACACTTCATATTTAAACACTCATGTCACTTTAACATACACTTTAACTTAAACACACATGTCACTTTAACGTACACTTTTAACTTAAACACACGTCACTTTAACATACACTTTACATTAATGTTATCTGTTTGTCTGAGCACTTTATCTTATACTTAATTTAATACCCATTGCACTGTTGCTGTCATTGATTGTTGTTTGTTGATTTTCTCGTCTAACGTCTCATGTCTAATGTTTATGCAACTTCCACCATGAAAAATTCCTTGTTTGTGTAAACATACCAGTATGTTGTGTTTGACATATTACAACATGTCTGTATGACCAGTACAGTTAAGATGTGTGGATGTGGTCAGAAATGTTCTGAACACATCCATATCAGTCAGTATTTTGAAAAGCGGATGTTGTGTCCCGTGGCTCTTCCGGCCGTTTGAATCTGTTTCACATCAGATTCTGCTGCAGCTGATTTGACTGCAGAGATCCGAGTGTCTGCTGATGATTGCAGTGGTTTACTGCACTAGATGGAGTTTATCACACACTTTGGGCTGCATTCCCAAACAACCCGACTCAGAGAAGACCGGAGCCGGAGCCGACGTGACAGAGGCTGTTACCGCCGGCCTGACGACGGCGGCAAAAGGGTCTGAAGACCGACCCCCGGTGCTACCGGGGGTCGTTACAGGCCTCACAATGGCGGCCAAGCGATCTTCAGACCGGCTCCGTTGCCGCCTCACCCCGCCCCTCTTCGCTCGCCGCTACTGAGGGAATCTTTTTTTTTTCTCCGCAGAGTTTAGAAATTAAAATATGCTTAAATAAAGCAAGAAAACAATAACACAAACACACGATTATAAACGTATTTGTAATACGTCAAACACAAACATAAAAACAATAAAACAAAAATACGTGTATAATCACCATACGTGTTTAAGGAACCACACGGGCAAAGATATATTTATTTATTGTGTCTCGCCCCCAGTTTGCAGCTGGGATGGAGTATGAGCAAATAAAGACTGGTTCAACAAGACAGAGGCTAAAATGAGCGGGAACTAGTGAGAGCAGACAGGTGTCGGCACTTGAATGTATCAACAATGTTGCAACCTTGTGCGGGAACGGCAGGGGCATAAAAACAAAACTCACACACACCACAACAACACACACACACACACACACACACACACACACACACACACACACACACACACACACTACAATTTGTTGTAGTTCCTACACCGTTCACCTGATTTGGATGTAAATACCCTCAAATTAAAGCTGAAAGTCTGCACTTAAAGCACATCTTTTCATTTCAACTCCATTGTTGTGGTGTACAGAGCCAAAATAATGAAACATGTGTCAATGTCCAAATATTTATGGACCTGACTGTACTTACGTTGTCTACAAACAAAGTTAATATTGGTCTCATTATTTTCATGTTGTGGATGAAACAAAGAAATGAGATGGATATTCATCAGTGATTAATGTAGACTTGGTGGTAAAGTGCAGGGTCAAAATTAGACTAGGAGTGTATAATATTTGTTCTCCTTTGTTCTATGAGGTGCGTGATGAAAATGAAAAATTAAACTATCCACGAATGAACATCAAATACAGGCTTGTCTTGATCTTATGAAAAGAAGACTCACTCATTATGCATTGGGTGTGGTTTTCACTGGTACTCTCTCTCTCGACTGATTTGAATTGTAAACTCATTTCTCTCTGTTTGCGACCTTGGTCTCCTCTTACTAATTTCCATGGGCGGCAGAGGGTTCAATTTATCACTAACGAATCACCAGAGACCAACGTATCCGCCTTAATCTAATGTCATTAGAGCATGTTAGAAGAGAAAGTTAAAAACATACTCACGTCTTCTACAAACAAAGTTACACTGTAACAAGATAACTGTAGAATGTACACTAAGTAACTAGCTGGCAGCAATTAGCAAGTAAGTAGCTGTAGTATATTTTACATTATGCTTACTGTAAAATGAATCACAGTACCTATGGAATACTGTCATCATTTTTATAGTAATAATCCCAGTACTCATTGTTATTACAGTAGTACAAAATACTGTACTTGTCATCACAGTAACCGTGTACAGTTTACAGCAATCCTAGACTACTGTAACATGCATCACTGTATTCATTGTAATACTGTAAATGAATAACAGTAAAATAATTACATACTGTAAAATGAAGACGCAGTTTCTTTCAACAAAAGTCATTTATTTGAATATTTCAACATTTTAAATACAAATTTTACATTTTGTTTTTAGTTTGTAAAAAAAGGTTTTGTAAGCAACAACATATTGTTATGGTATTCTTGAACATACAGCATTTTAAATGTTCCTCTTTCTTCAAGTTACTATGATAATTTAAACATGTTTTAATTAAAGTAATTTGACAGTAATCTGTAAAATTCAAGCACTGGAAGCAATAAAATATTCAGGTCAAGGGGGAAATGTATAAAAACTATTTTAACTGGAAAAAGTGCAATTTCAAACAATAAAATGTCCATGACTGACTTTATTGTTATTGTATTGAACTGAATCCTCTCCCCGGGCGGTCGGCTTCTCCGTGAACTGGAGTCTCTTCCTGGGCAGGAGTCTTCTTCCTGGGCAGGAGTCTTCTTCCCTGCAGTGGAAGGACAGAGAGACATTGGTTACTGATTCCCATTATAAATACCACAATATGTTTCTACTATGACGATGTCAGCCTATGTGGTGTTTTGTTTCCTGGGATCTTACCAACATGATGAGCCTTGAGGCTCAGCAGGGACACCTGGGCCTCAACATCAGCCTGGTGGAGGTTTCCTGCAACACAAAATAAACAGACAATAGTACCGTATTTATTAGGAGAGACATGGAAGAAACCCTTACTTTGATGTTCCCGGTGTATTTAGGGGGGAAGTGAGAAGTGTAGCGTTAGCTCATAAAACACACGCCATGTTGTGCTGTGTAAAAGTCTGACCTGTTGTGCTGTCTGACCTGTTGTGGCGTTCTGGTTAACTCACAACGTTCTGTCTGTAATTAATGTACATTTGCAAAATGCTGGCAAAAAGGAAATATGAAGGAATAATAATGAGCTTCGTTACCTTGCTGTTGCTGAAGTTGAAGTGGACTCTGGTCAGAATTTCTGTAGCTCTTGCTCCAAAATTGGGTCGAAAGAAGCAAGTGGCCATCAGCACACAACGTTATAGTTACTGTCATCTTTGTGTAACGCAACGGAGGTATAACAATGTCGCTTTCCCCTCTGTCTGCGTGACAGCTAAACCTAACTGTGTTGAACATAATGCTAAAACAAATTATGGTTTGTTGCTGAAAAAGAGAAACTGCTCAAAATTACTGTATTGTGATTCACAGCAACATTCATTCACAGTAAGATTTACCCGGGAAAGAATTTTGACCATGATGCATTGCAGATCTACAGCAACATGCTGTATAGTAGTTCTACAGTACGAATATGGCCAGTATACAGTAATATTACTGTGAAAACTACAGAAACTTGTTACAGTGTAGTCTTGGTCTATGCCATTATTTTCATGTTGGGGATGAAACAAAGATGGATAATTATCATGGATTAATGTAGATGTGGTGGTAAAGTTAGAGTGTAAAAAGCTTATGAATGCCTTGTTTTGATCCAAGTGGATTTTAGGTTTCAAAGTCATCATCATCAACAATTTTGAACACAATGGGTGTTGTTTGAACCTACAGCAGCAGATTTCACAATACACTTCATTCTTTTAAATTAACTCTGCTTTTTACAGGGGTATATATAAAAGGGTAATTTACTGGTATGCTCATACACTCACGATACCTTGTTATTCTTTGTGTCATATCTCACTCCCAAGTGAATTTACACCAGTTCAAAACCCCATTTCTCACTAAAATATTTCATCCATTTAGAGGCAGTAAACAGAATTGCGCAACACTTTTACGCTGCACTTTTACTAAACGTGTGAATTTTTCCGGATCTCAAGTTGGATCTTAATATTCTCTCTCGTAATTTCTCGAGTAACAATCTGTAATTTCCCGCTTAAATTACATATTGTAGCCCGGTACCCTTGAGAAACAGAACCAGATGGTCCGAGGCCTGAGCTGCGCTGATCTTCTGTATTTTCCTAATTGCAGCCTGACGCAGTAGGATATGCAAGAGCAGAAGGAAAGACGCCGTCTCACTGCTCCACCCTGGACTGATTTGAATTGTAAACTCGTTCAGGGTCAAAATTAGACTAGGTTCTCCTTTGTTCTAGGTGAGTGCTGAAAATGTACATTAAACTATCCACGAATGAACATCAAATACAGGCTTGTGTTGATCTAATGAAAAACTCATTATGCATTGGGTGTGGTTTTCACTCGTACTCTCTCTCGACTGATTTGAATAGTAGACTCGTTTGTCTCTGACATTGCCTCAATTCTTACTGATTTCCATGTGATTTCCATCTATCACTAACGAATCAGCAGAGACCAACGCATCTGCCTTAATCTAATGTCGTTAGACCGTCTTAGAAGAGAAAGTTAAAACATAACTATCCTACGATGTCAGGCTATATTGAGAAGTCAAGCAGTAAATGTCAAATGTATTGGTTATTCAAGAGTGGTGTTGGACAACCTGCAGTTTTAACGTAGGGCCCTGGTCTTTCACTGCAGTTTAACATAGGAAGTTGTTGTTTTTAATTCCAGAGTAAGAATAACTAAATACCTTATTTGGGCAAAGGAGGAAGCACCATCTCCCCCAGCCAAGTAGACTAAAAACCTTACATAGACAAAAAGCGAAGTAACGGACATTGGGGAATCTGTAAAGGCCCAAAAAGCAGAACAACCCTTCGTAAGTTCCTGTGAAGGCTGGCAGGATGTAAGATGTGCCTGACTAGATATACACAAGGCCCAGTTTCATCTCGGAGGAGAGTCGTAAAATTAAGATACGCAGATGAAGCAGATGTTTTTTGGGAGATAAAGTAAAATTGTGTTACGTGGGTGTTTATTTTAATATGACATAGTGATGCTCAGGTTTTGGGATACAAGGTGTGTCTATTAGAGATCTTTATCCACCTTGCATAAGAGTATAATATATGTAGGTGATGCTCTTACCATATAGAATCAGAATCAGAATCAGAATCAGCTTTAATGGCCATGTAAATTTTCACATACATGGAATTTGACTCCGGTTTCACTTGCTCTCGTACTTTTTTCCACACACAATATACAAGATAAATATAAAAAATATAAAAAGGACATTAAAGACAGTAGTAAAACAACAAAAAAGTGCAGATAGTGCAGATGAAGAGTCTGTTTAACTGTTCATCTGAGTGACGGCCAGTGGGAAGAAGCTGTTTCTGTGTCTGGTGGTTTTGGCGTACAGAGCTCTGTAGCGCCTTCCAGAGGGGAGGAGTTGGAACAGCTTGTGTCCAGGGTGTGAGGGGTCTGTGGTGATCTTTACAGCCCGCTTCCTGACTCTGGCGGTGTGCAAGTCCAGGATGGAGGGCAGGCTGGAACCAATGGTTCTCTCTGCAGACCTGACGATCCGTTGGAGTCTGACTCTGTCCTGTTTGGTGGCCGATCCAAACCACACAGTGATGGAGGAGCAGAGGACAGACTGGATGATGGCGGTGTAGAACAGGATCAGCAGCTCCTGAGGCAGGTTGAACTTCCTGAGCTGGATCAGGAAGTACAGCCTCTGCTGGGCCTTTTTCCGGATGGTGTTGATGTTGGCGATCCACTTCAGGTCCCGGGAGATTGTGGATCCTAGAAACTTGAAGGTCTCCACCGCAGAAACAGTGCTGTTGTGTATTGTTAGGGGGGGGTAGTGTTGGGGGGCTCCTCCTGAAGTCTACTGTCATCTCTACAGTTTTGGCCTTGTTCAGCTCCAGGTGGTTCTGACCACACCAGAGGACCAGGTGTTCAACCTCCCGTCTGTACGCAGACTCGTCGCCGTCGCTGATGAGGCCGATGACCGTTGTGTCGTCTGCGAATCAATGCTTGGCCAAATGTATTATGAAACAAGAAGAATTGTAAACTCATGTCTTTATTAAGTTCATATGTACAATCATGATGTTTAATGTTCATTCATACTTTGTAACACAATGTGATTTTTTGATAAAAAAATATCGAACTGGGAACTTGGGCTCGTCAGACTGAAGTGTCAAAAAAGGAGAAGTTAAAAAATTAGCAGAAAAAGTGGGGGCTTTGAGAAAGTCCATCTTCCCTCAGCATCCTCTAAGGGAGTCAAGAGGTTAGATATAGGACCACAAGTCAAGAGTTTAGTCAGATGCATTTTGACGTGTTAGGTGAAGGTCGTAGCAATACGTAGGTGTAGTTGAATAAATTTGTTTCTCCGCACTTTCAGTAAAGCCTCTATTCTCCTAAATTATCTCCTAAAAAGTACTTTTGAAGTTACATTTGTAACTTGTACATCCTTTTCTATATTTTGTTAAGATAAATATTGATTGTATTGCAGTCTAAATCAAGTCAGCGCGTCCGTAGCCTTTTCTTTCGTCTTCTTTAATTCTCGTTGATGGAACCACCTGAGAGCCAGAAGCAGAGCTTCAGACGACCCCGAGGTGAGTTAGAGGCACATCCACCACGGCTACACTCACTGATATCTATATAAATATACAGGATACACTCACTGATAAATATATAAATATACACTTACATAACAGACACATATTTGGTGTAACTATTAGAGAGAGATCACTGGGCCTGGTTGACCTCTGGATTCTCCCTAAGTATAAGTATTAAATCCCCTCGCAAGAGTTTGTCATACATTTATTTTCAGTATGTTGATAACAGCCGACAGCGTAAGATAAATAAGGTTGTCCCTCTCTCTCGTTGTGTTTGGTGACTTATTCATCTATTTGTTTGGGAGTTTGGGAAAAGAGTCCAACTCCATAATTAAAACCGGGTTGTTTTCTCTGCGGAGATCCGCTCGAGGCCGTCGAGGTGGCGGTTTTCTTGTAGGACTAACACTTTCACTGCAAATATAAAGCGCACCAGTTTAACAGGGTCAAATCAAACAGGTCAAATCAAATTCAAAACCATTTTGTAATCATGTCATGTCATTTTGTCCCATTCATTTCTCAGTATGTTGGCGTAAGGACGTTTACTAGTTACAGTTTCAAAGTAGCTCCCCAATACAGCTGAAATGTAATACATGTAGTGTATTTTAATAACAATATCCTATCAACAATGGGCATTTTCCCATATGCAGATCTTTGACATATGTCAAGTTAATTTAAGCATTTATTAAAGCTTCAAATGAAACATCTGAAACATTGGAAGAAAAACTTACGTCTGGTTCTGATAGTTTTTCTGAAATAGTTGTAAAAGTACTTTGTGTAGCTCTTGTACACGACACATGGGTACTTTTAACCAACTGCACCAAATGGCCTCAAGATGGCACTGTTGCTCAGTTCTTAGAAGGACAGTTTGCTTGACACCAAGTCATCCAGTAAAACAAGGACTCAAACTTACAGTGTTCTCTTTATTTTGGGCTGAACCTGGATGGGAATCAAACTGAGAGAAGAACACCAACAGAGGACACATGAGGACAATCATGTCAAGTGTCTTCTTTTCTTCTCCAGTTTGCATTAGGAATCATTGCAGATATTTTGAATACTTCAACTTCTTTAAAGGCCTTGGCTATTGAGTCCATGTTGCTTTGGGGAAACTGTGTGATTGATAGGAGGCCCACGTGCAACATAAATGCTATAATCTGCCGTTACCTTACAGTTATTATGTTCACAGTATTAATACAGTATTACGAGTTCCATAATCCCTGGCCGTCACCATCTTGTTTTTTTGCAACCAGAAGTAACACGAGAGGGCGGAGCCAAGTGCAACCGAACGCTGAACGAGACTAGTAGAGAGAGAATGCAGCTTTAACACATGAAGCATATACTTCTATACAACCAGAGGAGTCACCCCCTGGTGGTCAGGAGAGAGAATGCAGCTTTAACACATGAAGCATAGACTTCACTTTTCAGAACTGGAGGTTGCCGTCTGGTTGGACCAATTACAACAATGTTAATGTGTTAATCCCACCTGGATCACATTTACATTTTTTTTCCCACCAGCTGTCATGTCACTGTCCAATAGCAACATTTCATATTTCATATTTCATGTGTAATATGTGAACCCAACCATTCAGTCCGATTCCATCCTATTTTAGTTTTTCTAAGTACGGTTTACGTATTTATGACACTTGTATTGTATTTTGTACTCTTGTTGTCTCACTTCCCACTTTGCTGCTGTAATAACAGAACAGTCCTTGATGTTTTGAGCTGGCACCATCAGACCTCTGCTCTGGACTTCCTCCACCACTCTCCGATGAACAAAGTGCTCCGCTGCATCAATCAACCATTAACATTAAAGTCTTTAAACCACGTATTTACTGTATGTTTACACTACGATGAGTTAAAACCATGCAAGCGGGTGGTGTGAAGTAAGCCCTTTGTATACATCGGCCATGCCGGACTCCTCCACATCCAAACAAGACCTGCTGGAGAGTTTTTTAACGCTTTGAAAACTTGTACGTCTGAAAAAAAAGAGCAGCTTCACAGGAAATAAGGAACAGGTGGAGTTTTGACAACATCTAATAACGTCTGAAGGGATTTATGAGCCGGAGAGGTTGGAAAATTGTGTCAATCCATTGCGGAAAATGTAATCCTTGAATATTTATTAAAGCGTGAAAGCCTTATATGAGAAAAACACACAGTCTTTGTTTAGAACAGTAAAAGCCAATAAAGGAAACAAAGGAAAGAGCATATGATGTGATGCCTCACAGTTTATGTATTAATCCTTGTCTTTACACAACATGATCAAATACAACGTAAACACACTTGAAGTGAAGCGACATTTCTAGATTTCTAAAACATTTATTCCCAAATTAGCACTGTAATGTAAATACTGCATTCGACCTCCTCTGCTGCGTGTTGTCGTCTCTCCAATGCAGTTTTAGTTCAGCACGTGAACCATAATGAAAAGAGTCTGCAGGGTAAGCAGAGCTCTGTGTTTATGGAGACACGGGACTCTGCAAGCAAATTAGAATGATAGCTTTTGGTATTTCATAAACAACGTTCCTTGAATTCTCTGTAATGTGTCCGCACTCGGGGACAAGAGGAGAAAAGAGTTCCTGGACTTCAGAAATAACATTTGGAATAAAAGCGGGATTCGTCTTAAAATTTCTAACATTTTAAGACGAATCCCGCTTTTATTCCATATATATATATATATATACATATATATATATATATATATATACACATATATATATATATATATATATATATATATATATATATATATATATATATATATATAAGCATATTATTATATAATACATACATATTTATATATATATATATATATATATATATATATATATATATATATATATATATATAAATAAATATGTATATATATTTATTATAAATAAATATATATATATATTAATTTTATTTATTATATATATCTTTACTCTTTTTAAAGCTGCAGTTTGTGAGTAATTCCAGCCGGTTCCCACTCTCAATCACTTCGTTTCCAAGCACCAAATATTGTGTATTTGGGTGTTTCCCTGGATAATAAAAGATTATATTCCACTAATATTCCCGGTTACTTGCAGCTGTGCGCGCTCTGATTAACATGAACCGTTAACGTGATGACCCTTTGACGCTTATCGAAGTGAGAATGTGTAATTCAGAAGAACCAGTGGAACGTATTCAGGTTCACTTAATTTATTCACCCCGACCCCCCAAAAAAAGTATGAAACGCTTGAACAAAATGAAACAAAATTAAACTTCTTTTCTCACAATAACAAAAATGACAGATTCCACAAACTGTATACATCGACTGCATTCATTTAAATTCACTGGTGGTGTCACAATAAAAAGCAATGGGATCCTCCTGCTATCCCCACTGTGTCTGTACACAGTGCACAGTACATGACTGTATAGTATAATATAATATATAATATTATATAAATATATAACAGGTAACACTTTAACTCCGCCTATTGAGCTTTTAAAGACAGTATTTAAAACATTTGATGAATGGTTTACGACACACAATAATGTAACTGTAAGCATTTATTTGCGTGTGTGTCAGCAATGAAAACCGACTGGTGTGGAAACAGTTAACGCAGTAAAACAGTTGTATTCATATAAAATGTGTCTTTATAGGAGACGTTGTAGTTGTTGACAGACACTGCAAATGAATAAACTCATGTTTTAAATGTCACCAAAGAGCCGCGGTCACGTTTCCATCCAAGTGAAGCGCACATTTTAACCACGTTTTCCAGAAAAGTGTCCAAACAAAAAGCGAGTTTGTGTATTTTCCCTTCGTGAATATCAAGAGTGGAGCGCATGGAGATAAACAGCAGCCGGCGCTCATTCAGCCGGCGGCCGCCATTGAAACGCAGTTAAAAAAGAGCGCCAGTCAAACCTCAAACTATGACGGAACAAATCTTCCTCCTCGGCTAAATGTTAAAAATAAACAAATCCTATTTTTTTTATATTTCCACAGATTCCACAGACTTTTTTAAGTGCAAAACAGCCATAAAAGCAGGTGGACAAAAGCACATTTCATATTTCTCATTGATTTATTTAATCTGATGTAGGGCTGTTAGTATACCGGATGAACCGGTATAGGTTTTCCATACAGTATGAATTTTTCATATACCATCATACCAGTCGCCGCGCTTTGGCAGCCAACAACATTTAACATTCACAGCTTCAAGCTGAAGGAGCAGCGGACGGAGCTACTTAGCTCTCATGGAGACTCAGTTGACTTATGGTTTGAAGGGAATGACATCGTCAAAATGCATGCTGGGTAAATTACTTCGCCAAAATACCCGCCCACACAGGAAGACTCTTCATGTGCAGGAAGAAGTCTCTTCCGGTGCGGCTGAGTGGGCGGGCTTTACCCAGAATGCATTTTGTCGATGTCATTTCTTTGAAACCGTGAGTCAACCTCTATCCGTGAGACATAAGTAGCTCAGACCGCTGGACACGCAGCTGTGACTGTAAACATGAAATGTCGCTGCCTGCCGAAGAATGGCAATAGTCGTTACGGCTGCGCATGCGCCACCAGTATGAAGGGATATGAAATAACTACATTCCCCTGGGTCCTAAATCCCTCCAGGTTTAGCTTCCTAACACAACCTATGTACAAACAGCTGCTGGCCAGTTGCGAGCGAGTGCTGAATAACGATGGCGGGCGGTCCTTTTCGGCGTCAATAAATTAATGTGTTTATTCGGAAAACAAAAATACCGTGATATACCGTGAAACCGCGAGAATCCGACAAAATACAGTGATATGGATTTTTGGCCATACCGCCCAGCCCTAATCTGATGCATGGATATAAATACCCAACATGGCACTTGATTATTACACTTAAGGCCCTGAGTCTGCGCTTCGTCCCAGCGTTTCACCCGAAAAAGTATATATTCTTTGCATTCTATTATCAATTTGGGCTTTCACTCGTGCTCGACGCGCCGGAGGAGGGGAGGGGCTTATCTCCCTGGAACCATGGAAGAAATAACCACGAGCGTCCATCTTGTCTGGGTTTCACAACATCACCCAGGGGCGATCGGTAGATTCCATGGAGCTGCATTCACTGCATAATGATGCAGATTTGTAAAAAGTCTGAATTCATGTTTTGTCATTGATGACAGGAAGAGAATCACAGCTGCGATCGGCTTTTTGCTTGAAAGTTGAAAAAGGTAGGCAATTGAGGCAAGTGCACGTACCCGTGTCATGAATTACGTGTTTCCTTGCGTATGCTCCCGGCTCTGCATTGACTTTGTGTGTAATCTAGTAGCGCGAAAAAATGTGCGCCACGTTTGGTGTGAACTCTTTTAAAAGACTTCGTATAGACGAGCTCGTCACATCTCAATCTGCTCGGAGAGACTCACAGTAATAAAACGCTCACCGGCAACAATCGACCACGACGCGCTTCTCTGTTATCTTCTACAGTGACGTCAGCAGCTTCTTCTTCTTGAACTTCTCTGCAGACGGCCTCACTGGGAACATTAACTTTACAGACGGCAGCGTCCAGGCTCAGGCCTCATCAGAGTGAGGCTCCATTCAAGGTTCAATACAGATACAAATACGCCAAGAACACGGAGCTTTGCATCGACGGTGCAAACACGCGGTCCTCGTTCTCCGGATGCAACCGGTCCAGCGTTCACCAAAGTCTTTTCAATCAACCCAGCTCTTCAAATCTCCTTAGGCCTATGTGAGCATGTCCTTCTGTCCGTCTCCGCCCGCCTCGGCCCTCAGCGGCTCCAGGTCGTCCTCGGAGCTGCAGGCGCTGTGCCGCCTCGCCCGGGAGAAGAACCTGCGCCGCGGTTGGTGGGCGCTGAGGTCCAGAAGGTCGAAGGAATCGGAGGAGAAGAGGCTGTCCTCGCTCACCACGCTGGAGGGACGGCTGCGGCGGCCCTCGGCGCCCCGGAGGAGCTGCTGCAGGGCCTCGGGGAACGTCGCCGCGGGGGCCGAGCGGAGCTCGTCGGGGAGATCCAGACTGCGGGAGAACTTGCCGTTGCGCTTCAGAATCCCCTTCCTCCTCCTCACCGCCTCGGCGCGCACGGCGGGGCTGCCGTCTGCCGCTGGGAGACCCGGGCGCTGTGTGTGGGAGCACAGATCCGCCGCACCGCCTTTCACCTCGGCGGAGGTTGAGCCGCGACCCGACTCCCCTCCGCACAAGTTCTTCAGTATCCCCTTCTTGGGCATCTTGGATGAGGGCTGACTGAAGGCGGAGGCAGGCGGCGGGCCGGCGGACAGCACATCGTCACGCATGTGGGAGAGTGTATGCGTCCGGTAAGGCCGGGGAGCAGCGAGGCCAGGCTGGGAGGGGTTTTCTTTCGGAGCGCTGGGGAAGACCGAGTCAAAGCTCCTCTGGGGTTTCAGGATACTTTTGGGTTTCTTTCTCTCAGTGGTGGAAGCGGAGGAAATCGCACCGGAGGAGGCAGCTGCGGCACAAATGCCGCCACAAGCTCCCGGTGCAGTCTGGGGGATTGTATTCTCCTTGCGTGACTTCCTCAGGCTCGACATTCCCCCTCGGACCCTTCCTCCTCCTCCACCTCCTCCACGGTCGCTCTTCAGAGGAAAGCTGAAGTAAAAGGGGTGTGGCGGAGAGGAGGCGTCTGAGGACAGGCACGCCGGGTCGACGGCCATGTCGCTGGTCGCCGCGACCCGACTCTGCCAGTCGATGTAGCGGGCCAGCAGCGGGGAGGGGCACTCCTGGTGTGGGGGCGAAGGGCAGTCACACACGCTCTCTTCAAAACCCCAGTTCACCCACCAGTGGTTGGCCACGTCCTCTATCGTGGCCCGCTCGTCCACGGTCACCGCCAACAGCCAGTCGATGAGAGCGCAGGCGTCTGGAGGGAGCAGAGTCCACGTTATTTACGGGACGGGGTGAATAGGAAAGACAGTGTCGACGGCGGCGCTGTGCAGGGCTACCTGAGGGCGGGTCGGGTCTGCGGTAGCGACCCTGGCTGATCTGCTCCGTGAGCGCGGCGTGGCTGACCCCGTCGAACGGCATGCTGCTGTACACCAGCGCGTAGAGCAACACGCCCAGCGCCCAGCAGTCCACCTGCAGCACACACAACACGTCACGCACGAGAAAACCCACAAAAATAAATGCATTCAGGCTTCGATTTAACACAATGAGGTGGTGCTTTATTTGATATCATTTTAAGTGTGACAAAAATATGTAAAGATGACATTTCATCAAATCTTCCAGACCCGTTTGCCGTGAGAGAACCAGGAAATGAGTCGGCTTATTTGTACTTCCTGTTCCCTCATCTCTAAGTGAACGTGTTGTTTTTGGCTAAGAGATTTTAACGTTTTGTTCTCTGATATTTAAAACAGGTCAGTGAACGCCCCTCTGGTGGATCTCAATGAGTCTAAAGGAGATGACTGAGCTTCCTCACTAGGACACTAGTCCTTCTTCAGCTTAGTGGAGGAGACATGAAGTCATGTGACCGTGGTGGAGCTCCTCTATAGGCTAACATGAAGTCATGTTACTGTGATGGAGTTCCTCTATAAACCAACGTTAGCTTCTTACTTTACACTTCAAACATCATTAAAGTTAATTAGTGAAGATTATCTTGATCAACTAACAGGTTAATAATAATAATGTTTGTTTGCCATTAAGTTTATTTTTCTGGAATAAAATCCCGGTGGACGTTTGTTGCGCCAACCACTGCTAGGCTAAGCTAAGCTAACCTTCTGCGTTGGCCTGCGAAGAATATGCCATCCCTGCAGCATTTAGTTAATACAGTATGTGTTTATTAAGAGAAGATCGTAGTGGCGATCCCACGGAGAATCATCTCTCGACTCACGACCGACCATTCATGGTTTTGATTGGTTGTGGTTGGTTCTGTTTGGTTTTTGGTTGTTTTTGGTTGGTTCTGGTTGGTTTTGGTGCATTGTTCCAGAGGGGCCTCCCTGCAGCATTTAGTGAATATGTGTTTATTAAAGAGAAGATCAAATCACGCTGAACACTAAAGGTGTCACTTGTAGTGGCGATCCCACGGAGAATCATCTCTCGACTCACGGCCGACCACTTTATGGTTGGTTCTGTTTTGTTTTGGTTGGTTGTGGTTGGTTTTTGGTTGGTTTTGGTTGGTTGTGGTTGTTTTTGGTTGTTTTGGGTTGTTTTTGGTTGGTTCTGTTTGGTTGTGGTTGTTTTTGTTTGGTTTTGGTTGGTTCTGTTTGGTTTTTGGTTGTTTTTTGGTTGGCCCTTGTGCTGACTCACCTCTGGCCCCTGGTAGGGAAGTCCTTTCACTATCTCTGGGGCAGCGTAGAGCGGACTTCCACAGTACGTCTGCAACAAAGTGCCCCGATGGAAGTGATTGGAAAGGCCAAAGTCAGCCAGCTGCAGAGAAAGAGAGAACATCAAACAGTGTGATTGTAAGTACGTTGGGTCCTTCATTACTGCAGCCGCTGTGGCAACTACACAAACAACTAGTATATATTACAAAAGGACATTATAGTGTAGCTCAGTACCTCCCGGAGGATATAACAACAAAACCTTGTGTCTAAAATACAACCCAAAACTACAGTACGATATTTGGTTACATCTTTGCACTATTGTTTTCTTAGTTAACTTAATTTAATATTATTCTATTACATTTTTAAAATATATTGTGCATTTTTATATTTAATATTGCTTTATTTATATATATATATATAAATGCTGCTGGAGCAAAACAATTTCCCCTCGCAGGATTAATGAAGTATCCAACGTGTGGACACATAAACAAAAGGGTCACAGATTATTTAACTAGACAACATTCTGGACTAATCAGTCAACACTGAACCCTTTATAGATTCTCCCCCTCATGAGATCCGGATTCCTTTTCGGTGAGCGAGCTGCAAACTCTCAGCCGTGTGGCAAAAGGCAACAACAACTGAACACAACTCCTTTTAGAGGAGCCACAGATAGGCGTGCCGGTCAAAGTGTGCGTGAGGAAAGAGGAGCCGGGCCAAAAACATCCGGGCTGCTTTCGCTCACGTGACGGAAGAACCACTCACTCGAGGCGCCTCTCTATCTGGAGAGAGCGTTAACGCTATCAGCCCCTCTGGTGTCAGAGATACTCAGCGTGACAGCTTTATTTCCGTGGAACGCAGACCTCACAGGCGGGAGATGACATCGTGTCTACGAGCTGTTGATGTTCTACGTGAGGCAGTGTGTGTGTGTGTGTGTGTGTGTGTGTGTGTGTGTGTGTGTGTGTGTGTGTGTGTGTGTGTGTGTGTGTGTGTGTGTGTCCGTCCTGCAGGATACATGTAATAAAAATAGAACAGGAGTAGAACAGACATTCCCGTTCAAGTTGTCATTGTTATGTGTGCCGCTGTCATTTGGTAAAACTCCATCCTCACACTCTCTCTCGTCACCGAAACACACTGATGTCAACAGATGAGCGGCAACTCGGTTCGGCTTATTTTATGCAACTCCACCGTGCTTTAATGCTTTGATGCTACACCGGGTTACGGAAAACATTAAAGCGCGTAAACAAGTTCTAGTAGAAACCCCAAAATACAAGTATGGACCAGGAAATGAGCAGAATGTGTGACTTTTAATTACAGATCAGATACATTTAATAACAAGCATATTTCTGGGTAGAAATAAAACCGGAGTGGAGCAGACATTCCCGTTCAAATCAACGTAGCAGGACGGTCCGAGCGGCGGCCATTTTTGTGTGCACCGCAGCTAACGTCTGTATAAAGTAAGCTGACTGATGGCAAATTGACTCACTGAGGTTTTGCATTAACGACCAAAACGAGCAGCAAATGTACTTATAAATGTGCTTCATCCACACTGCTATCGCCAAATAAACGACAGCTTCGTTTGGCTCATTTTCTGTAACCGATCTGGCATGAAAGCACGGTGGAATCAAACAAACTAGCTAAGTAGCTAGCGGATAGCTGGCTAGTTAGCTAGCTGGCTAACTCCACCATGCTTTAATGCTAGCGCACAGAAAATGAGCCGCACAGCGGGCTGGACGAGGACGAGCTGCTCTGTTTCTGGAGAGCTGCGACGTCACTTTACGACGTGTTTTTTTCGGCATAGCAACTAACAAAAGAGAGATGCACGTTTGCTAAACCACAACTTTGTTTAATGCATGTGTTATTGAAAACATATACACGTGTTAAAATACTTTATAAATTAGACCAAATTAATTAATTCAGGCCGAGTTAACAGGCTCTGGTTTGTTTCAAACCAGCCACAACACGTCATTTCCTGCTGGGAGAGGCCGATGCGGTGAACCGCAGGTTTGTGATGACTGCAGTGTTTTCTCTTGATGGACACGCAGAGCAAACTTATATTAAAACTATTAAAAACCCTCCTCACGGCGCGCATGCCACTGGATTCCCGGCATTTCCCCCTTCGGCCGTGCACAGCTCCCTGAGGAGAGGGATACCCAAATAAGGCCAACGAGACCTCCTGGGTTCTCTCAAGAGACCTGGAAGTACGTTGGTGCTGGTTCAGCTGAACAACGCATTAAAAGGACTGGGAGACGTATGTTCTGCATGTGCACTTTGTTAGATAATCACTACCAGCAGCACTCTGGTGAAGCTTCATTCCAGGAGCGGTGGAAAGAGACTGCTCAAGGTCTCGGCCTTCACGTTCCAGAAGGTGATGATCGGAGGATCCATCATGATAACGGAAGATGTATTTGACGCTCAGGTCAAGACTTTCAAATATTTTCCAAAACATGCATCATTGTCACGGTTTGGTTTGGGACTTACCTTCACATTGAACTCTTGATCTAGAAGGATGTTCTCCAGCTTGAGGTCTCGATGTACAACACCGTTCTGCAAGAGAGGAGAGACACATGAGGTCCTGAGCGGCTCCTCCTCCCGTCTACAGGGAGAACCCTCTGCACGCAAACAGCTAACAGCTAACCCATGTTAAGACTGAAGGGTCGGAGGTTTGTAGTATAAACCCAGCCTGAATGGAACGTTTTATTTATCATTTTATAACCATTAACATTCCACTCTTGTGGTGCAGGGCTGTTTAAGGTGCTTTGTTTGGGTTGATTCAAATAATCACATGGGAACCCACAAGAGGCCGCAGAGTCCAGACTGCTGTGGAGCCGAGTGAGGAGGACCACTGTCGCTTTAAGAGGTTCACTTGAAGGGAGAATGCAGCTTTAACACATGAAGCATATACTTCTATACAACCAGAGACCCTGGTGGTCACTAGAGAGAATGCAGCTTTAACACATAAAGCATAGACTTCTATACAAACAGAGGAGTCACCCCCTGGTGGTCAGTAGAGAGAATGCAGCTTTAACACATGAAGCATAGACTTCTATACAACCAGAGGAGTCACCCCCTGGTGGTCAGTAGAGAGAATGCAGCTTTAACACATGAAGCATTGTGTTTACCATCCGTATATTTTCTTTGATCCGTAAATGGTAACGGGTCTACGGTGAATCATTTAAGTTCAGGACTAAAAAGGGCTTTACTACCCGTCCCACGGAATATTTTACTTGCTTCGACCTTTAAGTCCAACGACTTCACAACAAACGTTTTAAAGGTCACACAAACTGTAACAAACAAATCAAGCAGTAAAGCTCCCGTGAGGTATTCATGCAGCTGGAAATCCATTTATCTTGGTGTAGATTAGTCTGTGATCATCGTCATCGTCGTCATCGTCATCGGAGCGTGGAGGTTTTTGTTGCTTAACAGGCGAGGCGGTCTCCCCAGCTCCTCGGGTGAACGGATGAAAGCGTTTTCCATGCTTCATCTTTGGTGAATGAGAAGAGACAATCGTTCTAGATGACTGCGACCACCCAGGGAATCTGCAGGGAAACTTCAACTCTAAAGCGCCGGCAGTTTCTCTTAAAGCCGCCTAAGGGGCCAGAATGGCCTCCGTCCTCTCTTCAGCTAAGGACATCCTGAGGAGCACTTCAGAGGAGGAAATGACCCCTTGACCTCAGACAATGTTTTGTGCACAGTATGTACAGTATGTGAGCCTGTGTGTGTGCGTGTGTGTGCGTGTGTGTGTGCGTGTGCAAGGCACAGAGAAAAAAAACAGAAGACAAAAATCGATGTGGTGCAAAACGATATTATTTTTGCTACTTTTAGATGAACAGATTCTGAGAATAGCTACCAAAACAAAAAGAAACGACTGAACTATTCTGATTCTTCTTTTGAAGCCGGTGCCCTGCATACCTCAGAGGCACATTCAATAATTCATTCATGCTGGAACATTCATGTCTATTTTGGGACATATTCGAGGGCATTTAAGGAGCGTAACATCTACGACAGGAGCTGAAAGGTAATCTCTGGCTCCTCCATGAATCCCCTCACGATGAAAAAAAATAAAAACCAAAACATTTCTTTCGTGTTTAGCTCAGCTGACTGCAGGGCACCGAGCCTCACTTCCTCACTTCACGGATTTATTGTTTTCTGTCCTCGTCTGATTGTTCGTATAGTTGTTTTTTATGCTGTTATGCATTATTTATATATATATTTTTCATATTTTTATATTTTTTATAATATTTTATAATTTTTGGGTATTTTTTTGTAATGTTGTATTTAATTGTTTTGTTTATTTCTATATATATTTTTATATTTTATATATTTTTTTATATTTTTTTTATAATATTTTTTTATTTAAATGTTCTCTTTAGTTTAATTTATTTTTAATTTATTTTTAATTTATTTTTAATTTATTGTCTTGTTTAAGGTAATGTGGAACTTGTATAAACTTAAAATAAAATGATTGAAAGAAAGATCCTCACGTACTGCACTTCTGTATTAATAGGATTTATAATTTCTGTTTCCTGGCCACGGGCGTTGATTTAATGTACACAACAATAAGTGTGTGTGTGTGTGTGTGTGTGTGTGTGTGTGTGTGTGTGTGTGTGTGTGTGTGTGTGTGTGTGTGTGTGTGTGTATATGTGTAGTGTGCATACCTTGTGGCAGTAGTGGACGGCGGATGCGATCTGTCTGAAGATGCTCCTGGCCTCCGCCTCCGGCAGCCGCCTCCTCTCCTGGACGTAGTCGTACAGCTCCCCCCGGCTGGCGTACTCCATCACGATCACGATCTTGTCCCGGCTCTCGAACACTGCAGAGGACACGGTGAGGACGAATGTGTTTGAGTCGTGAGAAGAAGGAACCAGAAGCCGTGCACGCGGTGGTGGAGGTTTACTCATAGTCTGTATGTGAGGAGTGGAAGTAGTCGCCGTCACGTCACCCGTTGGTCTTGAGGCCGCCGCCATTTTGTTTTTTTGGAAGTGACACAGCGAGACATTTTCAGACGACCAAAATGTGACAATTAAGTTTCATGAAGTGACAACTAATTGTGAGAGGTTAAACCCCTTGAAAACTGTGGAGCCCATATGGGATCTATGGCAGATATTGCTATAAAAACTGTATAATTCACTACTTCATTTACTCATAACCAGCAACATATAGACTGATATGTACACATCTGAACACACAACTCACATTATACTCTTTTATTACAACCAAAATTATTCAAATAGCCCTAGTGGTTGCAGAGATACACCTTTTTTAGTTTGGGTATGCAATTTTCGAGTAGAGGCCTAAAAATAGGTTGGTTTTCAAAAGGTTAAGGTTGTCGTCTAAACTTTAGTCGTCTAAAGTTGTGAGCGGAAAACACGGACAACGCCGTAGTAGAGACCTGTCAATCACAACGTAGCCCCGCCCTCAAAGATACCCTGCTGCTAGGTGGGTTCTAGATGAAACCCTTGGCATATGAAAGGGTTCTCGGTAGTTGATGAATGGTTTATTTAATAAGGGGGCAGTGCACATTAATAAAAAAACATTTCTGTTAAATGTGCCAGAGTTAGCCAAGAGGCTATTTTCCTTCTGTAGTCCCGAGAGGCAGATGTTAAAAAACTAAAACAAACTTAAAAACAGAAATAAAATGAAATATACAAAGCTATAATACGCTTTTACAATATGTGCACAACAGTAGAACCCCCTGGACCTTCAAGAGGTGGAAAGGTTTTGGAAGGAACCTCC
Source organism: Myoxocephalus aenaeus (assembly GCA_038501785.1). Lineage (NCBI taxonomy): Eukaryota > Metazoa > Chordata > Actinopteri > Perciformes > Cottidae > Myoxocephalus > Myoxocephalus aenaeus. The sequence goes on along the minus strand of JBAMJR010000525.1, from coordinate 47,902 downwards.
AGAGAGGGTGGAAGAAGCTCCATCGGGCTTTATGGGGGAATAAAAGAGTCAATCCATTGTTGTTTCTTTGGTCTTGAAGTAGGATTTGTTGATAGAAAGTCTGCAGAGTCTCTTGGTATTCGACGTAATAATGACCCCCATTGGCCTCTGGGACTTATCCCTGTTGGACGTGTGCGTGGCGTGTTTGCAGACTCACCCTCGTGGAAGCGTACGATGTTGGGGTGCCTCAGCGAGGCCGTGATCTCGATCTCTCTCTGGATGTGAATCCGGTCCAGGTCGTCTGTGATGCGCTCTTTGCGGATCGACTTGATGGCCACCTGAGAACGAAGACGCACCGTTCAGTCCGTGCATGTCACCACTCTCTAGAGTTCCTCTTTCAGAGCGAGAAGACAGCCGCAGATTATCAGTTTGTCTGTTTTCACAGATCTGGTGCCATCACACACACATTCATCTTTCATTCATTCTTCTGCAAACTAGTTAAAGTGACAGTGAGGAACTTATATCTGGTCCTGAAGGAGTCTCAGTCTAGTCCTGGTCCTCTATAGACCTCAGTGTAGTCCTGGTCCTCTATAGACCTCAGTGTAGTCCTGGTCCTCTATATACCTCAGTGTAGTCCTGGTCCTCTATAGACCTCAGTGTAGTCCTGGTCCTCTATAGACCTCCATGTAGTCCTGGTCCTCTATAGACCTCAGTGTAGTCCTGGTCCTCTATAGACCTCAGTGTAGTCCTGGTCCTCTATAGACCTCAGTCTAGTCCTGGTCCTCTATAGACCTAAGTGTAGTCCTGGTCCTTTATAGTCCTCAGTCAAATGAGAAGTTTTCTAAAGGGATCCTGATGCTCAGAGACACTACCACTTTAGACCACAGGGGGCGACATAATCAACACTACCACTTTAGACCACAGGGGGCGACATAATCAACACTGCCACTTTAGTCCACAGGGGGCGACAGAACCAACACTACCACTTTAGTCCACAGGGGGCGACAGAACCAACACAAAGTGACTGTTCCTTGTCGAAGCTTTCAGAATCAGAAAACGTTTATTTGCCAGGGATGTTTACACAAACAAGGATTTTTTTTAGGCGGAAGGTGCATACATTAGACATGAGACGTTAGACAAGACAATCAACAATCAACGACAACAACAGTGCAATGGGTATTAAATTAAGTATAAGATAAAATTTCACTCTTTTTCTTCCCTCACACATCGAGTCCCTAAAAGCAGTGAACAAACAACATAAAAGCTCAGTTTGTTTATTACGTGCATGGAAACAAAGACATGCTGTTGGTGTAATTATAAAATCACTCTGTGGGCATTAGAGGTGATTATGAGGGTTTAAGAGCTGGACGTGTGAGAGCAGATCCTGTGATCTGAGCACGCTCAGAGGCAGGAGGTTGACAGCTGCACTGTTCACACTCTGCTTCCTTAATCCCAAACACTCTGCACCCCGATGTGCACCCCGACCACCGGACACACACGTGCACCAACACACACACACACACACAGCATGAGCCCCTGAACCGCTCTGGATGTTACTGTCATGGACTGACTCCATACAAGGACAAGTAAACAGACATCAAGGTGTCCTATTGAGAATATGAGCGCTAAAAGACATCACATAGTTGATATAATGTGCAGATGAGGCTGCAGGACTTTGTAATGGTTTCTCTGCTAATATAATTTCTGCTTTTTTTCCATGTTGAAAGACTCATTTATGAGCACATCACTGGTACACACAAGATTTAAAGTGGTGTTTTTATGTTATTCTTTGTGGAAATTCAGTTGATTAAATCATATAATCGATTAGTCGTCAAAATAGTTTTTTTAGTCAAGTTAGTTGATAAAGATAAATATATATATATATATATATATATATATATATATATATATATATAATTATATATATTATATATATTTATATTATATTAAATATATATAGACAAAAATACCAACCAGCAGTAATTTGGAACAATAATGCCGCGTCATAATGCTGACTTTAGTCGCTCGACTTTATGTGGTTAATTCGCTTTTTCGCAACCATTCGCAGCGGAAAGTGGGCGCGGCTTTCTCCATAAAACTGTGAAAACAGTTACTACTTCTGCCATCCACCATTGAAATAACCACTAGTTCTGCTTTATACTTGTTGAGGAAGTCCCACAGACATCAAGACATCACGTCGGAACATCAAACGCCCCGTGTCTGGGTTCATAATATTATCCGTAGTCGTGTCTGGGTTCATAATATTATCCGTAGTCGTGTCTGGGTTCATAATATTAACCGTAGTCGTGTCTGGGTTCATAATATTCACACACAGCTCCTCCTCCAGGACGAGTGTCTGAATGAAGCCGCTTCCAGCGCCCCTTCAGGCGGACCAGCAGCAGTTTGATTCAGCAACGGCAGGACGGCGGTGACGACGGGCGGAGCTTCTCAACTCTGATTGGCTTTTGCAACTCATTTACGCTAAAAATTTGCTTTTCCGCAACCATCCGCGTCTGTGCATTGACTTTACATGAAATCTACTCGCGCAAATATTTCGCAACTCTTTTTGTGTGAACGCACCATAACATATCCAGTCACTTTGGAACCATAACATATGTAGTCGTGCAGTCGTAAAGTCGTGAAGTCATGTAGTCATCAACAAGCGCAGAAGAGAGAAACAGCACGAGCAGTAAACATGCAAAGAGAGAGAACAAAACGTGCAGGATAGCAGGAAGCAGCAGGAAACATTACGGCTTCGGGAAAAAGCTCCAAAAATAAAGACTGACACTGAGCGAGTAGCAGCATCCCGTCCACTTCTATCAGATCGATTGAAGGTGCCGTCTCGAGCCCTTTCATGGCTGCTGGCAGAAGAAGAACACGTTTAAGACCCAACGTAGGGAGGTATTGGAGGAGGAAGCCTGCAGCTCTGATCACACTCCCATAGTTCTGTGTCATGTCCTGAATGGAGAGCAGGCCTCGACCCGGGGTCACGCAGCTCCAGCATTCTCAGCTGCCCGGGAAAGAAAAAAGAACCCGTCTACGAGACACCGGAGGATACAATTCACACGCTCCATCAACCTCGATGGTTACGCAACACAAACACACTCCGGGGAACTCTCTGGAATGAGCTGACCTCTAACTGATGGCTGGCGAAGGGGAACGTTGAAGCTTTCAGGAACAAGTGCTGAAGTAACGGGGATTTTGCTCACATCACCAGACATTCCAGTCCGGCCTGATTGCCGCTCGGGCAGAGACCGGGCTGCAGATAGTCGGTGGTCTAAATACCTGCTGGCTGGGAAAGCAACGTGACGAAGGGAAGGGGAGAGTTTGAAATAAGATGCAGGGAAGAGGAAGGACCGCTGAAAGGAATGGATGAAGTATGTGGAAAGCTTGTACTTTACTGTCCATCTCGGCTCTGTCTGGCCCCGTGATGGGTATTCAGGCCGGATCAGTGGAGCGCGGAGCAGAGAGACGCATTGTTCAGCCCTCAGGGCGCTAGAGCCACGTGTGTGCAGAGGAAGTGTGTCTCTGTGCGTGAATGATCTCACCCGTGTGCATGCGCCATGTCACAAGATGACCGCTGAAGTATCCTTCTAACTAACAATGTCTCATTGTTCGTCCACAAAATGTGCTGCGTGTGCGAAATCGGCCCAAAATACCAAAGTGTAACAGGATGCATGGAGTACATAAGTAGCTGTGTGTGTGTGTGTGTGTGTGTGTGTGTGTGTCATGCAGATATTATTTTGCTTTATTAGAGAATGTGTGCAGCAGAGGAGCCTGTTGTAATGGTCCAGTCAATCCAGATGCACAACATCACAGAGAGATGATGATGTCCTGCAAAGCCATACAAGAAGGAATTTAAAACCAAACAACGTGGAACATTTATAATTCCTCTCCTTCTTCTTCTTTTTTATTGCGGATGGATTCATACACTGGTTGGTTCTTGACAACAACGTTTCCTCATTGCACACATCTGACTTATTGCAGACTACTTCACTGGTAGAAGAGCAGACTGGAGCTCCGGAGAGGACGGGTGGCTAGTTAGCTAGGTAGCTAGCTTGTCCCTCTCCAGAGCTGGCTAGTTAGCTAGCTTGCTAGCTTGTCTCTCTCCAGAGCTGGCTAGTTGGCTATCTAGCTAGCTTGTCCCTCTCCAGCGCTGGCTAGTTAGCTATCTAGCTAGCTTGTCCCTCTCCAGAGCTGGCTAGTTAGCTAGCTACCTGTCGGGATCAGTTTATATAACTAGTGTAGCATTACAGCATTGTGCAATTAGCAGCTCTGAACGACGCCTTGTGCACACAAGAGTAAACAAGATATCACTAATTCAACAAGTATTATGACGTTTATGTATTTTGGGGAGCGTGTTTTGCTGTTTCTATTTTTATAATATGTTAATTAAAAAGTAGTTTCCACCGATGGAAGCCAAAAGCCAAGAAGTGGTTCTCAAAACCTGGCAAACCCTTCCTGTCGAGCCCCAAGTGAGCTCCAGCTCCGAGTGGTGACCCGGCATACCGGAACGTATCATCCTTTCCTTCCACTTCCTCCTGAACAGTCACCAACAACTCAGGGACACTCTTCACCGTCACGGCAAACATACTTTCTCCTCCTCGTTCTCCTCCTCTTGTCTCCTCCTCTTGTCTCCTCCTCGTTCTCCTCCTCGTTCTCCTCCCTCCTCCCTCTTGTCTCCTCCTCTTGTCTCCTCCTCGTTCTCCTCCTCTTGTCTCCTCCTCTCGTCTCCTCCTCGTTCTCCTCCTCAAACAACAGCCCCCCTGGTCTCGTTTCTAAAAATAACGTCCGTTTTGTCTCAAGGAATCCTTGGTATGTGCCGGCTATACCGGCGCAAAGAATTCAGCATTCTTTCCTCTCGTCCCACCAAACCCACTAGCCCTGCACACACACACACACACACACATACACACACACACACACACACACACACACACACACACACACTGCTGTCTCTCTTTCTCTCACAGATCTCAGAGTTAAAGTGAAAGCAGCCAAAGTGATGAGCCGGTCTCACTTCCATCAGTGTGACTTTCTTTGTTGGAGAGAAAACAACAAAGAGAGAAAGTCAACAACAGCGTGTTTGTTTACTAAAGAAAGGAGGAGGGGCTTATCTGTCTCTTTGTGCTCCGTGGGATTAAAATCTGACTGCAGACATTGAACCCACGTTCTGTTTTTAACCTCGTGTGTGTGTGTGTGTGTGTGTGTGTGTGTGTGTGTGTGTGTGTGTGTGTGTGTGTCCTGGTTAAGGGGGTCCTATTGTAATAACTTTATCGCCTTGTTCAAGTGCTGGGTGAGTCAGAGCAAAGGCATCTCAGCCTGGCAGCACAGGAAGCATCATGAGCTCACACTCACAAACAGACACAGACACACACACACACACACACACACACACACACACACACACACACACACACACAGACACAAACAGACACAGACACACACACACACACACACACACACACACACACACACACACACACAGACACACACACACACACACACACACACAGACACCCACACACACACACACACACACACACACACACACACACACACTCACACACACACTCACAGACGCACACACTCACAGACAGACAGACACACACACACACACACACACACACACACACACACACACACACACACACACACACACACATGGACACAAACATCCAGGCTCTTAATTACACATCCATATTAATAATATTTGATATTCTTGGTGCAACAATACATGTGTGTGCACGAACTCACACACACGCACACACACACACACACACACACACACACACACACACACACACACACACACACACACACACACACACACACAAACATTTCCCATCACCATCATCTGCATGTTTCATTTCTTAACAAATTTTTTTAAAGTGCGCGTCCTGCGCGCGCACGCCGCTCTCCATCACTCACCGTCCTCTGGCTCGCTCTCTCCACCGCCTTCCTCACTTTGCCGTACGTGCCTTTGCCCAGCGTCTCCATCACCTCGTAGCGGTGCTTCAGGTTGTGCTTGTGCTGGTGCTTCTTCACATCCGGGGTCTCCTGCGTGGACGCCGCGTCCCGCGGGCCGCCGTGCGCGAGGCGGTCGCTGCTGTTCATCGCGCCTCTGCTGTCCGCCGCGCGTCTGCCCATCCTCTCCTGCGCAGCGCCACCTGTCAGGAAGCAGCCTCCCACCTGCTGGACCGGACCGGACCCCCCACGCCCCCAGAGTCCGTTGAGCTCTGCGCACCCAGCAGCTAAAGGTCGGGACCCAGCAGCTGCCCACATAGGTTCGTTACCAGTCCAGCACACCCAGAGAGCCCATCCGGTGCACTGGAGCGGCTCCTCCCCTACCCTCCCCTTCAGGAGGCGCAACAACAGGAGCGATGCGGGACCACATGGTCCGGAGCGATGGGCGGAGCCTCCCCCCCCTAAAATAAAACACATCCCGGCATCTCTGGGATCATTCCGGCTCTCCGAGGTCCCCGGATGAGACGGCTCAGCAGCAGAGGATGGAGGGATGAGGATGTGAGGAATGGGATGCGGGGAGAGGAGGAAGTCCTGTTGGTGCGTGCAGGGTTACATCCATTTACCAGACCTGTTATCACCACATAGAGACAGACATGGGCAAAATACATGATACAAAATACAAAATACCCCTCAAATAAATGTATTAAAATAAAATACAAATACTGGGGCCAGAAAATGTAACTTGTATTTAAAATATAGGAAATACTTTTTTCTGGATTGTCCGTTTTCTCACAATTTGGTATAGCAGAGCATTCAGGTTTGGACTATATCATTATTTGTGTATATAATGTACATACTGTATAATGTGTCTTCCTCACGCTCCAAGTCCTCCCATGAATCAATACCAGAGCCTCTGATGTGACGTAGCAAAAAAACAAAACTGCAAAGCCTTACAAGAGCATATTTGGCCATTTTACATGTTTATAACACAATTCAACAATAAATATTAACATAAACATGAATATGACTCGAAAGTGACTCGAGAGAGCTCCCCAAGTTATGAAAATATAAATGTTCATATCCCTAACTTGATGCCACACATGATTCGGGAAAGCTTACGACTTACAGAATCCACCAATTGCGCCAAAACCCTTGTGAGACAAAGCCTCAGCAAGATATCAACCACATTCCAGCCAAAACACTGAAATATGGAACACTTACTTATGGAAGAAACGATGCTTGCTTGGTATGTTTTGGTGCATCTGCTTGAGCAGAGCCCCTCTGTTGTGGAACCAGAGGCGTTCAACGTCCAGGAAGAAAGTTAGGGCATTTTTGCTTTCAGGGACCTAAATCTACGGTACACGAAATGTGCACTAAATTAGTTACTACAAATGTTTAACTTCACTTAACCAAAGTCAAACTTAGCAGAGATACTGTTAACACGTAGTGATATTTTATAGTAGAAAGAAAAGCGATTATATGCATAATTAAAAAGAGGAAATACATCAAGGAAGTTTCTTTTTTTTTTGAAATTTTTTTCTTTTCTTTTTCTTTCCTGTATTCTATCATCAACCAATAAACCAGTAACACAGAATTGTTATATTAACCTCTTAACTAGTCTCACGCGTGTTTTCTGTATATTATATCTTTTGAAATTATTCAAATAGCCCTTATGGCTGAGGAGATATTCTGTATTTAGTATGGGGATGAAAACCATTCGGAATTCCTGAGAAAAATGGCTAGGGCTTAAGCGGAGCCCATAAACTTTGGCTTTGTATCAACAAGAAAATATTCATCACATATGAAAAGCATCACACATTAGGTATATGTATATAAGAGCCTCAATTAATTACTGTATATCAAGTTCTGCGCAAAAACATTTATAAAAATAAAAGTTAAATAGTAAATCAATACAAAAGTGAACAAGTAACTTAACAAGTGAGTAGTCTACTTACTTCTCTCTTACATTGACCAGTAGCATGGTAGTCTACTTGTGTTAACTCGAACAAAAAGGAGCTTCATAAGTGAACAGTTTTTTGATTCATGGAGAAAGTATTTTGAGTATTTTAAATACAAAATTACTCCACTCTAAAGTATTTTGTTACAAATTATGTTATGTTTTTTATCGGCCCTATCAAATACAACTGACAAAATACTCAAAAGTAATTGAAATACGTATTAAATACAAGTAATACAAATACTGCCCATCTCTGAATAGAGACGTGTGTGCAAGAAGGGTGACAGGAACATACACAAAAGACTCTTATAGGTTGGCTTTATTTATTATTTTATTTATTTGGTGCTTTACCAATCAGTAACACTTCGGCTTGATGCCACAGCAATGCTCTGGATTATAGAGAACCTATAAATAAATAGTTTGACATTTCGGGGAATATGCTCATTTGCATTCGTGCTGACAGTTGGAAGAGAAGAGCGACGCCACTCTCACATCTGTCTGTTCAATGTGAAGCTGGTTAGCTTAGCTTAGCACAATGACTTAGCATATTGCCCCAAATGGAAACGCTTTTCTTTTAAAAGGCCTAAAACATGTTGTTGTTCTTGTTTTGTGGCGATGACGTGATCCATGCCTGGAGGAAGTGTGTTTCTTTTTCACCGTGACCACAAGCAGTCTATGTTGCCTAAACCCAACCAGGCTTCCACCAGAGCGGTGGAGGACGACGACGCGTTCACACAAAGAGTTTCTGTGAAGTGTATTTTCCAGAAATAAACCATTCGGTTGTGACGGTATGAGGATTCGTTGACGGGAAGTTACAGACTATATAGACCAATATTGACCTCGCTGTTTCATGCAACCTCCTGGCTCCGAGCTGCTCCGACCAGGCGGAGATGAGTTGGGGTGCGATGAGGTCTCGAGGGTTGAGGTTGGCCACCAGACGGACGTCATAGCTGTCATGCACGGCTGCTCGTCTTTCCACCACAGGCCACACATTGTCTGCAGGGTGCATTTCCCAAATCTCCTCGGTGATGATCTCATGCCTGCAGTCGCGAGAGAAAGTATGCGAGTTATGGCCGACCGAACTCTAATTTCCAGGGATACTGCCTGTAAGTGAGATGGCATTACTTAAAGGAACAGTGTGCCGCATTTCGGGGGACGTGTTGGCAGGAAGGGAATATGAATATATTCATAAGCTTGAATTTACTAGATTTTCCCAGAAAATTAGTAGTTAATTCATTTCCCCTGCAATGTCCCCAATACGACATTATACCTACAATCTTAGCACATGGGAGAAGTTACACTTGGTTGCAATTTGCAACGTCACCACTAGATGTCGCCAAATCCTGTGCATGACACCTTTCACTTTGACGTAGGATAGATAGATAGATAGATGGATGGATGGATGGATGGATGGATGGATACTTTATTCATCCCCAGGGGGAAATTTGTTTGTGGCAGCAGCAAACAAGTTACAGAGTAAACATAGAAATATTAAGTATGGGAAATACTCAATATATACAATACAATAAATTAGCAGAGCAGAACATATTAATTTAAGAAAATTAAACAATAAAGAAAATGCACTTGTATACAGTGAATTAGAAGTATATACAGTGAAAGCGGTGCTAGGGTTATTGATGTTTCAATTGAGGGAGGATCTGGCCAGAGGTGATTTATTATAAAGTCTTATTGCCGTGAGCAGGAATGTTCTCCTGTACCGGTCCTTGAGACAGCGGAGCTGAATCAGTCTGTTGGAGAAAATGCTCCGCTGTCCTGCAGTAGTGGTGGAGAGGGTGGTCCGGGTTGTCCAATATGGACAATCATTTCTTCAGCGTCCTCTCCACCACCTGTTCCGGATACTCCTGTTTGCAGCCGATGATGGAGCCGGCCTTCTTCACCAGAGTCTGTTGGTGTCTCCGGCTCCAATGCTGCTCCCCCAGCAGACAATGGCGAAGTCCAGAGCACCGGCCACAACAGACACCATGAAGCCAGACTTATTACTTCATCCTGGCTCACCTGTCCTTGCCGGGGTCAAACTGAAAGACGCGGTTACTCAGCTCATCGCCCGGCTGCTGCTGAGGGAGGAGGAAGAAAAAGTTGAGAAGTTGAGGTGAGAAATGAGACGCGGCCGAGGGGAAACAGTGACTCACTGAGAAGGCTATAAAATCATGTATTATCTTTGACTGTAAGACATTTTTATCAGCTTCTGTGATGAGCAATAAAACGAAGAGACAAAAGCAGAAGAAATGTATTCCGAGCATGAGTTATTATTACAGTCCTGCACCACTAGAAGGCGCCACATTATTTCCAAATCTAGATGCAGTGAATTTACCCCCCATGAGAAGTATTTCTGGATTGTGGATTGAAGTGTGGCGTGATCACGTTTGATTGACAGGGCTGGCAACACAAGCAAACCGCTCACATTGTGAGTCACATAGTTAAACCACCAGTGGAATTCTAATCTGTGACAATGCGTTCCATTTTAATAACTCATCATATGTTTATTCATCTGGTGAGTTCACACAGCCCTCTACAACAGGCGCAAAGGCCACGGTACACATAAAAATGGCCGCCCTGCTACGCTGATTTGAACAGGAATGTTTGTTTTGCTCCGGTTTTATTTCTATGGAGAATATGCTTGTTATTAAATGTATCTGGGCTGTAATTAAAGGTCACATATTATGCTCATTTCCTGCTTCATACTTTTGTTTTGGGTTTCTAACAGAACATGTTAACACACTTTAATGGTAAAAAAAGCAAATGTTTTGCAACCAGTGTAGCATTAAAGCATGCTGTTAGCAAGTTAGGTAACTAGCTTGCAGTCCGCTAGTTAGATAGCTAGCTTGCTAATAACCGAAAATATGCGGGAACAAAGTTGCCGCTTATCTGACGATAGCAATGTGCAAGTCAGGTTAGTGGATACAGAAGTTTGCCCGCTACAAAGGACGCAATGGTAACGGTACACATAAAAATGGCCGCCGCTCTGACCGCCCTGCTACGTTGAGTTGACTGGGAATGTCTGCTCCCTCCTTCTTCTATTTCTACGGAGCAAGCATGCACGATATTAGGAGCCTATAATAAATAAAGCTTTATGAAATTGAGCCATCCTTTATTTAATTAGTTTTTTCAACTGCGACGTGTCAAAATGTCTTCCGTGAACGAGGCCTAATCCCCAAACCAAACCAAACCCATCCTTCTATCCACCAGATGCCCCTCTGGCTTTCCCTCCTCTCCCACGTCACCTGACTGCCCCACCTATCGACACACCTGTTCCCACTTCCCCCATCGCTCTGCATCTCGTTTCCTCGTCAGCCTCAGTTCCATTCATTCCCCTCCAGATCGTCAAAGTGATGCCTCATGCCTTTGCGTTCAAGGTGCCGTAGGTTTGTTATCTGCATTCCTTAACATGTTACCTGCCTGTTTGAACTGACTTCCTGGTTTTGACGCGTGCTTTGTTCAGCTTATGTTTCTTATCTATCTGCTCAGTTATCTGCATTTTGATCCTCACTGTCACCAGCTGGACCTCTGCCCAGAAATAAGGTGATATCATGTCGATGGCGCTAAGACAACCAGCCGCTCAGCCCAGTCAGAGAACATGTCTGAGTGTAACAAAGTGTTTTCTGACCCATAAGCATCTTAAAACCATCCATGACCTCCAAACCAGAAAATGTGTTCTTGCAAGACAAAGTAGGAGCTGATTTCTTGTTGTTTCTATTTTGTTTTGGGACTAGAGAAGAATATCACACGTCTCTCGTAGAGACTCATCTCTGTCTTTTATCTTCAGAGAAATAGTTACTGGATGGATGTCCATTATGGGAGACGCTCCTTTTGTTGGGATACAAACTACTTCTGCTGCGCACTAAAAAGGTGAGACGGTGGCATCAAAGAAGACACTTGACATGATTGTCCTCATGTGTCCTCTGCTGGTGTTCTTCTCTCAGTTTGATTCCCATCCAGGTTCAGCCCAAAATAAAGAGAACACTGTAAGTTCGAGTCCTTGTTTTACTGGATGACTTGGTGTCAAGCAAACTGTCCTTCTAAGAACTGAGCAACAGTGCCATCTTGAGGGCATTTGGTGCAGTTGGCCAAAAGTACCCATGTGCCGTGTACAAGAGGTACACAAAGTACTTTTACAACTATTTCAGAGAAACTATCAGAACCAGACGTACGTTTTTCTTCCAATGTTTCAGATGTTTCATTTGAAGCTTTAATAAATGCTTAAATTAACTTAGATCTGCATATGGGAAAATGCCCATTATTGATAAGATATTGTTATTAAAATACACTACATGTATAACATGTCAGCTGTTTTGGGGAACTACTTTGAAACTGTAACTAGTAAACATCCATATGCCAACATACTGAGAAATGACATGGACAGAATGACATGACACAATTACCAAATAATGTAATAATATGTTTTGTTCATCTTCTTCTGTCTCTCTGTATAAGCGTCTCTCTGCAGCTGGTACTTGACTCCTGTCGGACCGGTTTTCCCCACGCAGCACCGGCTCAACAACCGGTGTCTTGTGTTGAATAATGTTTCAATCTAATAATGTGTTTTTTTCTAATAAAGTTTCCTTTTCGTGCTCATCTATCACAGCAGATTGTGCCGGGCCCTGTCTCTAATAAAGTATGCTTTTGTCCCTAGAGAGCAGGTTACCTGATGGGAAGGGGAAGCTAATAAAAGCCCTGCTAGCGTTGCTCAGGGCGCTGGTTTCCTCTGAGACGTATGGGGAGTGATCCCAGGCCGTTGCTGCCGGTTACTTTGTTTTTGCTTTTGCTGACAACACCTACACTCCATTACACGCACACACCTTGACATGACTGATGTTACTGACTGCCACAATCCATAAGGGTAACTATTTCGTTATGTAGTCCGAATAAACATCTTACGTTACCCTCAACTGTTGTCTTTGCCGTATTTGTCATGGCCTAAGAGTCAAGTTATGACAAATTGGGGGCTCGTCCAGCCTTTCCCCCGTTTGTGTGGTGGATTAGTTAGACTGAAGGTGTAGTTGTGTGCTTTCTGTGCATATCGTGTTTGAATGTGTTTGTTCGCCGCGTTTGGGTCAACTAAACGGTAAAAACTGGTCTGGAGGTTCATCGTAGCCTATATTTGTGTGTGCAGATTTGTATTGGATGTGCGTGTGCTTAAAGGTTGTTTGGAGCACTTTCAGCGCGCTCCTTTGTTCCTTTGTTACTTGGGCCGCCGGTAAACTTAGCTGCTCGCGTGAGTAATCAATAAAGGGAAAGGACAGCGTATAGTAGTAATACCTGTAACTATTGTCGGGAGGAAGGACATTGGAAGGCAGATTGTCGTTACAGGCTAAACTAAGGGATGTGAGAACTAATGTCCCTACCTGAACACTGCTGCAGGTATCATGCAGTTGCTCCACGAGGGTCTGATGAGGGAACTTTGGACTTGACGTGTTCTTGTCATCCATCTTGTTGTTCTTATTTTACACTGCAAGAGTTCAACACCATCAGGGTCAGGGTCAGGCTTAGGTGTTAATAATGACTCTATTTACTCTATCTACTCTGACTGATTGAACACTTTCACTGCGGTTACCATATACAATGAAAGCGTTAAATTAGTGATTAAATATGTGCTTCTGAATAAAGAGCAAAGGAGTGTGTAAAAAGTCAGGGAACAAACCTTCACAACCACAAAGACAACGTTGTGTGTGTTCTGTCTATTGTTCAGCAAGAAACACAAAAGGTCAATTAGAGGGAGATTCCAGTATGAAATGAAGACAAACCAGTTCACTAATCACCCGGAAGAACAGGGAGTGTTTTTTTACCGGTACTCTTTGAGTCAAAAATAGACGAGGTGTGTCCAATAGTTGTTCTCCTTTGTCCTACCAGGTGTGTGAGGAAAATGAAAGTGAAACTATCCACGACCTGTCAATCACAGGCTTGTGTTGATCTTATGAAAAGAAGAAAAACTTGTTCACTCGTTATGCACTGGGTGTGTTTTTACTGGTACTCTTGGATCATAAAAGGACTAGGCGTGACCAGTTTATGTTTTATCAGGTGCTTAATGATTCCATTGGCGTGTTTTCAAGCCATTCCTGTGTAGCTTTGGCTTCCTGCTTGTCCTCATTGGGCCTCGATGCAAGAACAACAATCCGTTCTTATCCTAAATCTCACCTTCTTTTGTGAGGTTTGTTCCTGCAAGTGATCCAAGTTTGATTTATTAAACCCTCTTAATTGCACAAACTTCTCATTTCCACATGTACACATTTTCAGAGATGTATCATGACCACCATCGATGTCCCAACGTCAGCATAAGGCGACCTGTTCTGCTGCGCCTATCGTTTATGGAAATGTGTTTGATGTAAAAATATTTCCCTATGAGGGCAGTGATCAATCTGATGGGTGTGGTGGAGACATAAGCCGGAGGCGTGTTGTTCAAACCCTGTGTGTGTTTACAGCAGGTCCGCTGTCATCAGCTGTACAACACGCGATACAACGTAGTTTATGACTATCCAGACTTTGGTTAGCTGCAGATATGACGGCTGAAAGCTCCAAAACGCTGAAGAAGACATCGTCGATGGACTTAAGTGAGTGTCTTCCTTTGTTAAACAAGATTTCAATGTCTAGTTTGTACAAAACTAAAATCTCTGAATTTTAACACTAATTTGGTTCAACAACATCCACCTCACTGGATTTCTTTGAGGTTTCACAACTCACCTTTCTCTCTCCAGCTCGTTCCCTAACACGTTCTTCTGTATTTTCTTTTTTCCCCATTTTCTATAGAGCCAAGTATGACAGACAAGGTAATATATCATGTGTTTATCATGTGTATATCATGTGTTTATTGATGAAAATCAAAGAGTGTGGAAGATGCCAGAGTCAGTGAATAAACTGAGATTATGTATGTTTACTTTCTATTGTTGAACCCATTGTCAGTCTTTAGTAAAAAATAAAGGAATACAATTTAAGGAAGATTGCAGTATAAAATGAAAGAAAAAAAGTTTTTACTGGTGCTCTTTAGGGTCAAACGTAGAGTAGGTCTCTCCCATATTGGTTCTACTTTGTCCTACTAGTTGCTCAATGGTCCGGCCGTGTTTTTAAGTCATTCCTTTGAAGCTTCGGCTCATATTTGGGTTCATTGGGCCTCGTGCAAGAACGAGGGCACCAGTGGGCCCCGGCCTCGAGCTGCATGGCTCAGATATCATATACATAAATAGCGCATGACGGGATGCTGCGTCATTAATGGACAATGCATGTAGTTCACATCAACAAGCACCAGTCACATTTAGTTATGAAGCTGAGGGTTTATCTTGCGCCTGTACTTCACTTTATTAATAAAACAACAGCATGATGCTGCGTAATTTGCAGAAGACCGCAACCACTTTTATTCTCGTTCCACAATTCACTAGAAAATTTTCTCTCCTCCTCTCCTTCCGTTTTTCCCTTCACAATAAAAGCCCCAGAAACGTACATCAGAACTCATCAGAACGTACATCAGAACTTGCATCAGAACCAGCCACGATCAGAAGAATTAACTACCGTAAAATTCGCCACCACAGCGCGAGCCTCTGCGGTAGGGTGACCATATCCATAACACCAAAAAGGAGGACACTATTCGGTATTTTGCTGTGCGTCGGGCCTAACAACACCCTTGAACAGTACATTATTGTCGATACAGTACTGCCTCGAGTACCTTATTGCTTTTATAATACCTGCGACTTTATAAATAGTAATAGTAAGCTCCCTTTCAGCACAAAATAGTTGTAGCCACCAAACGTTGTGTATCGCATTTCAGCGACAGAGAAAATAGTCCCGTATGTGTACGGCGCCGCTATACACATACGGGACTATAAACCTGACTGGACTATAAACCAGGCCGGTTGAAAGCAGGGTGGAGGATGACACTCAGCCACCATGTAAAGAAGTGCTCTCGCTGATTCTGTCCGTCTTTTCTCCGTCATGTTTCTCCTCCATGATGTTTAGAGAACTCGCCTCACGTAATTATCTCTCACTGGAAATTATCAGGATTTTGTGATCAAACCCTTTTCATTCCTCATCTTAGTTTCCGGTGTTATGCCCTCGCTCCCCGCTAGCTAGTCTCTCTCAGTGCTAGCTAGTCTCTCTCAGTGCTAGCTAGCCTCTCTCAGAGCGTTATCTGCTCTCCTGATGGTGAGCCGTATCAACGTTTGACTGTACAGCAGGAACAGGGACCACAGACACATTATTCACCCTGACATTCTCATCAAAAGTCATTTACACCAAAATATCAAAGTTTACACCAAACATGTTTGTAACTGTCAAGCTTGAAATGACAACTAACGGTCGCACAATTTAAATCTAGCTGTTATTTTAAGTGATCACTGATATGGAACGCTCTAACTGTAAACAGGCTGTACAGTACTTTATGCTGAATAAAGTACACCCCGTGACTCACTCTCAACCAATCAGAATGCTTGATTTGATCTACCCGTATTATAATTGCATATAAGGGGTGCAGTTTGATTTTATTAAGTGTGAAGAGAGGGGATGTGAGCCCTTTTTAATGTAATTGATCTCCTTGGAGCATACCCTGCTTTATCAATTAATTAATATGTATATCTTTTTTTTTTTATATATATAATATATATATATATATATATATGTAATATATTCTTAATATGTAATTATTAATTGTAATTAACAATTAATTAATATATTAAACCCCGCCCCGCTGCCACACAGCGATTTGTTATTGTATTGACATTTTAAGTTTGTATCCGGCAATATATTACTACGTTTATGTATAGACTTTCTGAGGTAAACATTAATGTTATTGTAGCGACCCTGAGTCAGGAAAGCTAAGAGACGTTGTCTTGCTTATTGTGTGATTTATTATGGAACAACACACAGGCTACTGTGGGCCGTAGCCTACGCCAAAACAACAGTAAACACCGTGAAAACCGCTCAACATGCTTCACCTCTGCTATAGAGACTCTCTCAGTCCACCGCGCAGCAACACACACACACACACACACACACACACACACACACACACACACACACAGACGAGATAGCATCTCATAATGATGAGATAGGATCTCATAATTATGATATACTATCTCTTAATTATGATTTAGGATCTCATAATTATGAGATAGTATCTCATAATTATCACTTACAGGATCTTAATTTTTTTATCACAGTGTCGGGAATGGGCTTCCATATCCATAACATCCTGTCTTTGTGAAGTGGGTTTTAATGAAGTTACAGAGTGCACATAAAGGTTTAAGTTACAGAGTAGAGTCAGCAGACTGGACATAAACACACGTCGGCTCGGTCTTTTTCTCCCGTCACCGCGAGACGGGACCGGCTCGTAGCAGAGAAACAAGCTCAGGGCTCCACTACTGCAGCGTAATGGTGAGTTGTATCTTTATGCACTTTATAATTGTCTTTATGCCGGTCGTATTACGTCATATTTATTACGTCATATTTTTCGCCCACACCGCCGGTCCGCGAAAATATTGTCTGACACAAAACCGGTCCGTGGCTCAAAAAAGGTTGGGGACCGCTGCATTAGAGTATCGCTCTATAGCCCACAGTGGATCCCCCCGCCCGCCCCACCCAGGAGACACAGAGGCGAAACCCGCGCCCCCCCACACACACGACCCGCAGACGGCACCCCCCCAGCAAGCAGGGCCGCCCTCAGCTGCAGGGGGCGCCAATCTGCCAATTCCCCACACAGTGATATGATAGATAATGGAAAACCGCTTCGCGGCCCAATAATATATATATATATATATTTTAAGTGGTAAGTGGTCGTGCCGCCCCCCACGTGTCATGAAAAAGTGCCGCCCCGGGCGGCTGCCCGGCTCGCCCGTGCCCAAAACCGCCACTGCCGACAACCACCATCGCCAGCTTATGAGCAATATTACGTCCAGGGCCTTGCACGTCAAAGAATACGCCCAGCATGTCAAACTAAAGATCTGATTGGTTGAAGTGTATGACAATCACGTCAACGTCCCCGTGTACTTTAATCTGCAAAGGCCAGTTTGAGCAGCTCTGCTTCCATAGAGACATAGAGGTGCAATCTGATTGGATGAAAGCTCTCCACTGCACTGGAAGCAGAGCAACAGACGAAGACAGGAGCTGTGCAATGAGAAAATAAGCTGATAGGGAAAAATAATTATAATACATGTATATTTGTGAAAAACAATGAAAATATAAAATAGCTATAACTTTTTTGATTCTGTATAGCCCAGCAGAGAAGGCTTAGCTGGCCCTGACGGCCCACCACTGGTGGTCCTCTCTTGGATGATAACTGAACTGGGTTTTTGTTCTGTGTGTTCTGCCAGGTGTTTAATGATCCCATCCACGGCACGGTGCTGTTACACCCTCTTCTGGTCAGAATGATAGACACACCTCAATTCCAGAGACTGCGATACATGAAGCAGCTTGGAGGGGTCTACTTTGTTTACCCAGGAGCATCCCACAACCGCTTTGAACACTCGATTGGGTATGTCTGCTCTCATCAGATGTTTTATGTCTTCAGGTAGTCACTTCAAATTGAGCAAAGACTGGTTTGCAGTAAAGGACTTAATAACAACCAATAAAACCAAAGTAAACACATTGCACACCACATATATATAACAGATGTTCATACTTTGCAGCAGGATACTTGAGTTTTTTGTTGTGTTGTATCCGGGGTAAAGGGTGGCACACTTGGCAGGAGAGCTCGTAAAAGCTCTACAAACAAGGCAGCCGGACCTCAACATCACTGATGAAGACGTCCTTTGTGTGCAGATTGCTGGTCTTTGCCATGACCTGGGTGAGTGACACACACCGCCTCACTATTTCATCTCATGCATGAAGGCAGACGATAGAAATACATCCACATGTACATTTTGTTGAGCTACAGCTAATTAGAACAACAGTAGCAGATCATCCAGGTTTAATGCTTTAAGTGTGATTATTACATAACTATACGGAAAGGGCTCACACTTTCAGACAGTGACCAGTAAATATCTGAGATGTTATTTGTCATTGTCTCTTTGAGTCATCACTAACAGGGGAAGTCAAATATTTATGGAAATTCTGTTGAATTGGAATTTGGATGGAAAAAATGTTTTAAGGACTCAAAGCACAGAGGTATATAGATAGTATGACATGACTACCGGTATGTTGTTGCTTTAATGAAAGTAATGCTGCGAAATGTTGGATTTGCATTAATAGCAAACAATAATAATGGAAAAGATTTTAAAAAAGAAAAATTACTTTATTAATCATTGAGGGGAATTTATTTTCCCCTTAATGTGATTTAACACACACACACACACACACACACACACACACACACACACACACACACACACACACACACACACACACACACACACACACCTCTCCAGCTACCAGTTCACACATCTTTAAATGTTTCTTTTGTAATCTAATTTTTAAAATGAACTCTTGTTTATTTATCCATATCTAGGACATGGGCCTTTTTCCCATCAGTTTGAAACATTCATCCACCAAACCCGTCCAGGATGGAAGGTAAGAAACCCCAAAATAGCCGTTGAAATCGCAGCACATGTGATGTTGAGCCAAAGGAGTCTTATGGGTCTCTGTGGGAGATGGTTCAGTGTCGGTGTTCCTCAATTCTCAGTGACTTCAAGAATAACAAGTTCAAGTTATACAATAAAAGAAAATGCTGCCTGTTTAATGCTGGAGGAAAATCGCTGTTGGCAATATTGTTATTGTTAAGTACAAACATAGCAAGTACAACTCGCGTCAGTGTTCATGGAGATAGTATTGCTTCTTTTTTTTTATTCACCTCACAATCAAATTGTTATATATTTTATATATTTATAAGTGATTTTGGAATTTATGAATTGATTAAGAAACTTCAAATATAAGACTCTATTTCTACCCCTAAAGATAAGTTGCCTGGGCCCCATTCCTCGTACGTGGTTCAACAAAGTCGATCAAATGTCCTATTATCCAGCTTAAATTACCCCGATGATTGACGTCAGGCTAACTCGGTTCCTCAAAGGCTGATCCGTGCTCAAGCGGTCTCGTTAATTCGAACCAGACGTCAGTCCTCAGGATAATTGCGCGTGCACGCTCCTCTTCAAAAGGGAGGATCATCGATCACAGAATCCTTGATCTTCAAACACCTACGATGGCAAATAAACTCAGAGAAAGAGTCTCTTTTTTCTCTGCTGAGGAGCAGGAGATGATCATGAACGCATATGACGAAGTCAAGTCCATAATCATGGCAAAGTCTTGCTGTGAATGCAGCATAACACCGTCCACGCTGCGAGACATAAGCATCGCAAGTTAAATGCGTCAGTGTTGGGAAAATGTATCGGCTAATTTTAAGTGCCTCATCACCCAGATCAATCAGATTATATTTATTTCAATGTGCCTGCTGGCAGTAGTATACAAATTAACTTATACTTATGAGGTTATATGTACTGTATGTGCATATGTATCATGTACTATATATGTGTATATCCATATATGTGTAGATTACCATACAACTAGGAGTTTGAATATTTGTATGGGCGGATCAGTATGTATGTATTATTCATAATCAGAAATTCAATCAATTGAAGCAGTGAAAATAAATTGTGTGCGATTCTCTGTATTCTTATCATTTTTCCACCTTAATCATTTTCTACAATAATGATATGTATGGTGTACTAATAACACTGCCATATAATTATGAGTGCTTTCAACACATCCATACGTTTCTTAAGCGCTAAATAAACGTTACGAACAGCACGGCATGCAGCGGCTGATAGTCTGTGCATACAGTATGTGAGACGGTCGATGCATACAGTATGTGAGACGGTCGATGCATACAGTATGTGATCATAAGGATGTGAGAACGGATCTTGGCGATCTGGAAGAACTCTCTCCCTATCAAACTAATATAACTAATATCGCTCCTTCATCAATGAGGAAGGGAGCTGGCATTTTTTGTCCGGTGGGAGTGGCCAGTTTATCCAGTAAATTTCAGTAAACCTGCTGTGGAGCAGGTTAAGGGATTTCGATGTGTTGCTATGGTGATTTTTCTAAACTTGCTTTGTGGAACCGAAAAGCCTGATCTACGTCATTATCCTGAACATTATCCAGCTAACTCAGTAAGCCAGGTACGAGGAATAGGGCCCCGATATCAGACTTTCACTGTTTCCATGTTCACATCGTCTCCACGGGAGGAACAGGGTTGGAGTTTCTGAGAACCAATCACGAGAGACCAACGTATCTGTAGGATAGTTATGTTTGAACTTTCTCCTTTTACCATCAAACTCAAGACGAGCTTCTTCTAAAGTGCCAGAAATGACCCGTACACTCTTTAAGCCTAAATTAATGTTTAGGTCTCTTTAGGTTTGTTTTGTTGTCCGTCAACAGAGTACTGTAAATGTTGGGTTGTAAGCCGCTACTACCTTCGGTGGTTGTCCCCGCTGTAGCCAGCTAGCGCTGCTGCTAGCTCCCTGCTAGCTCCCCCGGCTCGACGCCAGACGCGGGCAGTAGCAGTGGGGAGCTAGCGGCAGCGGGGAACTAGCGGCAGCGCTAGCTGGCTACAGCGGGGAGCTAGCGGAGACACCCACCGAAGGTAGTAGCGGCTTATGAAACCGACTTTTACAGAAACTATACTAATACTATTATTTACAACCCCAACATATTATTTCCAAAGAAAACACCTCGCAAAAGGCCAGTGAAAGGCAGTGAAAAGCCAGTCAAATTCTCTCCCCTGCTCTCTGCAGCTGCAGCTGCGCTCTTATCTCTTCCATCCCTCCCCCACACACAAACTTGCCGCCGTTTTTTACCATTACCGTAATGCCGCATGGCATTGGAAAGCTACGCTTCTTAGAGTACAGAATCCGTTGGATATTCGAGGAGTTGCGGTAACTTTAGTTTTGCATCCTGTTTGCATGTTACTTCCTGCCGCCGTACTAGAAGGGTTAAAGGGCATTTGAATGTTCATTTTTCAACCGGCGTCTCGTAGCAGGACGACAGAAGTAAATGATACATTTTCCATCAAAGCAGAGAGCTGTACTTTAATTCAAGGTAGAATCGTCCTCAATAGCGATACAAAAGTTGAGACGTATCATGTTTATTAAATAGCTTTCCCAAAACATCAATATTTATGCTATAAAATGACATGATGATATCATGACATTATTGTTGTTTGAATAAATGTCATCAATATCATTTAAATACTAAACCGTAGTAAAATGAATGTGAACAAAACCTTGTACCACATGATTTTTTACCAGAGTTTGTGTAGATTTTTGCGTCAAATGTAATAAATTAGACAAGCATTCATGTCTGTGTATCCTGTGGAGATGGGCTCACTTATTTTGAATTCTCGTGTGTAAATATTCACAAATCTGTATCTTGCAGCATGAGGAAGCTTCTCTTGAGATGTTTGAACACATGGTGGAAATCAATGACCTGGAGGAGATAATGAAGGAACATGGCCTGAAGCGCAGGGATGTGACGTTCATCAAAGAGATGATTAAAGGACAGGTACGTGTCTGTGTGAATTGAGTGAAATCCATCAGTATCGTCATGTTTGCTGCAGCAGCCATTCTAATGCCACTGTTGTGCTGTCATCTCCACAGCCACTTGAAGGCTCTACATTTGAAGGCCGTCCAGACAAGCTCTTCCTCTACGATATCGTGGCCAACAAAAGAAATGGCATTGATGTGGACAAGTTTGACTACCTCGCCAGGTGAGGCTTGTTGAACGGTGACTGTAGAGCAGAGGGATGAACTTAATGTATTATTTACCCCGAACAATTACAATGTTCTCATTATTCTAACAATGTGCAGCATTCACCAGAGTGCTTTGATTAGTTTAACGTAAGAAGCTTCTTCTTTTCATATTTCCTCTCTCTGTCTCTTCTCAGGGACGCCCACCACCTGGGCATCAAGGCCAGCTTTGACCATCTCCGCTTCATACACTTTGCCAGGGTTTGTAAAGTGGACGGAATTCAGCAAATCTGCACAAGAGACAAGGTGACGACTTTGCAGTTTCTTCTTTTTTGAAACCATTTCAGGGTCCAACAATAAGGATTGCCCGATGAGCTACATTACTACTAGGGATGTCAGAATGTGACATTTTTATATCACAATTGTTGGGGGAAATATATATTTTTTTTTTTACAGTTTTCACCATTATTAACCGGAATATAATAATAATAATAATAATAATAATAATATATAGCTTATAGTTAATGAACTAAAATATGAATTATTTCCCTTTTCTTTGTTTAAGTCATCCTTACTGGGTATTTGCATAAAAACACAATTCAAATAGTTAAGAAAGATATGCGTAAGTGTGTTTTTATTGATAAAGTGACCGTGGTGTAAGCGGGAGGTGTCCATTATATGGAACTAGAAAGTGCATTTCCTGCTGAAAATGCATTGGAATGCTGAAAGTCGGAAGCTTGTAGCTGAAATATTTGAAAATACAGAAAAGGGAACTACATGCTGAAAAGTGTTGAAGACAAAAAGTGTTGAACTGAACGGCTGAAAATCCTTGAAGTTGAAATGTACAGCATAACTGGAAAAGTTGGAAACAAGAAAACCCATAGCCGGCATGTCCTTAAAGAGCTGAACATTTTGATATCTGAATGGGTTCTGTAGCTGAAAGTATGCAGGAGGAGAAGAAGTTCAAAAAGAAGTTGAATAAAGATTGTCTTTCAGCATTCCAACCAGTAATGGACTTTCTCTCAGCTCCAATATATGAATCAGCAACATCACACGCAGAAAATATTTCTACAGATGCAGAATATAATAATGAGTATTTATTGAAATAATTTGACCAACTCAAAATATTGACCCATAATTACTTCCTATGGACCCTGCTTTTTTCCGATTTTAAACCGCAGTCATTTCTTATCAGCTGTGACTAAACTATAAGCGATGCTCTCCACAGGAGGTGGACAATCTGTACGACTTGTTCCACTTAAGATACCTTCTCCACAGAAGAGCCTACCAGCACAAAGTGAGCACAATCATAGAGTCTATGTGAGTAGCTACCTTGTTGGTACTCTAATAACTCTAATAACAACATTTACCTTTTTCTGTTAGTGCTTATTTTCATTTGCTTCATAATTCCCTCTCTTGCATGTTACGCAGCAAAATGTTTCATAAAGTGATGATGTGATATTTCAGGATCTTGGAGGCCTTTGTAAAAGCAGACCAGCACATCCAGATTGAAGGCTCGGGAGGGAAGAAGTTCACTCTCTCCACAGCCATAAACGACATGGAGGCCTACACCAAGCTGACAGGTCTGTAGAAACCGTGAGCTGTGAGCTCGTGTTTTACCATGAAGACACGGGGAGGAGTGAACCACCATCTGTTCCACGTTAACAAACACAAACAGATTATGATGCCAATTATTTATTTATGACCCTTTCTTTGGTTTGTTCTAACTCTCCTGCAGATGATGTTTTTGGACAAATACTCCACTCTCCCACCCCGGAGTTGGCTGAAGCTAAGAAGATTCTAAAGAGGATCGTCTCCCGACAGCACTACAGGTTTCTGGGTGAAACAAAGCCCACCAAGGTACGCACTAGTGTCATTGTGTGTCTGTAATACATTCAGGTCTGGACTGTTGTCCTTTTAACCCTAGAACACTAACGTTAAAAATAGTACACCATCACTAACGTCGGGTATATTTCACCCGATATAATGTACCGGATAAAAAATTCTTCTCATCAAAATATATTAAAATACAACAATACAAGGCAAATTGAAGTACTCTTCTTTTATTTTACCTTCAATCAGACACGCCTACCTTCAATAAGACACGCCCACCTTCAATCAGACACGCCTACCTTCAATCAGACACGTCTACCTTCAATCAGACACGTCTACCTTCAATCAGACACGTCTACCTTCAATAAGACACGCCTACCTTCAATCAGACACACCTACCTTCAATAAGACACGCCCACCTTCAATCAGACACGCCTACCTTCAATCAGACACGTCTACCTTCAATAAGACACTCCCACCTTCAATAAGACACGCCTACCTTCAATAAGACACGCCTACCTTCAATCAGACACACCTACCTTCAATAAGACACGCCCACCTTCAATCAGACACGCCTACCTTCAATCAGACACGTCTACCTTCAATAAGACACTCCCACCTTCAATAAGACACGCCTACCTTCAATAAGACACGCCTACCTTCAATTAGACACGTCTACCTTCAATTAGACACGCCTACCTTCAATTAGACACGTCTACCTTCAAGACACAGAAACAGCTTCTTCCCACTGGCCGTCACTCTAATGAACAGTTAAACAGACTCTTCATCTGCACTATCTGCACTTTTTTGTTGTTTTACTACTGTCTTTAATGTCCTTTTTATATTTTTTATATTTATCTTGTATATTGTGTGTGAAAAAAGTACGAAGAGCAAGTGAAACCGGAGTCAAATTCCATGTATGTGCAAATTTACATGGCCATTAAAGCTGATTCTGATTCTGATTCTGATAAGACACGCCTACCTTCAATAAGACACTCCCACCTTCAATAAGACACGCCTACCTTCAATAAGACACGCCTACCTTCAATAAGACACTCCCACCTTCAATAAGACACACCTACCTTAAATAAGACACGACTACCTTCAATAAGACACTCCCACCTTCAATAAGACACACCTACCTTCAATAAGACACGCCTACCTTCAATAAGACACTCCCACCTTCAATCAGACACACCCACCTTCAATAAGACACGCCTACCTTCAATAAGACACGCCTACCTTCAATAAGACACGTCTACCTTCAATCAGACACGTCTACCTTCAATAAGACACGTCTACCTTCAATCAGACACGTCTACCTTCAATAAGACACGCCCACCTTCAATAAGGCAACTCAGACAAAAGCAACACAATGAAAATAACGTAACCACAATCGCTCGGGTGAAAATCACCCAACGTTAGTGTTCTAGGGAAAGGCCACTTGACCTTTGCTGATGTCAATTTTTTAAAGGGCACAAATGCCAAATGCCATAGCAGCAAATCCATCAAATTCACAGAAATATTGAATATATATGTGCGCAAAGGCACACGATGATTCAGAGTAAGAAGGCACACGTGTGGATCATGAATCTGATGAAAAAATCTTCTGCATATTTCTGTCTTTGTGTGCACACTCGGTTTTATCTGTGACTCCACAAAGAGTTTTATGCAGCAGGCGCCTGGAGTTTATGATGACTGCTGTGTTGTTGTGGACAGAGAGAGAACCCAGAGAGGAAGTTGCATTTTTACATTTAACTTTCTTGTCCCTCCCGTCTCTCACCTTTTCTCCCTCCCTTCCTCCCTAAGGCCATGATCACAGAGATGAAGTCAAACGGTGTAGAGGTGAGTTTTTTTGTTGTCTAATTACTTGAACTTTTCTTCATCCTTTAAGATATGATGTGTGAGATATGAATGAGAAGAAACCTCAGTGAGAGCAACAGCAGTTCCTGTTGTCAATAGAACGAGTATGTTATAGTGATTTTAATCAGCGCTCATGAATACTATAACAGCTGTGGAGGAGGAAGAGTTGGTGGTTCAATCCCCGGCTCCTCCTTTCTTATGTCCACAGTGTACTTTGTCTATTGACATGTTAACATGTGGTGTACATGTAATTTTAACTATTTAACCACGGCACATATTATTATGGTGGACACTGTTTACATCTATAATAGACTTGCTGCTATTAATCTTTATCATGTCACTTTATCTGGTCATCACCTCGTAGGGTTGTCTTTAATTACCTTATTTAGTTTTGTATAGTTTCTACTCTAATACTAGTTGCATGTTTCTCTTATTGTGTTTATTATTTTTACTTCTCTATTTGTACTTATATTGTCTTTGTGTCGCTGTAACACCTGTTAACATCAATGATGATGTCATCTGACAAAATCAACTGAAATGCTGGTTAACACCTGGATGTGTGACTCACAACGAAAATTACAGTTTCAGAAACTTTGTCTGAACTTGTTCTTTACTGCCACACAGCCCCTTGACAATAACTGGGCAGGCGTACACCATTACCTTTATTTTTGCCAAAGCTCCATTTTCCTCATAGACGCTAAAATATTTAAACATTTATACATTTACTTGGGAAGTTTTTTATATGTATTCCAGCTATGGCTCAATTTTGGGGTGAGAAAAACGTTAAGTGTGGAAAAAGAGTCAAAACAGTGTTTTTAAATGTAATTTAATGTGGATTAGAGTACGTCCACTGATTGTTGAGTTGGAATAAATTTAAAATCTCTCCCACTAATCACCTTCTCTCCCCAAGGCCATGAAACTTCGTCGGAAAAAGGAATTGGTTGAAGCCTGTCAGGATGCCGGACTGACAACAATAGAAGACGACTTTGATGTTCACGTGAGTTTTTTATTACTTTTACTTCATGTGGTGGGAACTTTGTAATGAAAACTCAGAGATGTCTGTGGAGGGTTTATTCTCGAGAATCATTACACGGAAAACAATCGCCTTCAACAGTCACATATAATGTCCAGGTATTGAGCAGTGTTCACTCCATCTTTACACTTTGCTTATGCCTGTCGCTGGACAAAACAGTGAGATACAAGCCAGCAAAACATAATATATTCAGGATATGGAAGAACGGTGTGTGTCCATGTGTGTTTGTGTGTGCGTGTTTATTATTTCATCTCAAAAAGGTATAGATGAGAGCAGATTTATATGTATGTGCGTATGTGCGTGCGTGTATGCGTGTATGCATATACGTGGGTTTCAATTGGATTTCAGAAAAAAGACAAAAGTGTGAATATTAATAGAATGGGTGGTGTCATGTTTGTAAAAATATAGTGAAGGATGACCAGATGGAGTGGTGTTGTATTGTAAAGACATCCTCACTCTTCTAATGCAGCGTGGGAAAGTTCACTGCTATCAACAGAAGACTGACAACTTTGTTTGGCTAATTTTCTGTAACCAGTGTAGCATTAAAGCATGGTGGAATTAGCAAGCTAACTAGCTAACTAGCAGACAGCTGGATAGTTAACTAGCTTGATAATTCCACCATGCTTTAATGCTACACTGGTTTCAGAAAACCAGCAGGTCTAACTGTCCCTCCGTCTCACTCATCGCTCCGGAGATGGACAAGCTAACTAGCTAACTAGCTAACGAGCTAACGAGCCAGCCATTCGTCTGCTCTCTTTTCAGCGAGCTGCAACACTTTACAGACCCACCAGAACAACTAACTGTGGTGGAAGTTTGTGGTGGAAATTCAATTGAAATAAAATGGAGTCTTTACAACGAATAATTTGTCTTTGTAGTTTAATGATACTTCTGCGCAGAAGGACCGAAGTCGGACAGTGTACAAACAAAATGCAACAGCCCTGAGATCGGAGACGTGTGACTCCTCTCCTGGGTCTTTATAGGCCTTTACATCAGACTGCTCTCAGGCCATATTTCGGTCTCACATCCGCGTATCATTGAATATATTGAATATATGCTTTGTGTTAATCAAATACAGTAACATTTAAGTGAATAGGCATTGTCCAGTGAACATAGTGAACATGTAAGTCAATACAGACATTGTTAAAAGTGAATACAGGCTCTGTTAATTCATAATTCCCCCTTAAGCAAGAAAGTTCATTGTGTCTAGAGGCCATTAAGGGGACCGGTCATACGCAGTGCGGCCAAGCCAGACATGATGTTTGTCGGTCCAGCTGCAGTTGGACAGGAGAGTGGTTCAAGTATGCTCTTCCTTGAGTCAGATCAAAATAGTTATCACTCAGAGTAGTGTTAACAAGTCTAGATGTAATTTTTCCTTCACACTAACAACATTTTCTTTTGTTCCAGTCAATTGTCCACTATTCTTTTGCTATGGGGAGTTTTTCATCCTCGAGCATGAAACATAATAATAAAGCTTTCATTATTCCTTGACAGATCATTAAAATGGACTATGGGATGAAGGACAAGGACCCCATCATGAAGATGGGGTTCTACTCAAAGAGCGACCCAGAAACAGCAGTAACGCTCACCGAAGACGAGGTCAGAACTAAAGCAATGACCACAACAGTTTTAATCTGAATCTTTAAACCTGGCATTAGCTTGTGTGTATTTATTTATTCATGTAATCATTCTCATGTTTTCTGCTTTCATTCTTGTCAGGCGTCCATGTTTAAGCCAACATGCTTCTCTGAGCAGCTGATCAGGGTTTACTGGAGGAAGATTGATGAAACCACTCAGAAGATTGATAAAACCAGTCTGAGGAAGGTTCGGAAGTGCGTGAGCAAGTTGTTCCGAGGGAAAAAAATGCCAAAAGCTGAGGTAATATTTAGATTTAGGCTGTTAAATATAGAATGATGTAAACTAATGTCGAGGGTTCTGTGTAATATATGTTACGTACCGAAGTCTTGGATCTGGAGTTACTGCTGTCCAGGTCCGCTGCTAACCATTGGGTTCGTTTGAGATGAATCGATCGCATGCCGGTTATATTTGTGTCCGACTTGATCCCGACTGCTCTGACGTCATGCACGCGTGGTCAACGATAATCTCACG
This sequence comes from Myoxocephalus aenaeus, assembly GCA_038501785.1. Taxonomy (NCBI): domain Eukaryota; kingdom Metazoa; phylum Chordata; class Actinopteri; order Perciformes; family Cottidae; genus Myoxocephalus; species Myoxocephalus aenaeus. The sequence goes on along the minus strand of JBAMJR010000525.1, from coordinate 18,489 downwards.
AGAGCAAGGCGGCCGCAGAATTTAGTGCCAGGCGCCGGAGTAGCTCTCCACCGACTGCGTGGCCCAGTGCATGATGGGAAATACCTGGCTGTCGCCACATCAGAGAGCTGATTGGCTCTTAGATTTGACAGCAAACACCACGTGTTGTAGAAAATTCTTATTTTACGTGTAGTTGTAATACTTAACGCTCGATTGTTGACTATTAGTCTCAGGTTTAATCTAAAAACATATCTTGTGTGGTTACTAATAATAAAGCTTATTTATACAAATTATTTATACAACACATATCAAAACCAGTAGTAATATATTTCACAGGCAGACATAAAAAGAACAAAGGATGCAGCTACACACACATTTCCACATAAAGATATATATAAACACTTGTGAATAAATCCGAACGAGGTCTGTAAACTACAAGTAGACTACAGATCTAACAGGAAGTGACTGGTTCTGTGACTTCCTGTGTGATGTTTGAAGTCAGCTGAAAACTGTCCGATCAGACCACAGTTTTTTGTCAACGCCTCCTGATGCTGCCGCTGCTCTCGTCTGGATTCCAGACAAGAAGCAGTTCTTCTTGAACGAGCCTACTGTTTGACCTATTATTGCTAAATTAATTAAAGTCTAGTCTCCGCTTCAGTAATGTTGAATAGGATCCGTCACTCGTCACTGCTCTCGTTACTGATACTGATGTACTTTTGTCTTTATTTACAGCCAGAGGAGACACAGTAAGCCCGGAGATCTTTCCTCACCTACTGAATGTATTGTGATTTATTCATTTTTAAATGTCTCTTTTATTGGTAACAACAATCTCCTTTGAAACTTTGCATGTAATCTCTCAATATGAAATAGTAGTTATGGTTAATATTGCCATTATGATTATATATCACTGTTTCTCAAGCTACTATTCAGCTCAACTGGCCTTCTTTAATGTAATCATGTGTCTACTTTTGGTATTGTTGTGTTTTGCTCTTAGTGTGAAAATGTATTGTATTATTATTTATTATTATGCAATGGGCTGTAAAGAGAAACCTTAAAGGATATTAGAACCTTTCTGCTGTATTTCTATTGTGATGCTTGAAAACAGATTGTCTGCTCTATTTTAAATGTTTCTTGTGTGTCCTCGAGCAGCTTAACTCGTCCTGCACCAGTAATCATACGCGTGTTTTTCAGCCGACGATGCATCTAAATATTTCAACAATGGATTGTGTTGTCAAAGAAGAACCTTCTGTTTAGGAACTTTCATTTAGTGTTGATTCTGGCGCCCTCTGTGGACTAAAGTGGTAGTGTCTCTGAGTAGGACTCTGGTGCTCGTAAACACGACCACATTTGCCAAATTCAACACAAAACAAAGGTTCCATGTCGTACCTTTATTTTACACGTGTGCTTCATTTAGCCTCCTGCCTGTCATTCTGTTCCTCCATATGGCGATGCCACCTCTGCTACACTTCTTTCTGGGTTGTGCAATATGATAAATATATAAATATATGATATATGAATAAATGAAATTGACATTGGGCGGCTACAAGGTGATTGACAGGTCGCTACCAGAGACGTATACGGCATCGATTTCGTGAACCGTAGGTTTAGTTCCGCTGAAAGCAAAAATGCCCTAACTTTCTTCCTGGACATTGAACGCTTCTGGTTTCACAACAGAGGGGCTCTGCTCAAGTAGATGCACCAAAACATACCACGCAAGTATCGTTTCTTCCATAAGTAAGTCATATTTCAGTTTTTGGGCTGGAAAAAAAAGCAATGTGGTTGATTTCTTGCTGAGGCTTTGTCTGACAGTGGTTTTGGCGCAATTGGAGGATTCTGTAGGTCGTAAGCTTTCCAGAAAGCGTCTCTACGTCCTCCTCAGCCCACATGTGGTCACTTCCTGTTCACCGGTTGCAAAAAGCTGAACTATGATTAAATCCACCTGCTGATTGTGAGATCTGTTCAGGGAGCGATCTGAAAATTGATCTGTGTGAGGCCACGTCTATAAATCAGCACGCCGCGTGGGTTTTATCCCCGACAGGTCAAACGCTGTTCAAACTGCCGTGTTTGCATCCGGCTTCGTGTACTTTAGTCAGTTAATTACGTCCGTTAAAGAGTCCGTGACACCGATTTAGAGGCTGGCTTGTGTGTAATGTCGTCTTTTTACTGCTTTATTTTATTATTATTATGCTATTTCATGTCTTGATTGGTTTTATTGTACTGTTTTATAATCAGGGTTTAAATTTGACCTTTGTCTTGCTTTTGTTGGGCCTCAAGGTTGAGCTTTCTGTTGTTTTGCTTTGTCTGTAAAAAAAAAAGCACTTTGCACTCTGCTTTTAAAGGTGCTTTATTAATAAAGTTATAATTAGTATCATGATTATTATTACCTCACGTGCTCCTCAACGTTCCTGCCTCCACGATTATAACACGTGGTCTGATAATACTAATCAGTGTATAATCAGTTAATAATCAAATAAAACAAACACACACGTCAGAAGCTTTTATGTTCCTGTAAACTGCTGTCAGGCCCCGTGATTTGATCCCGCACGTGGGCCTGACATGCAGGATGACGAGTTGCCTGTCAGCCGGTTTAACTTGCTTGTGGCTCCGCCCTCCGCGTCGCCAGCCAATAGGGAGCGACTTCCGTCAAGTTATCCTCAAACAGCAAGTAAAACACCGGAAGTAAGTCGTTTTACTTGGAAAATAAAAGGCTCGTTGGAGATGAAACAATGCATGCCGGTTAGATTTGTTTCCGACTTGATCCCTTCTTGCTCTGACGTCATGAACACGTGGTCAACGATGACCTCACGAGAGCGAGGCGGCCGCTGGCCCCAATGCATGATGGGAAACTATTGCCACATCCGAGAGATGATTGGCTCTTAGATTTGACAACGAACACCACGTTTTGTAGAAAATCCTATTTTTCTGTGTAGTAATAGTCTCAGGTTTAATCTAAAGATATATCTTGTGTGGTTGATAATAATAAAGCTAATTTAAATAAATAATAATAATAAATTTCATTTTTAAATTTTCTTTCAAAGGAAACTCAGAGTGCCACAGAGCCAATATATAGTAAAACAAATAAAAACATAGTTAAAACATAGTTAAAGCAACCCATACTAAAAAAAAATGCCTTCCTGAATAAAAAGGTTTTTAGACCAGTCTTAAAGGAGTTCAGTGTCTGAAATAACACATTTCAAAACGAGCAGCAAAGTGTTTCACATGTAGACATAAAATGAACAAAGGATGCAGATACACGCACATTTCTACATAAATATATATATATTTACAAACACATGAATAAATCAGAACGAGGTCTGCAAACTACAAGTGGCCTACAGGTCGGATCTAACAGGAAGTAGCTATTTCCTTTGTATTCTTTAAAGGCAGCTGAAAACTGTCCGACTTGACCGCTGTTTTTTGTCAACAGCCATTGCTACTTAAAAAAAATATATATTATAATTCTTTATTCAATGTACAATTTCACAAATTGTCAATAAGAAATGGGAAAAT